>CM035167.1:10638887-11238887 GCA_020205615.1 Panax quinquefolius
GAGTATATGTTCATAAATTTTGAGCAGATTAAAATGAGCGAATGATTTGTTATGAATTTTAAGAGGTGGTGATTCAAAAATTAGGTTTATAAATGATTTTGGTGAAAAATTCTAGAAATGAGTGGGCCCCACTTTTGGTTGTTAGGGATGGTGGCTGATTTTTGGTGGGTGAAATTGTGGCCTTTCAAAATGAATTAAATCCATTCCATCCAACCCGTTCTGAGTCGCATGAATCGTAGTGCGAAATAACTTCTGACTTTATTAATACATTTATGCGTGCAAAATACGACAACATATATCTTCGTAATTTAAATACAATTATTGTTTTCTAGACAATATACATACCCAAATAAATTCTCATCACAATTATTTATACATTATTTTATAAAAATGGTGAGGACTACTTAAACAATTCTCTACCAGAACCTTCATTCCATACCCGGATTTAGTCTTTAGCTACATTCTCGCCTCACCGAGAAGAAAAATGGAACAAAAAAGAAAAAGGGTGAGCTCAACTAGTCCCGGTAAAGAATATTATGACTAAGATAATATCTGACAAATTATCGTTAGTCTTGATAGGGAAAAATCTAATAGAATCTGATAGGCAACAGGTTTTAAATCAACAATGCGGCAATGGAAACAACAATTCATTAGAAGAGTTAAGTAGAGAATGCAAAATACTATCTTATATATATGAATTTAAAAGTTCATCGTCGATATTTTATCCTGTAACATCAATCGATATATATCGGAATCAAATATTCATCTTTGCTACGAGCCAAAGATATTAATCGATCGGTCGTATTCGTCTTCAACACACACATTCACCTTTGCACTACGGACGAAAGATATTCATCGAAATCATTCATATTTGCACTACTGGGCGAAAGATATTGATAATATCATCATTTAGGGAGTAGAGGATGATGAAAATATTTTAAAGGAAAGCGAATCGGTGAAACAAAAGAACAAATATTAAGGATTAAGTATTTTAAATAATCGAGTTCAAAAATACTTCATAAGTAATCGGTGGAGTAAAATTGAAGAATGATCGAAACATGGATCTGATCAAAGCTAGTATCCGAATAGATATTTTGGACAAAAGAAGAAATTTCATTTCTCGGTGAATAGTCTTAGTATTTGTGAATAGTCTTGGTATCACGTGAATAATAACTTCAAGGCACCAAAGATATAAATTTCAAAAGAACATCTTCACGCTTACGTGAATAGTACTCATGAATAGTAACTTCGTGAATAAGTAACTCATAAATAGTAACTTTCGTGAATAGTAATTCATGAATAGTAACTTCGTGAATAATAACTTCATGAATAAGTAACCCCGAGCATGAAAAAGTTTCAAATTTGATAAAATTTCAATCGATATTTGACGATAATGATATTGAAGAAATAATATCATTTTCGAATAAAATAACATCCTTACCCTCGAAAAGCAAGATCTTACAGTTGAAACAGGGATATAGGCTATGACTTGAACTTGCACCGTATAGCAATACTCAAAGTATACTCAAAATACTCACAAGAATACGCTCGATAATATCTGAGAGAAAACTTCGATTTTTGGTGTGATTTTCAATTCTAACACCAAGCACCTATTTATAGGAAAATCTTTAGAAACGAAGTAGAAAATTTAATATAATATTAATATATTTAATAAATTCTCTCGCCCATCTAGAATTAATCTGATCTCGACCATCAACACATGTTAAAGATGCCTACAAACATTTAAAAACGTTTTCATATTAAAAATATTTTAAACTTCAAAATTAATTATTTTGGAGCTTGGGAACTTCATAATTCATAATAAATAGCTCTTTTATCGAGAAAATTCGAATCTAAGTGAGTTTTATAGGAAATTCAATTCTCTACAACTTTGCAAAAGAAAGTTTTCCAAATTCCAAGCGAAATTGAGCGAAATCCATAAGCGAAGCGATTTTCTGTTTTATAATCAAATTTCGGTCGATAATTGTGTCCACTGACACACAAAACATGTGTTAATCATTTAATGCCACAAAATACTCTTCCTCCTCATATACTCACATATCGCATTCATTATAAAATATCACCGTTAATATATTATTAAAATAATATATTTAAATGAATTATTTTATCAGGAAAAGATAAAATATTAATTTTCAACAATTGTCACATTAAAAATTTTCTCCATATATATCCACATAAAATCAATATTTTCCTCATCATATAAATCAATAATTAATTATTCACAAATAATATTACAAAATCACGATCTTGTGACCGGTAGTTCCTGCGGAAAGAGAACTTTTCGATAAGGATCTCTCCTATCTTGGCGCCTTGATTAGGTGACCAAACCTTTCCTTAGGCGAAATTTTCTGACATTGCCATAACGTTATCCAATAATATTATTCGGATAATATGAATTATTATCTCAGATAATGGAAAATCTGTGTAATGACAATTTATTGAAAGCAACGAATATAAAATATCAATCTGATAATTATTGAATCGATAAAATAAAATCTTTGAGCGATAATTCTGTAACAATTATTGAGTAGTGCCTTCTTTACGTAAGAATCAATAATTGGTGCAATACTAGATGTCTTCTTGTTCAACAACGGCATTATTAGTGTGTTTTAACCATAGGGTTATTCAACATGATTACTTGTAAATAACTACGCCATTATTTATAAACAACTTATATTTGTCATTTTCTTCATCCAATCGCTTTCCGTTATGGAGCCCACAAAAGCTACTAGTAAATGCATTTAATATTCTCCGGCGATCTGAATATTCCACGACCAAGCGAATATTCCCAAACAATAATGAATATTTTATAACCACTAACTTATTGAAATATTTGCATATTTTACCCATAACTATCCACATTAATCAAATCAACCTTCTTATTTCAAAATAATAAATAGAAAAATAAATTTCATTTATTAATAATTTGTGGTCTTCTGAGGAATAGTAGCGAGTAAAAGCCATCAAAGTTCTTGGTCAAGTATGCTTGAGCGTCTTTAACATTTTCTATAAATAGAGGGCTAAGTTAGAATTGAAAATCACACGAGAATTCATAAGTTTTCTCTCTTTTTCTATCTAGATTATCGAGTGTATTTTGTGAGTATTTAGATACTTGGTGAGTTTACATTCATCGATTACAAAGTTTCCTTGATGTCATATCCAGATATCCAATCGGAAGTCTTTGCTTCTTTTGAGGTAAAGGGATTTTAAGGGTTATTATGTTTTCGGTTTACGTAGTTTTTCCGACTCTCAAAATTCTGGAAAAATTTGAAATGATATTTTGATAAGTTTTATTGATTGTGTCCGAAAAAATGGTGATTTTTGGATGTATAGATTAAGAGTTATAAATTTTATGAAAAGACTATTTTTAAAAGTAATAAACTTATAACTCCTTGTGGTTAACTCCAAAATTGATGAAATTTTTATTGGGAAGTACATCTATATAATATCGATTGTACTGTGAATTTCAAATTTTTAGATAAAAGTACAATTTGTGATAAATGTCTAAATATTAAGACGATTTTGGCCGTATAAAAAATAGTAAATGAATTTTAAAAATTACGAGAAAATATATATTCAATATGGGACTATATTATGCTAAATCCCGGAAAAGAAATATTTTTGGGACTAATATGGTATTTTTCATGAAAATGGACTAGTTATGAGTAAATGAATTAAATATGTTATGTGAAGTAAGAAAATTAAAATTGGATTTTATGGCTTGAGAATCCTACATGAGGTATATGTAGATTTTTGATGAGGGTTTTGATTATTGGTGATGAAATCTTATGAGTTTGGCATTTAAAGATGATTAAATCGTTATTATTTAAAAAGTGTAAACAATTAAAATAAATTGTTTATAAGCTTAAAAATATTATTCTTTCAATATCATTATCTTAAAATATGGGTATAGATTTTATTGTGGAATTTTACCTTTTTTCATATGGGTTATTATTCACGAAAGTTTCTTATTCATGATTCTTATTCACGATTCTTATTATTCACTTTAGTCTTATTCACGATAAAATTGGTTTATTTTTCGACCAAATTATAGTTGATTTATGAATATTACTCTTGAGATTAAATCTATATGTTGATTACATTATTTTTATTATCATATATAACATTTTTATAACCAATAATGATGATATTTCTCTTTGACTTGAGTGTAAAGATGGGTAGATTTTTTGTATGATCATGAGTATGGGTTCTTTTTGGCGATGGTCTGAGTGCAAGTTGAATTGTTGGTTATGATATGATCGTGAATTGAATTTATAATTGAATATCTTTAGCTTAAGTGCAAAGGTGAAATGATCAACATGGTTATAATTATTGTTTATATAAATTACGAAATGATTATATATTTCTTTGAGATATTAATATATTTGGCACGTAGTGTAAGTATGAATGTTGATGAATATATTTGGCTATAGTGCAAATATGAGTGTTGAGGAATATCTTTGGCACATAGTGCAAAGATGAATTGTTGATGAATATCTTTGGCCCGTGTCTGAAAGTTGACTGTTGTTGAATATCTTTGATGCATGTCTGAAAGGTGAGTCTGTTGATATTAATCTTGTTTAATTTGGATCCATATTTACAACAATTACGTTTCTAGGGTTGCTTTGCATACATGCATACAAGTTATTTTGAAATCCTATATCCATCTCTAGCTAGAAACCCTTAAGAGTTGAAGTTGTAACTTCATGATTGCCTTTTTATTGTTATAAACCAAAACAAAGGCCAAATTAACATGGACGTACAAAATTCAAAGCTTATAATTTTATGGGTATTATTTTAATCATTTAGGGATATCAAATTTACTTATCTAGCTAGCATTCTTTTATATATATATATATATATATATATATATATATATATATATATAGCGCCCCAAAATAGGTATACATCACCCATTACGAGTTGTCGATACGTAGATGCAAACTTATTCTGACTTTATTATTACAACGATGAAAGCGTGAGTTTAAATACAAATATTATCTTACAGGCAATATCTATACTCAAATAAATCCTCATCACATTTATTGATACATTATTTTACAAAATGGTGAGGACTACTAAACAACTCTCTCTAGAACCTTCATTCCATACCCCAGGCTTCGTCTTTTATTTATATACCTCCTCACAGAAAAAAATGGAACAAAAAGGAAAAGGGTGAGCTCAACTAGCTCGATTAAAGAATATTATGACTAAGATAATATACAACAAATTACGTTAGTCTTCAGAGGGAAAATCTAATAGAATCTGATAGACAACAAATTTTAAATCGATATTACATGACGGAAATAATAATTCATTAGAAGAGTTAGGTAGAGAATGCAAACTCTATCTTCATGTATGAATTTAAAGTTCATCGTCTATCTTTTATCCTGTAACATCAATCAATATATATCTACGGAATCACGTATTAATCTTTGCTTTCTGGGCGAAAGATATTCATCAGTTAATTAAGTGTTAAATCTAAACACTTTTTCATCTTTGCTGCTTCTGAGGCGAAGATATTCTTCGAAATCATTCATCTTTTGCACTTCTGGGCCGAAGATATTCCATAATATCATCATTTAAGGCGAAGATGATGAAAAATATTTTTAAAAGCGAATCCGGTGAAACAAAATGTGAGGATTAAGGATTAAGGATTAGTACTTTGTTTTATTTCACGTCCAAAATACCTCAAAAATAATCAGCGATGGTGTAAAATTCAAGAATGATCAAAACATGGATCTGATCAAAGCTAGTATCCGAATAGATATTTTAGACGAAAAGAAAATTTTTATTTTTAGATGAATAGTCTTGAGTGATTACGTGAATAATTATAGTATCGTGAATAGTCAAATTATCGTGAATAATAACTCAGAACACCAAAAGTTCCAAATTTGATAAAACTTCAGATCAATATTTCAACATAATGATATTGAAGAAATAATATCATTCTGAAAAAAAAAAATATCCACTTACCTCGAAAGATCGATCTACTTAATTTGAAACACCGGGATATAGGCTATGACTTGAACTTGCCTTAGAATAGCAATACTCAAATTATACTCAAAATACTCACAAGAATAAACTCGATAATATAGAGAAAACTTGAGTTTAAATTGTGATTTTCAATTCTAACCTAAGCACTATTTATAGGAAATTGCTTAGAAACAAAGCGAAAATTTAATATAATATTAATATATTATATATAAATTCCTACACACAATCTATGATCTGAATTCAGCCATGCTTGACAACAAATAAGTCTACCAAACAAATCAAAAACGTTTTATTATTTAAAATAATTAAAACTTCCAAAAATCAATTATTAGAAATTTTAGAACATCAATAATTCATAATAAATAGCCGTTTTATCAGAAAATTCGAATCTCGAGTTTTTATAGGAAATTCAATTCTCTACAACTTTGCAGAAAAAGTTTTCCAAATTCCAAACAGAAATTGACCGAATCCACAAGCAGACGATTTTTACGGTATATAATCAAATTTCGATCGATAAATGGGGTCCATGACATGTTTTAACATGTTTTAAACATTTATTACAACAAAAATACTCTTCCTCCTCGTATACTCATATATCCCACATTAGATTGTAAAAATATCACCATTATTATATTATTAAAATATAATAATACATTATCTTATCGAGAAAAGATAAAATTTCAATTTTCAACAATTGTCACATTAAAATTTTTCTCCATCTATATCCACATAAAATCAATATTTTCCTCATCATATGAATCGGTAATTAATTATTCACAAATAATATTCTGAGAATCACAATATTAATGACGGTTCGGGTCAGGAAGGGGGGTTTTCGAATAAAATTTCTCACTTCTTGGCCTTGATTAGGTGACCAAACCTCTCCTTGAAACGAACTTTCTAGACATTGCCAATAATGTTATCTAATAATATTATTAGATAATATGAATTATCTTCGATAATGAAAATATTGTGTAATGATTATTATTGAAACAACAATATATAAAATATCAATATGACAATTATTGAATCGATAAAATCTTGAGCGATAATTCTGTAACCATTATTGAGTAGTGCCTTCTTACGTAAGAATCAATAATTGGTGCAATCACGGTGTCTTCTTGTGTTTTAACCATAGGTATTTTAACGAGTATTAATGGTAACAACTACGTAGTTATTTTTAACCAACTTATATTTATCGTTTTCTTCATCCAATTGCTTTTTAGTTATGGGGCCCACACACATGCTTCTTGTGCGTAAATGCGAATATTCACAAGCGATCTGAATATTCCCGACCAACGAATATTCACAACAACGATGAATATTTTATAACCACTTTAACTTTATTTTGAAATATTTGCGTATTTTACCCTAACTATCCACATTAATCACATCAACCCTTATTATTTCAAAATAATAAATAGAAAATTAAATTTCATTAATAATAAGTTGAGGTCTTCTGACCTCCCTCCTTATGAAATTTAGATCCTCGAAATTGACGTCACGTACACAGTGTTTGAAAAGGTGAGGATACCTACGCTTTCATTTAAGTTTCCAATTCCCGGTCATTTCCTCTATATAGCATGATTCCTCCACAAAACTTTAACTTGTGGTATGACCTTTTCTTGGCGTAGGACATGCTCCTTCCTATCGAAGATCTTGGCAATTACCTCTACATCGTTAAGTCTTGGCTATTTAAATCCGGGTTCTAATTCTATAACGTGGTTCGGGTCTTTCACATATTTACGAAGCATGATATGTGAAACACATTATGAACACGAGACATACTTGGAGGTAACGCAAGTCTATAGGCTACATTTCCTACTCGGTCGAAAATTTGAAATGGACGATAAATGCGTGGATTGAGCTTTCCTCTCTTCCCAAATCTTGTAACTCCGCTTCCATGGAGCGACTTCATGACAATCATGATCCCCTACACTAAATTCCACGTCGTCCTTTCGATGAAGATCCAGCATAACTCTTTTTATCGATCTTGTCTTGGTTTGTATCGTTGTCGAATCATTTGAATCTTTTAGGTAGTCATACGTCTTAACTTCGAGTCCCAACAATGTTGCTTCACCCACCTCATCCCAACATATTGGAAGCGACATTTTCGTCCATATAATGCTTGAATGGAGCCACACACATACTTGCTGATAAGCTTGTTGTTGTAGGAGAATTCCACCAATGGTAAATACTTATCCCAGCGCCCTTGAAGTACAGGACCACGAGTCTTAATAAATCTTCAAGAGTTTGAATAGTCCTCTCTGATTGTCCGTCCGTTTGGGGATGGTATCTTTGAACTAAATCGTAAATCCGTACCCATAGCTTTTTGCAAGCTAACCCAAAATCTTGAAGTGAATCTTGGGTGTGATCCGAAACTATGGATCAGGGCATGCCATGCTGACATCACAATTTCATTCACGTATATCTAGCAAGGCGTTCGAGGAATAAGTCTCCGTATAGGCAAAGAAATGAAGCGGAGACTTGGTTAATCTATCAACAATAACCCAAATATCATTGATGCCTTGAGAAACCGTAGGAAGACCCAATGCTTGAAATCCATGGTAATGTGTTCCCACTTTCATTTTGGAATCTCAAGTGGTTCTGCGGACCCTTAGGTACTAGATGCTCACTTTTACCGTTAGCGAGTTAAACACATCGAGATAAACTTTGCGATCTCTCTCTTCATATTGTTCCACCAAAATGTATGTCGAAGATCACGATACATTTTAGTACTTCCGGGATGGATTGCAAATGGTGTATTGTGTGCCTCCATCATAATCTTGTACTTCAAATCGAGTCGTTAGGAACACAAAGTCTAGAGTGGACTCAAGTATTCCTTCTTCATCAATTCTAAGCTTCGGAATAGCTCCTTCTTGTACTTTCTTCTTCATCATACGCGCCATTTCAGGGTGCGTTGGCTTGAGCAACCTTAAATTTTTCTATTAAAGTTGGCTCTGTCGTGTATTGACATCATTACACTCGTTCCGCATATGATCTTCTTTCTCAACGCCATTTGTCTACCGTTAAGCTTTTTCGGGATGGTATTGAATAGTGTGGTCGTAGTCTTTCAATAGCTTCGAGCCAACGTCATTTGCCGCGTGTTGAGTTCTTTTTGAGTGAAGAAATATTTAAGGCTTTTATGGTGCGAATATATCTCCACTTTCTCCCCATATATAGATAGTGCCTCCATATCTTTAAGCGCAAAACGATCAGCTTGCCAACTCTAGATCATGAGTAGGATAATTCCTCTCATACTCTTTAAGTTGTCATGAGGCGTAGGCTATGACTTTTCCACGTTGCATGAGAACACATCCTACCCTTTGCACGGAAGCATCATTTGTAGATAACAAATCCATCCGAACCAGGATGGTATTGTTAGAGCAGTCTTAGAAATAAGTCTCCTCTTAAGCTCTTGGAAACTCTTCTCGCATTCTTCACTCCAAACGAATTTTGTATCCTTCCGAGTTAAATTTGGGTTAATGGAGTAACGATTAGAAAACCCTTCCACGAATCTCAGATATAATAACCAATTTTAGCCCAAAAACTACGTACTTGATCACAGACTTGATTTGCTCCCAACTTTGTATTGCTTTAATCTTCGTCGGATCAGCAGATACTCCATGTTTTTGACACCGCGTGCCCAGAAATGCTACTTCCTCGAGCGAACTTCGCATTTCTTCAATTTGGCATATAGTTGGTTTTCACGAAGCCTTTGGAGTACCGACTTCAAATGGTGCTCATGATCTTCACGGCTTTTGGAATATATGAGGATGTCATCAATAAAGACAACAACGAATTGATCCAAATATTCCTTGAATACTCGGTTCATCATATCCATGAAAGCCGCGAGGAGCATTAGTTAGTCCGAAAGACATGACTAAGAATTCATAATGCCCATCTGGAGTTACGAAGGCGGTCTTTGGAATATCCTAAGTTCTAATCTTGGTGATGATATCCGAGCGAAGATCGATTTTTGAAAAGAATTGTGCCCTTGCAATCGGTCAAACAAGTCATCAATAAGAGTGTAGAGGATACCTATTCTTGATGGTGACATGGTTCAATCTTGTTTATAAATCTTGTTTGATTCAAGTTGGCACCATCACCTTACCTGTTGACCTTATCTCTTTAAAGATACTTGTTTTTGATGTGATTTTAGGGATTGATTGGTTAACTACTCATCATGCCAAAATTGATTGTTTTCGTAAGGTTGTTAGTTTTCATATTCTAACCAACTTTGTTATGCGATTCAACAACTAAACCATTAAAATCAATCACTATCATATCTAATCATAAAATTATTCGTTTATTGAAAAGCGGATGTCGAGCTTTCTTAGCCCATGTTATGGATTTGAATAAAGACACGTCAAATTTGAATAATATTCCTGTTGTTATTGACTTTCTGGCGTATTTCTGAAGAACTTCCGGTCTACCCCGAGCGTGAAGTTGAATTCTTTATTGATCTTGAACTGAGTACAAGCCCATTTCTAAAAAACCCATATCGAATGGCTCTATTGAACTTGGGAGTTAAAGGTCCAACTACGAGAATTGTTGGACATCGGTTTCATTCGTCTAGTACATCTCCTTGGGGTGCTCTGTTTTATTCGTAAAGAAGAAAGATGGGAGTATCGACTTTGTATTGACTATCGGAATTGAACCATATCACCATCGAGAATAGGTATCCTCACCTCTTATTGATGACTTGTTTGACCCGATTCAGAGGGGCACAATTCTTTTCAAAAATCGATCTTAGATTACGGATATCATCAATGAAGATTAGAACTTAGGATATTCAGTAGACGCCTTGAGAACTTCGGTATGGGCATTATGAATTCTTAGTCATGTCTTTCGGACTAACTAATGCTCCTATGGCTTTCATGGATATGATGAACCGAGTATTCAGGAATATTTGGATCAATTCGTTGTTGTCTTTATTGATGACATCCTCATATATTCCAAAAGCCGTGAAGATCATGAGCACCATTTGAAGTTTGGTACTCTAAAGGCTTCGTGAAAACCAACTATATGCAAAATTGAAGAAATGCGAGTTACGCTTGAGGAAGTAGCATTTCTTGGGCACGTGGTGTCAAAACATGGAGTATCTGTTGATCCGACGAAGATTGAAGCAATACTGAAGTTAGAACAGCAACCGAAGTCGGTGGATCAAGTCACGTAGTTTTTGGCTTAGTCTTATTATTATTAGAGATTCGTGGAAGGGTTTATTCGAATCGTTACTCCATTAACCCAAATTAACTCGGAAGGATACAAAATTCGTTTGGAGTGAAGAATGCGAGAAGAGTTTCCAAGAGCTTAAGAGGAGACTTATTTCGGCACTGTTCTAACAATACCATCTCGGTTCGAATGGATTTGTTATCTCTGATGATGCTTCGAGGCAAAGGGTTAGGATGTGTTCTCATGCAGCGTGGGAAAGTCATAGCTTTATGCCTCGCGACAACTTAAAAGAGTATGAGAGGAATTATCCTACTCATGATCTAGAGTTAGCGTGATCGTTTCAAGGCTTAAAGATATGGAGGCACTATCTATATGGGGAGAAAGTGGAGATATATTGGACCATAAAAGCCTTAAATATTTCTTCACTCAAAAGAACTCAACACGCGGCGGCTGACGTTGGCTCGAGCTATTGAAAGACTACGACCACACTATTCAATACCATCCCGGAAAAGCGAGCGTGGTAGGCGGCGCGTTGAGTAGAAGATCATATCACGGGAACGAGTGCAATGATGTCAAGTACACGCGTAGAGCCAACTTTAATAGAAAAAGTTAAGGTTGCTCGAGCCAACGACTTAATCTTTGAGGTGATGCGATGAAGAAAAAAGTGAAGGAGCTATTAGGAAGCGAGAATTGATGAAGAAGGAATACTTGAGTCCACTCTAGACTTTGTGTTCCTAACGACTCGATTTGAAGTACAAGATTATGATGGAGGCACACAATACACCATTTGTAATCCATCCTGGAAGTACTAAAATGTATCGTGATCTTGACATACATTTTGGTGGAACAATATGAAGAGAGAGATTGCAAAGTTTATCTCGATGTGTTTAACTTGCCAGCGTGTAAAGCGGAGCATCTAGTACCTAAGGGTCCGTTGCAACCACTTGAGATTCCGAAATGGAAGTGGGAACACATTACCATGGATTTCGTTCTGGGTCTTCCTACGGTTTCTCAAGGCATCAATGCTTATTTGGGTTATTGTTGATAGATTAACCAAGTCTGCTCATTTCTTGCCGATCTGGAGACTTATTCCTTGAGCGTCTTGCTAGTATATGCGTGAATGAAATTGTGAGGTTGCATGGCATACACCGTATCCATAGTTTCGGATCGTGACCCAAGATTCACTTCAAGATTTTGGGTTAGCTTGCAAAAAGCTATGGGTACGCATTTTGCGATTTAGTTCGGCATACCATCCCCAAACGGACGAACAATCGAGAGGACTATTCAAACTCTTGAAGATTTATTAAGACTCGTGTCCTAGACTTCAAAAGGCGGTTAGGATAAGTATTTACCATTGGTGGAATTCTCCTACAACAACGATTATCGAAGCAAGTATAGGTGTGGCTCCATTCGAAGCATTATATGGGCGAAAATGTCGTTCTCCAATATGTTGGGATGAGGTGGGTGAAGCAACATTGTTGGGACCCGAAGTTAGATGCGTATGACTACCGAAAAGATTCAAATGATTCGACAACGTATACAAACGGCACAAGATCGACAAAAGAGTTATGCGGATCTTCATCGAAAGGGCGTGGAATTTAGTGTAGGGGATCATGTATTGTTGCGAGTCATTGCTCCATGGAAGGGAGTTACAAGATTTGGGAAGAGAGAAAGCTCAATCCACGATTTATTGGTCCATTTCAAATTCTTGACCGAGTAGGAAATGTAGCCTATAGACTTGCGTTACCTCAAGTATGTCTCGTGTTCATAATGTGTTTCACATATCATGCTTAAATAAATATGTGAAAGACCGAACCACGTTATAGAATTAGAACCGGATGAAATAGCCAAAGACTTAACGTGTGAGGAGGTACTGTCAAGATCTTGGATAGGAAGGAACATGTCCCTGCCTGAAAGGTCATACCACAAGTTAAAGTTTTGTGGAGGAATCATGCTGCTATAGAGAAAATGACTTGGGAATTGGAAGCGAAATGAAAGCGAGGTATCCTCACCTTTTGAAACACCGAATGTCACGTCGATTTCGAGGACGAAATTTCATAAGGAGGGAGGTTGTAAGACCCCAACTTATTATTAATGAAATTTAATTTTCTCTATTTATTATTTTGAAATAATAAGGGTTGATGTGATTAATGTAGATAGTTAGGGGTAAAATCGCAAATATTTCAAAATAAGCAAGTGGTTATAAAATATTCATTGTTGTCGGGGAATATTAGTTTGGTCGTGGAATATTAAATAACGTCGGGGAATATTAAATGCGACAAGCAGCGACCATTTATGGGCCCCATAACTAGCGATTGGATGAAGAAAACGACAAATATAAGTTGGTTAAAAATAACGGCGTAGTTGTTTCCATTAATCTTGTTAAAATACTAAATGGTTAAAACACGTTAGCACCGGTATTGCACAATTATTGATTCTTACGTAAAAGGCACTTTACTTTCGATAATGGTTACGATAATTCTTTATTCGATTATTTTATTGATTCAATAATTCTTTGCGTTGATATTTTATATTCTTTGTTGTTTGATAATTGTCATTACACAATATTTTTCTTTTATCGAAGCAATAATTCATATTATTTGAATAATATTATTAGATAACATTATTGGCAATGTCTAGAAAGTTACATCTAAGGAGAGGTTTGGTCACCAATAATTGCGGCAAGATGAGGAGAAATTCTTATTGGAAAGCCCCTCTTTCTGAGGAAGCTGCCAGGTTGTCGATATTGTGATTACATAATATTATTTGTGAATAATTAATTATTGATTCATATGATGAGGAAAATATTGATTTTATGTGAATATAGATGGAGAAAATTTTAATGTGACAATTGTTGAAAATTGAAATTTTATCTTTTTCGATAAGATAATGTATTATTATATTTTAATAATATAATAATGGTGATATTTTTACAACGAATGTGGGATATATGAGTATCTGAGGAGGAAGAGTATTTTGTTGCAATAAATGTTTAAAACATGTTAAACATGTCGGTTGGACCCCATTTATTGATTGAAATTTGATTATAGCACAATAAAAAATCGCCCGGTTTGTGGATTTCGGTCAATTTACATTTGAATTTGGAAAACCTTTCTTCTGCAAAGTTGTAGAGAATTGAATTTCCTATAAAAACTCATGAGATTCGAATTTTCGATAAAACGGCTATTTATTATGAATTATTGATGTTCAAATTCTGAATAATTGATTTTTGGAAGTTTTAATTATTTTAAATAATAAAACGTTTTTGATTTGTTTGGTAGACTTATTTGTTGTCAAGCATGGCTGAATTCAGATCATAGATTGTGTGCGTAGGAATTTATATATAATATATTAATATTATATTAAATTTTACGCTTTGGTGTTCTAAGCGATTTCCTATAAATAGGGTCTTGGGTTAGAATTGAAAATCACACTAAAAACTGAAGTTTTCTCTCTCTATATTATCGGCGTATTCTTGTGAGTATTTTGAGTATAATTTGAGTATTGCTTATTCTAGTGCAAGTTCAAGTCATATTTATATCCGATGTTTAGGTTAGAAATCTTGATCTTTCGAGGTAAGGGATATTATTTTTTCAGTAATGATATTATTTCTTCAATATCATTATGTTGAAATATTGATCTGAAGTTTTATCAAATTTAGAACTTTTGGTGTCTGAGTTTCTATTCACGTATCGGCCTTATTCACGTATCTGACACTATTCACGAATACGGCCTTTATTCATCGAAAAATGAAAATTTTCTTTTAAGTCCAAAATATCTATTACGGATACTAGCTTTGATTGTATCCATGTTTTGATCATTCTTGAATTTTACACCACTATGATTATTTTTGAGGTATTTTTGAGCGTGGATAAAACAAAATCTGAATCCTTAATCCTTAATCCTTGTCGTTTTGTTTCACTTTGGATTCGTTTTTTAAAAATATTTTTCATCATCCTCGGTCTTAAATGATGATATTATGGAATATCTTTGGCACATAGTGCAAAGATGAATGATTTCTGAAGAATATCTTTGGCACATAGTCTGAAGATGAGCAGTGTTTAGATGAACATGACCAATCAATGAATATCTTTGGCTGTAGTGCAAAGATGAATATGTGATTCGGATATATATTGATTGATGTTACGGGGATAAAAGATGAGCGATGAACTTTTAAATTCATACATAGAAGATAGTAGTTTGCATTCTCTACCTAACTCTTCTAATGAATTATTATTTCATTGCGAATATTGATTTAAAATTTGTTGTCTATTGTATTCTATTAGATTTTTCCTGTTGAAGACTAACGGTAATTTGTTGTATATTATCTTAGTCATAATATTCTTTCTTTTGAGCTAGTTGAGCTCACCCTTTTCCTTTTGTTCCATTTTTCTCGGGAGGCGAGAATATAGCGAGTGCAGTCGGGGTATGGAATGAAGGTTCTAGAGAGAGTTGTTTAGTAGTCCTCACCATTTTTTGTAAAATAATGTATCAATAAATGTGATGAGGATTTATTTGAGTATAGATATTGTCTAGAAGATAATATTTGTATTTAAACTCACGATTTTACTTGTTGTAATAATAAAGTTGTAGTTGTTTTACGTACCATGTATTGACAACTCGAATGGATGATGTATACCTTTTTTGGGGCGTTACGGTTGGAATATCCTATCATGTGTTTTTTACAGGATCTGGTTCCATCTTTATTATTCTGTTGGAACATCCTGTCGGTGTGAATTTCACACGACACAGTTCCGTTATTATTATTCTTTTGGAATAACTTTATCATGTCTGCGAATCTGCATGCATGGTGATTTCTTTTGTTATTCCATTCTTTATTATACTCGGTTGGTTAAAACTTTGACTTATACTCCATGAAATTTGTAGAATATCCTTGATATTTGCGTTTCATCGATATCTTTTCATGGAAATATTCTTCCGATCATTCTTGAATTTTACTCTACAAAACGATGATCGTATGTTGACAATTTGGGCGTTAATAATTTCGGATAAAATAATTCTTGAACTTTTTTATTGAATTCTTATATCATTATCATCATCCTCATGTTTATATTTTTTTTAAAGTCATCTCATGGCACATGTAGTGCGTAGATGGACTTGGTATGATTATGACCGAGACTATTCGGTGTAATCATGAGCGTAATGTTACAAATGATGTGGTAAAAATCCTCGATTAGGTCGTAGTGCATTGATGGACGATTATTGGCATGATCATGACCATTAATGAATACACAACTATTCTTGACCGTAGTGCATGAATAATTGTGGTCGTGATACTAAAAAGATATCATTGGTAGTAGTGCGGGGGTGATTCGATGATGTGGATTATTTATTAAAGTTTGAGTCTCAAATATAACAAGGATGAAAAACCTTTTAAATCATAAAAGATAGTAGATTTTATTTTCTACTTGACTCTTTTAATGGATTGCTTGTTCATTGCAGTTTAAACTTGATGTTTATTATATTTTATCGGTTTAACACAGTTGAAGGCTAATGATAATTTATTACGCATTATCTTAGTCATAATATTTCTTCTTGGGCTAGTTGAGCTCACCCTTTCTTTCCTTTGTTCTCTTGAGAAAATGAGAACATAAGCTGGAGACGAGTCGGGGAGCGGAGTAATGGTCCGAGGAGGATAGCATTAATAGTCCTCACTATTACGTGAAATAGTTTGATAATAATTGTAATGAGGACTCCTTTTGAGTTTGTATAATATCTAGTAGATAATATTTGTATTCAAACTCACGGTTTATGTCATTATTGTACCTACGCAGTTATATTAGTAAGTTGTATTTAAATTACATACCATGTATTTGACTACCCAAGATGGGTGATGTATACCTAATTTTGGGGGCGTCACGGTTGGTATTAGAGCTTAGGATATGATCCCTAGCTAAGATGTGAGAATAGTACTAGGAGGGGAGAGGCAGGGAATACCTTCGCTTTAGTATGACCTACCTAAGTTTATGTCTTATTTTATTGGTCGATCGAATATAGGGATAATTTGTTACATGTCGATTAACCTTTGTTTTTTGTGGCGATGTCTGAAAATGACATCCGAGAATGTTGAGAATAGCAATGGAGCCTGAAGCGATCGTTGATTCGCTACATATCAATAATCGAGGATAATGTGCATCGAGAAGGCGACAATCCTCATGCAAACAACAACAACCTTGACCAAATGATGAATGATCAAATGTTGAGAGGCTTTATCACGATTTATCAACAATGAGAAAGAGAGCGACTCTGTCCAAAACGTAGATGGAAACACGAAAAAACTCTCGGTGATCACCATTAAACAATTCAAGGAGGCGGGACCACCGGGAGTTTAAGGGAGAGCAAAACCACTTACGGGTGAAGCATGGATAAAGCAGATTACCAAGATATTTGATGTCTTGGGATGCTCAGAGAAGCAAAAGGTTCCTTGCTTGCCTTTATGTGTTGGCGGAGAGGCGATTCTTGGTGGGAATCGGTAAAAGCGTACTCGACTTCTTTGTCTTGAAGATATCTTGGGAGAAGTTCGAGGAGGCGTTCAACGATAAATACTTTCACGAAAGTATTAGCCACATGAAAGAGGTGGAGTTTATCAAGTTAGAACAAAACAATATGGCCAGTATCGCATTACGAGGCAAAATTTGCGGAGTTATCACGATTTCGTCCCACTTGGTAGATAATGAAGAAGAAGAATGGCGCGAATGTTTTAAGAGGTTTGAAGTCGGAGATCGTCGACATCTTATTTCTCATAAACCTGTGTTTGTATTCGGATGTTGTAAATAGGACTCGATTAGTGGAGCGCGATAACGAGTCAACCTTGACTAAAAAGAGAAAATTTGTAAGCAAAATTATAATACCAATGAGTAGTCATCGAGCGGTGACAACAAACGTGGAGGGAATCAACACGCCAGGATATGGTAACCACTTGATGGTAATCGGGGCAAAACAATAAGAATGGACATTTCAAGAAAGCGGAGATTCAACAATGATGGAAAGACGTCGGCCTGACAAAGACTTTCGTTGTCGAGGAAGGAGAAAACCACCTATCATATGTTTCAAATGCGGAGGAGAGGACACATCGGTCAAAGCTCTGCGCCATCTTAGTCAAAAGCATGGAGGCACCAAAGGTCCGAGAAAAGTCAAAATCGGTAGTCTGAGGAGGCGTTTGTTGTGACCTCCCAGAGAGCAAGGAACCCGAATGAGGTCATCACGGGTGAGCTTATCATAAACTCTAATGAAGTCTATACTTTATTTGATCTGGGTTCTACCCATTCTTTTATTTCTCTCTTTGCGTTCATCGATTAAATTTGACTCAGGAGAAATTAGACTTTGACTTATCTGTGGAAACTCCGTTGGGAGAAACCTTCATTACATCCACTTTGTTTATAAGTCTTGTTTGGTTCAAATCGGTACCCTCACATTACACAGTCGATCTTATTTCATTAAAAATACTTGCATTTGGCGTGATTACAGGGATTGATTGGTTAACTACTTATCATGCAAAAATTGATTGTTTTTAAATGGGTTGTTAGCTTTCATATTCCTAATCAACCTATTATCGCTAATTCAAACGACCAAACCATTAAAATCAATCACGGTCATCTCAAGCCATAAATCTATTCGTTTATTGAAAAAGCGGATGTCAAGCTTTCTTAGCTCATGTCACAAATTTAAACAAAAATAAATCGAGTTTTGAACGATATTTCTATTGTTAATAAATTTCTGACGTATTCCCCGAAGAACTTCTGGCCTACCCCGGGCGTGAAATTGAATTTTATATCGACCTTGAACCGGTACAAAACCTATTTCCAAAGCCCCATATCGAATGGCTCTATTGAACTTCGGAGAGTTAAAGACTCAACTACGAGGAATTGTTAGACATTGGCTTTATTAGTCCTAGTACTTCTCCTTGGGTGCTCTGTTACTATTCGTGAAGAAGAAAGATGGGAGTATCGCGACTTTGTATTGATTATCGGGAGTTGAATCATGTCACCATCAAAATAGGTATCCATTGCCACGTATTGATGACTGTTTGACCCGATTTGCAAGGAGCCAAATTCTTTTCAAAGATAGATCTTCGTTAGGATATCACCAATTGAAGATTAGAACCGTGACATTCCAAAGCGGCTTTTCGAAACTTCGATGCGGGCATTATGAATTCTAGTCATGTCATTTGGATTGACTAATGCTCCTCTTTGCCTTCATGGATATGATGAACCAAGTATTCAAGGAATATTTAGGTCACTTTGTGGTCGTCTTTATTGATGACATCCTTATTTATTCCAAAAGCCGTGAAGATCATGAGAAACACTTGAGGTGACACTCCAAAAGCTTCGTGAATATAAGCTTTATGCCAAGTTGAAGAAATGTGAGTTACGGCTTGAAGAAGTAGCATTCCTTGGGAACGTGGTATCAAGTCATGGAATATCTGTTGACCCAAAGAAAGATTGAAGCTATTCAAAGTCGAACAACCTAAATCGATGAATAGAAATGTCGTAGCTTTCTCGGTTTAAATTGGTTATTATCGGAGATTCGTGGAAGGATTTTCTCGAATCGCTACTCCATTGACTTCGGTGACTCGAAAAGATACTGAGTTCGGTTGGAGCGAAGAATGTGAGAAGAGTTTTCAAGAACTCGAGGAGACTTATTTATTTTTGTTACGACAATACCATCCGGCTCGGATGGATTTGTCATCTGATGATGCTTGAACAAAGGGTTGGGATGTGTTCTCATGCAACATGGAAAAGTTATAGCTTATGCCTCGCGACAACTCAAAGAATATGAGAGGAATTATCCTACTTTCGTGATCCAGAGTTAGCGGTTGTTATCTTCTTGACTTAAAATTTGGAGGCATTACTTGTATGGGGAGAAAGTGAAAATCTTTACGGATCATAAAAGCCTCAAATATTTCTTCACTCAAAAGGAACTCAACATGCGACAACGACGTTGGCTTGAACTGTTGAAAGATTATGATCGTACCATCCAATACCATCCTGGAAAAGCGAGCGTGGTAGGTGGCGCGTTGAGTAGAAGATCATATGCAAAATGCACGAGTGCGTTATTGTCAACGCATGAGCCCATTTTGTGTGACTTGCAAAGGATGGAGATAGAGTTAAAGACTCAGGGGACGCGTGTGATGATAAGCGAATATAAGTGTAGAACCGACTTTTATCGATAAAGTTAAAGTTTGCTTTCAAGCTACGGACACGGAGTGATCGCATTATGAGGAAGAAAGTGCAAGAAGGTGCTATCTTAGGAAGCAAGAATCGATGAAGAAGGAATACTTGAGTCAACTCCGGACTTTGTGTTCTAACGACCACGATTTAAAGTATAATATCATGATGGAAGCGCATGACACACCATTTGCAATCCATCTCAGAGAGTACCAAAATGTATCATGATATTAAATCATACATTTTGGTGGAGCAATATGAAGAGAGAGATAGCACTTTATTTATCTCAAGGTGTCTAACTTGTCAACGAGTTAAAGCGGAGCATCAAGTACCAAAAGGTCCATTGCAACCACTTGAAATTCCGGAATGGAAGTGGGAGCACATTACCATGGATTTCGTTCTGGGGTCTTCCTAAGGTTTCTCGGGCATTGATGCGATTTGGGTCATTGTTGATAGATTGACCAAGTCGCTCATTTCTTACCGATCTGAAACTTATACACTTGAACGTCTTGCTTTCGTATGTACATAAACGAGATTGTAAGGCGCATGGTATCTTAGGTATCCATAGTTTCGATCGAGACCTAAGATTCATTTCACGATTTTGGGTTAGTTTGCAAAAAGCTATGAGCACAGACTTACGATTTTGCTCGGCATATCATCCTCGAGACGGACGGACGATCGGAGAGGACTATTCAAACTCTTGAAGATCTATTAAGACTCGTGTCCTTGATTTCAGGGAGTTGGGACAAGTTCTTACCATTGGTGGAGTTTTCCTACAACAACGATTATCAAGCAAGTATTGGCATGGCTCCATTCGAGCGTTGTATGGAAGAAAGTGTCGTTCTCCGATTATCTTTGGGATGAGGTGGGTGAAGCAACGTTGTTGGGATCGAAATTGAATGTACGCATAACTACGGAAAAGATTGAAACGATCCGACAACGACGTATAAAAACCTCACAAAATCGACAAAAGAGTTATCTTTGATCTTCATCGAAAGGGCGTGGAATTCGATATAGGAGATTATGTGTTGTTAAGAGTTGCTCCATGGAAAGGAGTTACAAGATTTGGAAAGAGAGGAAAACTTAATCCTCGATTCATCGGTCCATTTTAATCCTCGATCGAGTAGGAAGCGTGGCTATAGACTTGCTTTCTGCCGCCAAATATGTCTCGTGTTCATAACGTTTTTCACATATCCATGTTATGTAAATATGTGAAAGACCAACCATATTATTGAGTTAGAACCAGGACGAAATAGCGGAAGATTTGACGTATGAAGAGGTTCTGTTCAAATTTTGGATAAGAAGGAACATATTCTACGCTCGAGGTTATACCTCAAGTCAAAGTTTTGTGGAAGAACCACGATGTTGAGGAAATGACTTGGGAGTTAGAATCGAAATGAAATCAAGGTATCCTTACCTCTTGACATACCGAGTCGTACCACAATTTCGAGAAGCGAAATTTCATAAGAAGGGAGGTTGTAAGACCCGACTTTTATAAATAAAGATGAATTTTCTATAAATATTATTTTGAATATTATGGAATAAATTTGATATAATGTTATAGTTGTGGGTAATATTTATAAATTTTGCAAAAGTATCAAGTGGTTATATTATTCCATTGGTGGGGAATATTCGGTTTAGCGAGGAATATTAAATGCAACGACTCAATCATTGGTGGACCCCATGAAATGTAATTATTATCGGATTGAAAAAACGACAAAAATATTTTATTGAAATAACGACGGAAGTTTTACTGGTTGATCTTGTTGAACTACTACATTAGTAAAAAAGTACGATGTCGTGTGGTTGCGTAGTAGCACACCAGTATTGATTCTTGATCTTTATGTGAGAAGTCACTCAGGTTTGATTCCATTATTGTCGATTAATAATATAATTAATTATTATAGCGATAATGACGTTTTGTTTTATTCAGTATTATTAACGTAATAAAACGAAACATCTTTTATAAAAAAAAGAATACTTTATTAAAGTTATTACATAAATAAAATATATTATATTTTATTATGCGTAGTGTTGCGTAGTGTTTTTTTCATAGTGTTGCGTAGTGTTTGTATATAAGTAAAATATTTTTATATAAATAGAATATATTATATTTTATTTAAAAGATTTTGCTTTTAAATATGGATAGTCGATTAAAAGTAAATCAATCTGGATGGTTCATGGATTAATTACTTATGCATTCTATTTTCCTATAAATAGAAGCTCATTCCTTCATTATTTTCTTACGAATTCACCGAAACTACAGAGAGAAATAGAGAGAAAGAAGAAAAGTATTCTTACTTCACTTTGCCAATATTCAGGTTCTTCTAAGGTAGGGAATATTATTTGTTGTCTTCGTAAGGGGTGTTATTCTTTCTTATTCATGAAGAGAAACTGTTGTTATTCCATTCTTATTATTATTACATTGGAATAACATGTATACGTGGTTTACCCTATACTTGGTGACATTCTTCTATTATTCATTGGAACATCCTGCATGCATGTATTTTACCGGGACTGGTTAAAATCTTTATTATTATACATTGGAACATCCACATGCATGTGTTTTTTACAGGACTGGTTCCGCTCTTTATTATTCTGTTGGAACATCCTGTGCATGTGTTTTACACCGGACACGGTTAAAATCTTTATCATTCATTGTTGAATATCCTATCATGTTTTACACCGGATCCGGTTCCATCTTTATTATTACATTGGAACATCCCATCGGTGTGTGAATTTCACGACTTCGGTTCCGTTATTATTATTCTGTTGGAATAACTTTTGTACATCTGCATCTGCGTGCGTGGTGATTTCTTTTGTTATTCCATTCTTTATTATACCCAAATGGTTAAAACTTTGACTTATATACTCCATGAAATTAGTAGAATATCCTTGATATTTTCGTTTTTCATCCATATCTTTTCATGAAAATATTCTTCCGATCATTCTTGAATTTTACTCTACAAAACAATGTCGTGTTGACAATTTGGGCGTTAATAATTCTGGATAAAATAATTCTTGAACTTGTTTTATTGAATTCTTATATCATTGTCATCATCCTCATGTTTATATTTTTTTAAAGTCATACGTGATGCAGTAGTGCGTAGATGGACTTGGTATGATTATATTAGAGACTATTCTTATAATCATGGTAGTAATGTTACAAATGATGTGGTAAAAATCCTCGATTAAGTAGTAGTGCATTGATGGACGATTGTTTACGTGATCATGACCATTAATGAATACTGTACTATTCTTGGCAGTAGTGGTTTGAATAATTGTGGTCGTGATCTTAAAGAATATCCTTGGCCGTAGTCTGAGGTGATTCGATGATGTGGATTATTTATTAAAGTTTGAGTCTCAAATTTATAACGATGATGAAAAAACTTTTAAATCATAAAAGATAGTAGATTTTATTTTCTACTTGACTCTTTTAATGAATTGCTTGTTCAATTGCAGTTAAACTTGATGTTTATTATATTTTATCAGATTAACACTGTTGAAGGCTAATGATAATTTATTCTGCATTATCATAGTCATAATATTTCTTCTTGTCTTAGTTGAGCTCACCTTTTCTTTCACTTTATTCTCTTCGGAAATGAGAACATAGGTGGGACGAGTCGGGGAAGCGGAGTAATGGTCTGCAGAGGATAGCATTAGTAGTCCTCACTATTCGTACGAAATAGTGTGATAATAATTGTAATGAGGACTCCTTTTGAGTTTGTATAATATCTAGTAGATAATATTTGTATTCAAACTCATGGTTTATATCAGTATTATATACCGGCAGTTATATTAGTAAGTTGTATTTAAATTCTGTACCATGTATCTGACTACCCAAGATGGGTGATGTATACCTAATTTTGGGGGCGTCACAATAATATTCGACTTCATTATCATTGTATCTACTATAATGAGTAATCCTATTTCAATTCGGGGACGGACATGGAGAAGGAGATGTGACGGCTATATCCTAATTCACAGGTACTTGATTATTTTTGAGCACTAAAGCCCTAAGCATCCATTGTTAACTTGTTTTCAATATGTACTTATTCTCATACCAGAGCTATCTCCCGGCTGCTCAAACTGTCAAAATTCTCCGTGTGATTTTATTTTTTGCAGGATTGGACGCGTTGTTGGTGATTGGGTGCGTGGACGAATCTGTGTAATTCTGTGCAAGATTGGACGTGTAGACGAATCTAAGCATAAACAGTATTTAAATTTGTTATCATAATTTCATTATTACGTTATTATATTAAACCAAATATTTTTAATAAGTTTAAGGAAAGCGCAAATATTTTTAAAATTTATAAATTTTAACAAATAATACTCTTTTTATGTAACGGATGTAATAAATATTAGGTTGCCATCAATCTCTCCATTACCAACTAATCCTTCATACCATTAGAATGGAGTGCCGTATTAGTTAGGGTTTATGAATTGAGAGCTTGGAAAAAGTGTCGGTGGGGGTTTTGTAGAAAATTAAAACAAGGCATTCATATATATATATATATATATATATATATATATATTTATGTGTGTGTGTGTGTGTGTTTGTGTGTGTTTGATACATTGCCACTTATTGGCCAATCAACTTATTTTTATTATTGTTCGTATTCAAGGACAAGACAACAAATGGGCAAAATAATTAATTCACTCTGTCCAAATTTGAATGAATATTTGAAAATTGAAAGTGACACATGAATGGGGTGAAATCTTATGGTCTATGAAACAATGAGTGGAGTGGATTGCTGATTTTATAAGCTTGCTATGCATGAAGGGTAAAAAATAGCAAAAATGATTGCATATCTTTACTGTTACTTTTTACAGTCATATAAGAAAAACTAAACTTGGATTAGGATACCTCCATTACACTAAAAATATTACATTTATAATAAAACAAAATTAATCTTTATAAATAATTAGTTACACAATAAAATTTATCACACATAATTGTACTGTTAAAATATAATATTTCTGTCACAGAAATATATATGTATTAGAGGAAATTAAAAAATAGGTGTAATAAAAGGGATTCTAATCCCGAAAATTCTCTCCTTTCCTTATTCTCTTGGTATATTATTTTCCAACACAAAAGAATAAGAGGAAATGACCTTATACAATGATTAAACATAAAACTACCAAATTAAATTAGTTGTTTTTTAAGAGTATAACTCCCCAAAGATTAATCCTCTACCTGCCTAATACCCCACTTCTAACCCGAAATGCCTTTAACTGACATGAAATTATAAGTCTGATTTTGATATTTCAACTAATTAAATCATAGTAGTTCCATTCAACAACCCTAATTAAGTATACATCATAAATATAATCATACCATATTTCAATATTATGGCTCACCTATCTTATATCTAAGTTTGAAAAAAGAGGGGATGCTTTAAATTTTAATTAGTCATGTCCAATTTCACATTCTTAATCTGCTTCAGAATAATTAATGGGAACTGATATTTTCACATGTATTTTTAATATTTTTACACAATATCAAAAACATGTGGAAATAATGATACCCTAATTAATAGTCTGTAAAAGATTCTATACCTGCACATTTTATATATTGTTGCATCCAAAAGAAAACAAAAACTTTTTTATTTTATTTTTAAATGCTGGTAAATTAACTGATAGGGATAGGAAAAGGGAGAGAAGACTGTTGTAGTCATATAAAAATGAGTTGTATTTATGTAACAGAGACATTTTTTTTTAATATTACAAAGGTTATTCGAAATACAAGACTGTGTTATACAAATGCAATTCATTTATATAGACTATCCATAATTTGTAGTCAAGATCCATACAAGTCAAGGACAGAAGGTGAATTAGAGGCCAGCAACTGATAGTGGGACCCAAAAGAACAATTAAGGTGATATATCTAATCAACAATGCTAGAATGTGGCTCACTGATGTGGCACCGATAAATTTGTTGTTGAAATGACCCACTTAACTCAATAACAAATCTATGGTTGTCACGTCAGCGGTATGCGAACAGTATGTGTTTATTTTTTTTGTGATAGTAGCATTTTTGATATCTAATGCTCATTGTTTAAGGAAGAAATTGGAGCATATATACTAAAACTAAACTTGTATTTCCCAAAACAAAACAGTTGGTGTGCTTTGGGTAATTTGATTGTCTTGTCTACTGATTATCATCATCAACATCTGTTTGCTTTCTCGTGGCGGCTTTCATGATTACGGAGGTAAAGTTAAAAAAAGCTTATTTTTTTCATGCTTTGATTTTCTTTAAACTAAATCAAGTGTGTGATCTTCTATTGTATGCATGTTTCTTCCTCTTTCAAATTTTTATTATGATTTGGCTGAGAATCTGAGGCCATCTATTTCTGGTTGTGCTTCTTTTCTGAGAGATTGGATCATGAACACTGTCAAGATTTACGACTACCCTTTGATTGTTTTTGGGTATTGCTTGAAGTACTGAATTTAGGAAAGCTTAGTAGTTAAGAAAGACAAATTTTCAAGCTGACAATTTCTAAACATTTGAGCTGTGAAATTTTATGGCTTCTCATTGAAATCATATCCAAGAAATACCCACAAAATTTAAGGAAAAGCTCTTTAATTTGATTTTAGAGTTTGGTGAAGATATATAAGATATGTTGGTGCTTTGATATATTTCTGAAGTTTTTAATCTAGTGGATCAGGGTAGTACTGTTTATAATCATTTTAATGACAAATCCCTTCAAAAATACGTTCTTGATCTTTAATGTAACAATTTATGGATTAAATATGAAATATTTTCTAATTTTGAATTTACTTCAAACTTCTTCACAAGGACCATGAGATACCAAATGGATGGCCGCTTGGGCTTGAAAACATGAACATGAGACTCCGAGTGGCAGAGAGGTCACAGGCGGCGCCAACAGCAGCAGCGGAACCAAATTCATTACGCGTGCCATCATCCAGTTTCTCGTCATTCTCATCCTCCAACTTCGACACAGAGGTACTCCACTTAATTCCACCTCATCTCCAATATATTGGGAGAGGAGATGTGGACTCCCCCCACCCCAATATATAAGTTTTCTCATTTCCATATATAGAAACTGATCGACCATTAATGAACATGTTGCTACTAGTCCACAACATCTTTTTTCCAAGACCATAGCGTGACACTAGGCCGACTGATTGGAATCAAACCATGGGATAGACGAAGTTTGTACTTTCCAAATACCGTACTATTCCAGCCAGGTGAGATTATATCTGAGCAGGCATTGGATTATGCGGCCTCTGGTAACCAAGAAACTGAAGCGTCGTCTCGGGGAATTTGTGTTCCCCTGTTACACAATATGATTACGAAGAGGAGCCGAAGTAAAAGTAATGCAAGACTCTGAAAAATATATGCTCAGTTACCACCAATCCATCTGATTGTCTTGTGTGTACTTGTTGATGATTTGTTTCAAGTGTCAAATAGGTTTTAATTTTGTACCTGTTGAGTTGATCCAATTCAAAACTAGAAACATTATATTTTTATATCAAGAATTGGCTTGATATGATTTGGTTGAAAGGGCAGTTTTTTCTTTTAAGTTTAAATTGCTTGATTACTTATTAGTCTGTTCAAATGCAATCAACATATAAGAAAAAGATAGAATTAATATGAAACATAATTCAAAATGGAATAATAATCTTTGTTATTTTTTTGGTTAAACGATAAGGGTATTTTCGAGTCAGCTTACACGTTAATTTCCAAACAAAAAAGAGAAGAAAAAAAAAGAGAGTAGAGCTTTATTATTATGCTGGACTTGGCTAGGATCTTTTATAATCGAGTCACTCGAGGATGTAGCCTAAACACTCTTTTGGGACAGCATTGTTGGAGATAATAGTTCATAAAATGTTATCCTTAATTCTGCAAATAAACACATCCATAGAGTGAATAGGTGTATAAGATTAGTAATGACAACTTTTTAATTTTTGATTTACAGGTTTAAATCAGACAAGTATCCTTGTCTGCAGAACACTAAACCCAGAAATATAATACCACTACAACTTTCTTGCCACTGAGACCTCTGGAGCTTCTTTTTTATACACTACTGGATCAACTAATCCAAACAATGTTTGAATTCAGATTTTAATAAAAGGGATATGATTACAATGAATTACACCCTTCCCTATTTAAATGACATTTTAGAGTTTTTTATTTGTCTCTAATTAATTGACGTTTGTTTAAATCAAGGAGAACTAATGATAATTTTTCCAAAATTACCACTCATTAGTCTACCTATTTTTTTGATACTTTAAACTCTTGTGCTAAGATAAATTAATGATTTAAGGGTATTATAGACAATTGAGTACTATATTTAATGTTTTCCAATCATTATCTTAATTCTTGTACCCATCTCTAAAACGCCATTTAAATAGGGACGGAGGGATTATGATTTTTCTGCCAAAAGAAATTAAGTACAATACAATTTACTGCTGAAAAATACTTTTGAAAACTCACAATGTAAGAATCTCTACATATATGATGGATTATAGCTTCAAGAGTTTTGCCTTCTTTTTGGCAAGTAGGATGAGTATATATAAATGAAGACAACGGCTATACGAAAACTGTTAGCATGAAAAGCTCAGACTTGATTGAAATAGATTATAAAATAAACATTTTTGTTATGAAAAATGGCTATAATATTTCAGCAAGTCAAATATATAAATTCAAATCAGACTTAATTAAAGGAGCAAAAAGATATCTATCTAATAAAATACAAATGATTTTGAATTTCCCGTTCACTCAATAAATCTCAAAGTTTGAGATAAATCTCACTGTCCGACCCAGCTAGTTATATGATAAAATTGTTATCCAATCTCTACACAACTTGAATAGCTAAACCAGAGACTCCTATTTAAAACAGATTCCATATTTGAGAAGAATTCCCAGCAATATAAAAGATTTGAATTTTAAAACACTTGGACTATAAAAATTTCATGCAATTCTACAAGATATATCAATTGAACTTATTGGGCCAAAACAGACTATATCATTTTCAATAAATTATTATTAAGATATTCCAAACAAAATCAATTTAGTCTATTAAATAACTTACATTCACAAGCATATTGTCATCTTTAAAACCACAGATATCTCCCTTTCGCTTCCCCACTCAAAAACCTCCCTCAAATCGCATTTTTAGGTCAGCCATAATATGATTACACATATGTTTCTATTTAAATCACTCTAGCCGTGGTTCTTAATTATGCTATTGATACTCAATAAATCTGATCAAAATGCGTAATTTTTCAAGTTCAGGTCACCAGTTGAGATGAGCTTTGCTGTGGAATCGATGCTTCCCTTCCATACTGCAACTGCTTCGGCATTGCTCACTTCAATGCTTGCAGTCGCTCCTCGGACCTATGGTTGGACCCTCCAAGGTATATCATTACTCTCTTTTCTTTAATTAAATTTACCTTTTTCCCCTCGTATGTGTCTATATTTAGTCAATTGAAATTTTAAAATTTTCAGTTTGTTCTGACCTGGTTATAGTTTCTACTATAAGTTTAATATAGTAAATTGGTTGTTCGTTTGATGTGTTTTCAGATGGAAAATTTTAAAGTACAATGTTTGTTTCTTAAAACTCTGTATGTGTGATGTGTGCTTGTGTTTTGGATCACGTTTCTGCTGCGGCTTGGTAGTGGGTGATTAAGAGCATTCACAATAATTTTTACTTATCTCTATCCGTACTCTGTAGTGTTATTGGGTTATTCTGTAGGATAGAGATTCAATTTTTTCAGTACCCAACAGATTCCTTATATTGTTTTCTTAAATAATGAATTTTGAAATTTAAAAGTTCAAATTTGAAAGTTCCAACAATCAAATCATGTTTTGAGCGTTGTAACTATTTGACCTTTGTATTGGCTTCATGCGTTAGAGCTTATAATAGATGTAATATACTACAACTTCTTGTGTTTTAATTATAAAATTACTATTAATTATTAATCTTCTTTGAAGTAATTATTTGATATTTTAAATTTTAAATTTAATCAATACATTTTGTAATTTATATAGAAAAAAATTCTACTACTTATAAAATTTATTATTTTTACAATTCTTAGCAAAATTATTAAGTTTGAAAATGCATCAAATTGACTTATAAAATTAATAATAATCTTATAATTTATAAAAGAGAATATAATTTATCAATTGTATTCCAATTTGTAAAATAACTTTTATTTTATTTTAAATTTTAAGTAATTTATGGAGTGAGTATTGAATGGATTGTAGCTGCAAATGTACATAAGATTAATATTAACTTTTAAAAAGTTAATTTGTGATATTTTTAAATTTAAAATTAATGTGATTCATTTAAATTTTGAAAATAAGGATAAAGAAACTGTTGGTTAATGATTTGTTGATATATTCTTCAGAGTTGGGGATAGAGAGTTGATTGGAAAAACTGTTGTGAATGCTCTAAAAGTGTCGGAATTTCTAGTTCTAGTTCTAGTTCTAGTGAAGAGCTAACTCATTCACTATTTGTGAAAGCAGAGTTATCATAGCCGCAAGCAAATAGTTAGGAAAAGGATTAATTCCAAAACTATGTTGACAACGGATTTTGTGATACCTTATAAAATAGACTGTGAGGATTAGACTTCTTTCCAAATACTTCTCTAGGCCGTACATCTTAAGATTATTCAATGTTCTAAAAGGCGCTAGGCGGGAGGCGGACGGCCGAGGGGGGCCTAGGCGGGATTTTTAATTTTAAGTCGATTATAATATTTTATCTTACATTTATTCAAACAAAATAATAATATAAAGCAAAACAATCTATAATAAAGATAATAAAGACATTTTCTTAAAGTTCAAACACATCCATATTGCTAATGTCAAAGTTCAAACACAAACATGCAATTGTTCAAAGTTTAAAATATTTTAACGATTAGTTTTATTTATAAACATGATTGCTATTAAATAATAAAATTTTAAATTTTAAGAATTTAATTCAATATTAAAACTTAAGAAACTAAACATAAATTTAAGAATTATAAAATTGAATTTAACTAAATATTACAAATGTATCATCATTTATATAATTTGAAGTTGGTACAAGTTTAAAAAATTACAACTATAATAAATTTATCCATTTTGACTTGATATTGTTGACTTCTTATTGTGATTTGATATGCTACAACCTGTATTATGAATATGATAAATCATTAGAAAAATAAATATATCAAGATTTGGTTTAGGTAGTTATTAAAATAAAAAAAATCTCTCCGCCTAATTTCCTGGAGGAATTTTTTTACTGCATTGGGCCTAGGTGAGGCGCCTGGGAGGCCTAGAGGCGCCAAGGGGGGCCTGGCGCCAAGGGGGGCCTAGGCGGACCTAGGCGGGGATTTTTAGAACAGTGAGATTATTACCCAAAATGAGAAGATTTAACAACATGGTTAATTCTAAATGATAATGATGAGCAGAGAGGAACTCACAATCCTTGTGTTATTAAACATCATCAGTTATATGGTTATATTTATTGTAGTGTGATGTATAGGGTAGCACTTATGATAGATCATCTCTTGGTTTTGATTTTTTTTTTCTTTTCTATATTTGCTGTGTCCTCTCTTTTATATAATTTGGTTTCATGTAAACTTACGAAGATACTATATATCGTTGTAATAACTTTAAACCAACATGGCCATGTTCTTGCTACTTAAGATCATCCAGACTATAGTATATTTTTGCTGATCCACTCTTTTTATGGTCATATCTTCCATTATGTTGGAGGTTTTAATGTCTTCTATCTGTCTTATCCTACTTTCCTTTCCACCATCTCAATTTCGTGATTGCTTCCTTCGGCTCAAACATAAAATTTCTTACCGGTTTAAGTAACTCATTGAAAATTAAATACCTTCCCACTTTGAATAATGAATACATAAAAAAGTAAAAACAACCATATTCGACTTTTACGTTCTTGCAAATTCATTCTTATTTTCAAGTTTATCCTCACTTTTTTTCTTGCCACTGTTGCCACTCCATTTCCACCATTTATTTTGTTAATTAAACAATTTCACTACATGTATATCATGTCACACACCCTGGCTTCTTCTTGCATTTGCAAAACAAAGAATCCCAAGTCAAGGAATTTGTTCAAAATGGACAGCATACATCGAGGAAGTGCCGCCAATAAAATGTTTACTTAGAAATTAGAATAAGGGTTGATAGAAAAAAGTCTTGTCCTTTTCATTGCGCAGATATGAACTGCAGGACCTTTCTTTGTTAATTATATTACTCCCTCCATCAAGCTATTCTTGTCCCCTCTTTTGAGTGGTTGGCATGGATTTTCAGACATCATGAAAACATATGTATAGATTTTATTTTTTTAAATCTAGTCAAAGTATGAAACTTTAAAATATATAGAAGTGTAAAAACATTTCAATATATTTTGCATAAATCATTTTTTTGGCATGTCTTAAATGCATGCTAAACAATAGTAAAGAAAAGAGGGACAAGTAAGTCGAATCTAAATAATAATTTTTCTATTTTTTTAAATAAATGAGGTAGTAATGATTTAATTATTGTTGCCCCCTGTTTACCTAAGTCAAATATTGTGATTATTTAATTTTTATATTAGTCTGTGATATAATATTCTTTTTCAAGTATTTCTTTCTTTCTTTTTTTGGTGGGGGATGGGGGATGGGGGGGGGGGGGGTGGCGTTGGGGAGTGACTGCAAGTTCTTGGGCCGAGATTTTGAATCTGAAGCTAAATTTCCTAGAGTTAGTCCCCTTTATTCCTAGTTATTTTATTCTCCTATCGGCCCTCATCTCTCTCAATAGAAACTGCGTATTCTTTTTCCTCTTGTAGGGAAAGACAAGACTAGTTGAAGATCACAGAATCAAGGCCGGGTGGATTTGTTTTTGTTATGAAGTTTCATAAGTGGTAGATTATGCGAGAGATCTGTCTTTTTAGATTAAATATGAGCACTTGGTATTCTGTAAGGGTGTGCTTCTTATTATTTAATGTTAATTTTGGAACTTTTTCAATAAACAAATATCTATCGGTTCTTTGAATTGTACCTTTATGTCTAAAAAGTTAACCTCTCACTTCAGTTCTTAATACATAAATGTCTTTTCATGACACTAATACACAGATATTTAGGCAGTGGAACTAGCAACAAGTGCAAAACAGTGGTTAGGTTCTATATAATTTAGTTTCCTATGCTTTAAACCTTTCTCTTAAATGTTTCTTAGGCTTCACTTTTTCATTTTTTTTTTTGTTCCAATTACAAATTTCACTGGGATTTCCTCTACTTGTTAGATTCTATATAATCCAAAGTTTATGTTAAAAGCCCATTGGAAGAACATTATAGAGACTTCTAGAGTCTGGCACATACTCAGATTGTTGTCAAGAGTATGCAATATGAATAGTTTCTATTAACCATGAAATGAATTGGTTTTCTGACAATCATCATAAAGAGCCGATTTAAAATGATGCTTTTTTCCAAACAGGATTTCTTGACAAATTAATTCTCTTCTTTTATGAGCTCCTCCAATTATATCCATCATTTGTTTGTGATTTAGTATTTTATATTTGAGTTAAATAGTGCCACAAAAAGGTATTATGTTTCGAACTGTGATTCTCTAGTTGTAAATCTATGTGGTTAAGCCCTTATCCTTGGAATTGTGCCCATTTTAGGTAGGACACATGAATGATTAATATACATATTTGAAAGAGGACACAATGATTTAGAAGAATAACAGGAACCATGACCTGGCAACAGTTTTTGAGTGTTTTGAGTGTAGTAGAAGACGGAGTATTTAAATTTATACTCATGCTCCAACCTATTGTATTAGTTATGTTTCACCCTTTCAAAGAATATGCTACTACAATAGGTTGTGAGTTTATTAGATGATAAGCAAACACCACAACATACTGAACTTGATTATCATCCTTTTGTTAGTTTCTTTAACTTTATTAGCAACTACATTCATATTCTCTCTTTTGACCAGACATTAAATTAAATATTAATACTTCTGTTGCAACAGAAAATAACAGAGAATGAAGTGTGCATATTTATTAATGTACAATCAGGTAGTTGATGTGTAAATCTATTGACTGAGCCGATAGATACCTGAACTCTGTATCTTAGGTACCATATTAGATCATAGATTATCAATTAGATTATACATTTTTTGTTTCCAGTAATTTGAATTTAATTTGATGCTGCAAGGATCATGCTGATACGCTGTGTTCAATCAGATTGCAACGATGATGTATGATGAATGACGAGAGGTTCGGGCAAAGTTGTATGTACATGCACCCTCCTAAGAGAATTGGCTGAACCCAACACCTGGTTAAGTTTCTTTGTTATGACTCATGGGCCTATATTGCCGCTCAGATCATGTGTTCCTTTTGTTTTCAGATTATGGAGTTTATCTTGGATTATTTAAAATACTAAGATGTTTCATTTAGAGAAGTTTGATAATAGAAATTCAGGAGATTTCTCAACTACTGAGAGCTGTGGAGTCAAATCAGGGTGTAAATCCAAGTATGTACTCTTATTTATAGGTTACTGCTGTCACAATACTTTAGCGGTATCTGAGCGGCAATATGGGTCCATGAGTCATAACAAAGAAACTTAACCAGGTGTTGGGTTCAGCCAAAAGGTTTTACAGATGCATTCCCTATGCCTATTATTTTTCTAGTTAGTTTTTGGCCCAAGTTAAAATTTTCTGGAGATAATCGGAAGTACTATCTCGAGCAATCTTTTCAGAACATAGTTCATTTTGCTTCTTCTATTTTTCCTGGGTACAATGGAGGCCTAACATCATCTTTCTGGTGTTATAATGTAAAATTTTGTAGAGAAGTTGATGAAAAAACACTCTTCAAGTAAATTAGCTCTGAGCTATAAGAGAAAACTACCTTTTTTCTTTTCAGAAACACCAAACTTGTTTAAGGTCGTCTACATGATATACTTGTGCTTTCACTTCTGCACTTGATTTGCCATTTTACTTCTGTTAAATCTTTGTTTTACTATGAAGTAGAAGTTCATAGTTTGAATGTTTACAAAAACCCAGCTAGTGGCAGCATATCCAATTATCCATCCAAGATCAAAATCTTTTTTCCTTGTTTACTTCGTTCTTCCCCATTGGCCTGCTTATATAATTTTACTAATTTTTACTCTTCACAAGTATACTCTGCTCTTTTATTGTAGATGGATCCATGGGTTGTTGCTTGCTTATATATTTTCTAATTTTTACTTGTGTTCTGCTCTTTTATTGTAGGTGGATGATTGTTTATGTATCGGGATGTGGTGCATTTGGTCGTAGCTTGGTGGATGTCAGAGGGCATTGTAATGATTCAACTTGAGGCTATATTTTCTGCTTAAATGTGAATTCCAACGGTCACGTTATATTTTTTCTCATAGCTGGAGCCTGGAATTTATTCCAAAGTGAGATTTTTTTGGCTTTTCTCCAAGATTTTGTAAAATAGTAGTGCTTCTGGTGCGACTTAAAACTTGTTAATTATCTCTTCATTCATTGGGATCAAAATAAGCATTGTTCAAGTCTGAGGATGCTATTTCCAACTTCTCTCTCACTTTGATTTGGTAAAAACTTTCTACTACTAGTATAAGCATTTGCAGTGTGTTTACCAACCAACCATGACATAAATTCCAAAGCTTGGCTTTAAACGATTTTAAGAAATAAAAAGAGATTGCCGACACGAGCACCCACCATGCATCCTGGCCTGGCCGCCAAGATTTTGTTTGAATTCGTTAAGAGCATGATGATCATTTGTATTTCATACAAACAAAAGCTGCAGTCACCCCATGCAGCCCCCTGCATCTCTATCTGCATTTCAAGGCCCTCTTAATATTAATAAATTAATCCCTAATATGCACACTTTGTATTTGGGAAATGATAATTTCAGCATAGAGTTTATCAAATCTAGATAGGTAAAGAAACAGTGTAAAGTTTATCCCTTCTTTTTACAATCAATTCTGACATTAGTTAAAATGATCCTCAATGTGTTCTGGTTGCAAATAAAAGGTAAGCTTCTATTATAGTTTTTGTTCATCAATAATAAGTAGATACACGATGTGCAATTTTCAAGGCTGTCTTATAATCAATCCAGCAGGGAGTTTTTTCAATCCAGTAGTATCATCTTTCTTTTACATTCAGAATTCATTGAGATTTTACATAAAATATTATGCCACATCCATACACAACTTAAAACAATCAATTCATAATGCCAATTTTGGAGAAAGGGCATATTTTAACAGCAAACCATGATATAATATTAAGACTAGGATATATCCCCTCTCCCATTCGATAAGCTCTATATGAGCATAACTTGAAAGCAAGTGAAATCAAATTAGGATCCTTTTTACATGCCAACTACCAAAATTAGATTAGTCCCAATAATAATGTCAAGTGAAAGACTAACTGATTCAAGTGAGATTTGTATGCCAAACCCATTTATAACAGAAAAATTGTAAGTCAGTAGTATCTTATGGCAAAGACTCAGACGGAGATCACCTGCAAGGGATCTTAATCATTATTCTTCAACAACATTTACCAACTCATACTCAACTAGAGACAGATTGTTATCTTCTTTAACCTCAAATTTCACAGGTTCGGTCACCTCGATGCGGCCCCATTTATCAACAGCTAGCCTCATTGAACCCTTAAACATGTCAATCTTAGCATTCCGGAAAATTACAGTTGCTCCCGGCTTCATCAACTCAACTGCACCAAATCCCCACAAATCAAACTCAAAAAAAAAAGAAAAATATACATTGCAATGAAATCACCTATAAGCCAACAGAAGCTGAAGAATCATCTCTGTGAATTTTTAGGTAAATATCTTTCTTTTTTTATTTGAACCATTATTGTTATAGTTTCAAATACGGAAAAAAATATAAATATATTTTGTTATTATTAGAATGTACACTTCTGTATGATGGAAGCAACAATAACTAACTTCTAAGAGTTTAGCAACGAAAAAAACCAAAAAAACTAAAAAGAGAAGTTGAGATATACTACTATTCATGATATAAGTAAACAGTTACATACAAAGCATTAACCAAGAATTTGCAAAAAAAAAAAGATAAGCTAAAACACTGTCATGTATTTCAGTTGCAAAAGGTTACATTAACTATTACATTAACTAAAGGCTTACATAGACAAATCCAAGATATTTAAATTCATGGAATCGGAAAGCAGCCAAAAGCTTTAAAAAGACTGTCTAGAATGTAGTAGTACATATACACACACTATATACTTCCTTGGGTTCTAAACCCCCCACAAACCAAAAGACAAATTGAGTTCTACTACTGATATATAACTTTCAGCCTTTGTGGTAACTGAAACATACAAGGAAAGGGTGAAAAGTTGTACACTAATCTACCCAGGACTGAGGTTTTGCAAATTGAATAAATGTCACTAAACTAACAACCAAGAATTGCAAAATTATCTGAACAGAAATACTTTCCTTGTCTAAATTTTCTGAGTCTTTTGGGGTATATATACACTCAGTTCGGGATTGAGGTAGTACTTAAACTCTAAATTTGCAATCCAAAATCTTTTCAGATAAAAAAATAAATAATAGAACTTCCCCAGGAATTGTATATAATCCAAATTGGTGCTAAAACCTCAAAATCCCGCATTCATCGCGACCCAGATTCGAAAGACTTTATCGAATCCACCAATAGTAATAGAACAAAAGTGAAAATATAAATCTAGAAATCCATAATCAGAGGGAGAAAGAGGGAGACCTTGGTCGTTACGGGCGGTGAAGAGGATGGAGGCGGTATCGTCGCCGATAAGACACTCGGCGATGCGAATATTCCCGGAATTACGGAGGGATTTCTTATCGAGAACGGTGGTGGAAGACACCACCTTGACCGTGAGGTTATGGCCTTTGGTGCCCGGCTTGAGCTCATTTACCTTCACAAAAACTGGCTTTCTCTTTACAGTCCCGCTCCCACTTCCAGTTCCTTCTTGTTTCTGCGTGTTGGTGGTCGCCATTGAAATGCTTCGCTAAGAGGAGAATGAAGGCTTGTTTTTGTCTTTTACAATCTGAAACCCTAACCCTAATTTTAACGCCCCCAAAATGAAAATGTAAGAGTCCAAAAGAAAGAAAATTGCGAAAATGAAACGGCAGCTTTCTTACGTAACTCGCAAAAGGTCGAGTTCAACGACTCATGACTTTGGAACCAACCATGAGTATGACTGAACCACAGCACCTAGGTGCGGTCTAGGATTGGTCCGGTCCGGTCTGACCTCATTTTCCACATGCTAAAAATTTATTTTTTGAAACCGTGATCATTATAGCGATCACTTTAACCGTACCTATATATTTATAGCGACATTTTTCATATAAAAATATCAAAAAAATCATATAAAAATATAAATTTCCTCAACATATTCTTAAAATGAAAAATTCTCATCAGAGAAAAAAACATTTTGCTATTTATAAAAATAATATCATAATTCGCCTTTGATATTTGTAATTGTGTAAATCTTAAGAAGAAAAAAAAATCGATTTTAAGAAAAAGATTACACGGATTGGATAATTGAGTATAAAGTTGTGGTTAATACAACACTATCGAATTTACTGTGAACCGTACAATTTAGTTCATTTTTTGTAGTAATTTAAAAGTTTTATTTTCTTTTGCAAGTTCATAAACACAATACTCCATAAAGAAGTGAATACACCAAAGAACAATTTTTTGCATACCAACTATTTACAAACAAGTTTATAATTAACGGATGACAATTAATTTTTTCATTATACTAATATTAAATGGCGCACATTTTATATAATAAATGATATATATACCAGTCAAACTGTACATATAAATGATAATATCTTACTTTATTTAAATAATGGTGGAAATGATAATTTCTTTTAGGCAAAAAGCACTTTTATCCCACTGTAGTTATAGTGTTTTAAGCAATTAGTCACTGTACTTTTAAAATATTCAATTAACCCACTGTACCTTTAAAAAATATTCAATCAGCCCATTCTGTCCAATTTCTTGGACGGACACGTGGCATTGATAAAAAAATCAAAAAATCATTATTTCCTACGTGGCAACCTAGTCAGCCAAATAACATAAAATAATAATAAAATTAAAATAAATATTTTAATTCATTTTTTAATAAGTTTTTCATTTCCTATTTTCTTTCTCTTTCAAAATGAATAAAAAAGCCTAAAATAAAACAAAAAATAAATCAATTTCGCCTTCGATTCCAGCGGACAGCTGGAGAGACCTTCTCTCTCTGCCGACGAGCTTTTTGACGGCGGTAAAATCAAGCCATTAGAACCACCACCAGGTTTTACTGAAACTCGAAACCGTAACGATTCGCCAAAATCCCCCAAAAACAGACTAAAAGAAGCCTTGTCGCCCCGGCAGAAAATGAAAGATTTTGACCCATTCGCGGCGGCATTGGAAGAAACCCGGCGAGAAAATTCTAATGATCAATTGGAAGGGACCAATCAACGAGGGGGAGAAAAAACTTACAATTCATCAAATTCGAGTGTTAGAGGAAAAGGGTTGAGGCCTTTATCGCCAGTAAATTCAAAATAGAGCTCCTTTGTAAATTCAAATTCAACCTCCACTGAGTACAGTAAATGGAAGCTCAAGGATTTACTGCTGTTCCGCAGCGCGTCGGAGGGTCACAAGGACAAATACGCCATACTGAAGAAGAATCAGAATGAAGATGTGAGGAATTCGAGTTTCCGGTCGACGGACAGTGGCGGATCTATGTCGAGCCGGAGGGGGAAGGGGCGGGTGTCGGCGCACGAATGGCATTATACTGTGGACCGGGCGGCGGCGGAGGAGATGAGGAGGAAGACTTTCTTGCAGGATCTATTAAGAAGTAAGTAAATTATGGTTTGGGTGTAATGTAATATAGCTCTGTAAGTAAATAATGGTGAAAGCTTTTTTGCTCTGTTTGTTGTTTGTTGTTTGTTGATAACGAAGAAGGGGGTTTGTATTTAAAATGCAAGATAAGCTTTTATGTTATTTGTTTAACTAATTTTTGTTAATTGTATCAAATTTTCTATTTAATGTTAATTATGTACTTACTTTTTTTATATCATTAAAATATATATTAGTATTAATTTTTAAAATAAAAATAATTATTAAAAGAAAGGAAAAGGGACAAGGAAAATAATACAAATAAAAAAAATGAATTAAAATATTTATTTTAATTTTATTATTATTTTAATTATTTTTTGTCATGTAATTAATAATTTTTATTTTTAATTTTTGTAGAAATTAATATAATGTTGTAATAGATCTCATTGATACAAAAATTTTGATATATAATTTGTATTATTTAAAAAAGAGATAAAAGGAAAAGAAAAAGAAAGAAAAATATTATACATATTATAAATATTTAGGTAAAGAAAAAGAAAAGAAAATAAAACATAAAAATATTTTTATTTTTAAAAATTTTATAAGTATTTTAAAACGTAAAAGTATTTTTATTTTTATTTTTAAAATAAAACATACATATTATAAATATTATAATATCATTTTTATTAATATTATACATGTTATAAATATTTAGGTAAAGAAAAAGAAAGAAAATAAAATATAAAAATATTTTAAAATCACAGTAAATAGAATTGCATTTTTTTAAAGTCGATGGCTCAATAAGATAAGAATTTGGTATGACTAGGTTGCCACGTATGTAAAGAATTCCTAATTTTATGAAATAAAAGTATTCAATTTTTCTATTCAAGAAATGGTTAAATTGATAAAAGTTAAAGTTAAGGGTGATATATGAATTTTTTTTCAAAATACATGAGTGGTTATAAAATATTCATTGTTGTGGGAGAATATTAGTTTGGTGGTCGTGGAATATTCTTTCCGTAGGGGAATATTAAATGCGATGGTAGCGATCATTTGTGGGTCCCATAACGAATAAGCGTAGGATGGAGAAAAGCGACAAATTTGAGTTTTATAAATAACGGCGTAGTAATCGTTCACAGATTAACACTTTGTTGGAATACCCGTTGGTAAAGTAAAGTAATGGCGTTGTTGCTTGATGCTTAAGACACCACCTATTGCGATAATTTTTTTTTCAATTATTGATTCTTACGTGAGAAGGCACTACTTTCGATAATTATTACGATAATTATCTTGTTCAATATTTTATTTTATTGATTCAATAATTCTTTGTGTTGATATTTTATTATTGTTGTTCAATAATTATCAACTTTGCAATGATTTTCCATTATCGGATCAATAATTCATATTATTTGAATAATATTATTAGATAACATTATTGGCAATGTCTAGAAAGTTACATCGAGGAGAGGTTTGGTCACCTAATTGCGCCGCCAAGAAGGAGAAATTCTTATTGGAAAGCCCTCTTTCTCAGGAACGGCTGGTTGTCGTAAATGTGATTACGTAATATTGTTTGTGAATAATTAATTATTGATTCATATGATAAGAAAATATTTATTTGATGTGGATATAAATGATGGATTTATTTATGTGGTTATAAGTGAAGGAATTAATGATGAGGTGTTTTATCGGTATTTGTTGAAATGGAGAACAAAATATGGGATTTTCGGAAAAATTAGTTTATTACTTGATTTTGTAAAATCCATAACTCTTTAATGTATAATGAGTTAAGAGATGAGCCATATATCAAAAGAAAGCCCTAGAAGTAAGCTAATGTAGAAATTTGAATCACCCAAAAATTCTTTGTAGATATTTCGTGGTGAAATTTTGAATGAAATCGGTCAGAAGGACTAATAGTCCGAAAAAAATCGGTGTTCTTCACTATATTATGTGAGTTATAAATTTTGATCCGACCGTTGGATCGTTGTAATTTTGGATATGTTATACATATATAAGTTGAGTATATGTCCACAAATTTTGAACCGTTAAAATGAACGCATGATTTGTTATGAATTTTAAGAGGTAACCGATTCGGAAATTAGGTTTTGGTGGAAAATTCTAGAATTAAGTGGGCCCCACTCTTGGTTGTTGGGGAAGATGGCTGATTTTTTGGTGGGTGGAATAGTAGCGAGTATAAAGCCATCGGTGTTGCTTGGTCAAGTCTGCTTGGTATTGCTAACATTTTCCTATAAATAGAGGGGCTAAGTTAAATTGAAAATCACACCGTAAACATAAGTTTTCTCTTTTTCTCTCTAGATTATTGAGTGTATTTTGTGAGTATTTAGATACTTGGTGAGTTGATATTCATCGGTCTGAAGTTTCCTTGATGTCATATCCGATATCCGGTCGGAAGTCTTTTTTTCTTTTGAGGTAAGGGATAGTAAGGGATGTTATTTTCTTCTCGGATGATATTATTTCTTCAATATCATTATCTTTGAAATGTTGATCTGAAGTTTTATCAAATTTGGAACTTTTTCATGTCGGGGTTACTATTCATGAGTTCTTATTCATGGGTTACTATTCACGAGTTACTATTCACGATTCTTATTCACGAGTACTATTCATGAAGCGTGAAGATGTTTTTTTGTGGAATTTCTATCTTTTGGTGTGAGAGTTCTTATTCACGTATACTGGACTATTCACGATATCTGAAGACTATTCACTTAATCACGGCACTATTCAATTAAAAAATGAAAATTTTTCTTTTAGACTAAAATATCTATTACGGATACTAGCTTTGATTGTATCCATGTTTTGATCATTCTTGAATTTTACACCACCGTGATTATTTTGAGGTATTTTTGGATGTATAGATTGAGAGTTATGAATTTTATGAGAAAAGACTATTTTAAAAGTAATCGCTTATAACTCCTTGCGGTTAACTCCAAAATTGATGAAATTTTTATTGAGAGTACATCTATATAATATCGATTGTACTCTGTGAATTTGAATTTTTGGATAAAAGTACAATTTATGATAAATGTTTAAATATTAAATTGGTTTTGGCCATATGAAAATAGTAAATGAATTTTAAAATTTAGAAAAATATATGTTCAATATGGGACTATTTTATGCTAAATCCCGAAAAAGAAATATTTTTGGAACCGATTTGGTATTTTTCATGAAAATGTTCTAGTTATGAGCAAATGAATTAAATATGTTATGTGAAGTAAGAAAATTAGAAAATATGATTTTATGGTTTGAGAATCATATATGAGGTATATCAGATTTTTGATGAGGGTTTTAGTTATTGGTGATGAAATTTTATGAGTTTGGCATTTTATGATGATTAAATGCATTAATTAGTAAAGTGTAAACAATTTAATTAAATTGTTTATAAGTTTGAAAATGATTAAAATATTATTATAATATTAATAATATTAGATTATGAGATTTCTAAGTGATTTATAACATTTGGATTAAGGTGTTATAAATATGGATATGAATTTTATTATGAAACTTTATCTTTTAGTGTCGAGGTTTCTTATGCATGCGTATACGGTCTTATGTCGTGAATACGAGTCTTATTCACGACAAATTGGTTTCTTCTCCGACAAATTATCATTGATTTATGAATCTTACTCTTGAAATTAAAACCATGTTTTGATTATATTGTTTTTATATAACATTCTTATAACCCTAATGATGATATTTCTCTTTGACTTGAGTGTAAAGATGGGTAGATTATTGGTATGATCGTGACCATAGGTTCTCTTTGGCGATGAGTGCAAAAGTTGAATTGTTGGTTGGTATGATCATGACCATTGAATTTACAATTGAATATTTTTAGCTTAAGTGCAAAGGTGAATTGATCAACATGGTTATAATTATTGTTATATAACTTCACGAAATGATTATGTATTTCTTTGATATATGAATATCTTTGGCTCGTAGTGCAAATGACGATTGTTGTTGAATATCTTTAGCTTTGTAGTGCAAAGATGAATTATTGATGAATATCTTTGGCTTGTAAATGCAAAATAGATGACTGTTGTTGAATATCTTTGCTTTGTAGTGCAAAGATGAATTATTGATGAATATCTTTGGCTTGTAATGCAAAGATGACCTGTTGTTGAATATCTTTAGCCTGTAGTGTAAAGATGAACTGTTGATGAATATCTTTGGCCGTGGTGCAAAGATGAATTTATTAGTATGATTATGAATAGGAACTGTGATTTGGTATAACCATGATCTTTGATGTTTCAGGTAAAGACAAGTGATGAAAATTATCTTTGTTTGGATGAGAAAGGAATTTAGAATCACAATTATGATTATGAGTTATTCATATGATTGTGGAAAAGAACCGTTGATTGATGTTACGAGGATAAAATATTGTTGGTGGACTTTTAACGTGGAGAAGATATAGACTTTATATAATTATTTGACTCTTTTAATGGATTGCTTCGTTCAACCGCAACTATGGTTGAAAAGTTTTATCATCTACCATATGTTCTAAATCTCTACGATTTATTCTTGATGAAGACTATTGATAATTTATTTATCTTTAGTCATAATATTCTTTTCTTGAAGCTAGTTGTGCTCACCCTTTTGTTTCACAATTCCTTTCGGTAATAAAAAAGTGTAGGCATTTGGTCGGCGGGGGATAGCGAGGAATAGAGTGGTGGTCATAGATGTTGAGGGTGAGGTGAATTTAACTTGGAAGGGTGTTTTGTCACTTATCATACAAGATGTCTAATGACATACTGACCTCGTGTTATCATAAGACATGGTTGTGCTCATCCACTTGCTTTGAGTATATTTACAAGCACTACCTATATAATCTTGGTGTTTGTTTGGAGTATAATACCCAATTAGAGGCAGTGGAGATAATGATATGTCGAAGAAGACTCACCATTGGGAAGAATATGATAGTAATCTTCTCGTTTTTCTTTGGGGTTTATTAGGTTGACCAAGGATAATTACGTGGCCATATGATATCTACCATAACCTAAAAGCATGGCCTCCCATGTATGAAGGTTTCCTTGAGCACTTCCCAAAGATTCTAATTTCTAAAAGCAGGTTTTTATTTGTACCTTTATGTAAGGTGTCATGGTGACGTGTTATCCAAGTTGGTGTCCAGAGTTACATTGGTATATATTGGTATCCAAACTCACAAAGATATGTGTTGTTGTATTTTGCACGACAATTGTTGTAATAAAGTTGTAGTTATTTTTATCTACCATGTATTTAACGACTCGAGAATAGGTTGGATGGAATGGACCTATTTTGGGGTTGTTACATTTAATATCGAGCTTAGGGATATGATCTCCGGCGGAGATCGGGAATAGAACTAGGAGGAGAGATGAGTAAATCCTTCGCTAGTGTGTGTCTACCTAAGCTTATTTGTTGGTCGGTCATAATATCGAGATATTATGTGATATGTTAATTTGCTCAATTAACCTTTGTTTTGAAAATTCAGATTCTAGAATGATATTTGAAATACGAGGAGATGAAAGCGATGGAGAAATCATGATGACGGGGAGATAGAATCTGAAATGAAAACAAGGTATTCTCCACTCTTTGAAATACCAGTGCGTAAATTTCGGGGCGAAATTTCATAAGGAGGGAGATTGTAAGACCCGAATTTTATGAAATAAAAGTATTCAATTTTTCTATTCAAGAAATGGTTAAATTGATAAAAGTTAAAGTTAAGGGTGATATATGAATTTTTTTTCAAAATACACAAGTGGTTATAAAATATTCATTGTTGTTGTGGAGAATATTAGTTTGGTGTCGTGGAATATTCTTTTACGTAGGGAATATTAAATGCGACCAGTAGCGAGTCATTTATGTGGGTCCCATAACGTAATAAGCGTCGGGATGGAGAAAACGACAAATTTGAGTTTTTATAAATAACAGGCGTAATCGTTCACAGTTAACAATTGTTGGAATACCCTGGTTTGGTAAAGTAAAGTAATATGCTGGCGTTGTTGCACGAGTAAGACACCGGTATTACAAGATATATTTTTTTCAATTATTGATTCTTACGTGAGAAGGCACTACTCAATAATTATTACGATAATTCTTGTTCAATATTTTATTTTATTGATTCAATAATTCTTTGTGTTGATATTTTATTATTGTTGTTCAATAATTATCACCGCACGATATTTTCCATTATCGGATCAATAATTCATATTATTTGAATAATATTATTAGATAACATTATTGGCAATGTCTAGAAAGTTCATCGAGGAGAGGTTTGGTCACCTAATTGCGGCGCCAAGAAGGAGAAATTCTTATTGAAAGCCCCTTTCACTGAGGAACTACCGTTGTCATAAATGTGATTACGTAATATTGTTTGTGAATAATTAATTATTGATTCATATGATAAGAAAATATTTATTTGATGTGGATATAAATGATGGATTTATTTATGTGGTTATAAGTGAAGGAATTAATGATGAGGTGTTTTATCGGTATTTGTTGAAATGGAGAACAAAATATGGGATTTTCGGAAAAATTAGTTTATTACTTGATTTTGTAAAATCCATAACTCTTTATTATATAATGAGTTAAGAGATGAGCCATATATCAAAAGAAAGCCCTAGAAGTAAGCTAACTCAGAGAAATTTGAATCACCCAAAAATTCTTTGTAGATATTTCGTGGTGAAATTTTGAATGAAATCGGTCAGAAGGACTAATAGTCCAAAAAATCGGTGTTCTTCACTATATTGCGTGAGTTATAAATTTTGATCCGACCGTTGGATCGTTGTAATTTTTGGATATGTTATACATATATAAGTTGAGTATATGTCCACAAATTTTGAACCGTTAAAATGAGCGTATGATTTGTTATGAATTTTAAGAGGTAACTGATTCGGAAATTAGGTTTTGGTGGAAAATTCTAGAATTAAGTGGGCCCCACTCTTGGTTGTTGGGGAAGATGGCTGATTTTTGGTGGGTGGAATAGTAGCGAGTAAAAGCCATCGGTGTGGCAGTCAAGTCTGCTTTCGGTAATTTAACATTTTCCTATAAATAGAGGGCTAAGTTAGAATTGAAAATCACACCGAAACATAAGTTTTCTCTTTTTTCTCTCTAGATTATTGAGTGTATTTTGTGAGTATTTAGATACTTGGTGAGTTGATATTCATCGGTGTTGAAGTTTCCTTCAACAATCATCCAGATATCCAAATCGGAAGTCTTTGCTTCTTTTGAGGTAAGGGATAGTAAGGGATGTTATTTTCTTCTCGAGATGATATTATTTCTTCAATATCATTATCTTTGAAATGTTGATCTGAAGTTTTTATCAAATTTGGAACTTTTTCATGTCGGGGTTACTATTCATGAGTTCTTATTCATGGTTTCTTATTCACGAGTTACTTATTCACGAGTTCTTATTCACGAGTACTATTCATGAAGCGTGAAGATGTTTTTTTGTGGGAATTTCTATCTTTTGGTGTCGAGTTACTATTCACGATATCTGACCTTATTCACGATATCTGACTTATTCACGAATACGGCCTTTATTCAATAGAAAAATGAAAATTTTCTTTTTAGACTAAAATATCTATTACGGATACTAGCTTTGATTGTATCCATGTTTTGATCATTCTTGAATTTTACACCACTGTGATTATTTTGAGGTATTTTTGGATGTATAGATTGAGAGTTATGAATTTTATGAGAAAAGACTATTTTAAAAGTAATCGCTTTATAACTCCTTGCGGTTAACTCCAAAATTGATGAAATTTTTATTGAGAGTACATCTATATAATATCGGTGTACTACTGTGAATTTGAATTTTTGGATAAAAGTACAATTTATGATAAATGTTTAAATATTCGATTGGTTTTGGCCATATGAAAAATAGTAAATGAATTTTTAAAATTTCGAGAAAATATATGTTCAATATGGGACTATTTTATGCTAAATCCCAGAAAAGAAATATTTTTGGAACTGATTTGGTATTTTTCATGAAAATGTTCTAGTTATGAGCAAATGAATTAAATATGTTATGTGAAGTAAGAAAATTAGAAAATATGATTTTATGGTTTGAGAATCATATATGAGGTATATGCAGATTTTTGATGAGGGTTTTAGTTATTGGTGATGAAATTTTATGAGTTTGGCATTTTATGATGATTAAATGCATTAATTAGTAAAGTGTAAACAATTTAATTAAATTGTTTATAAGTTTGAGAAATGATTAAAATATTATTATAATATTAATAATATTAGATTATGAGATTTCTAAGTGATTTATAACATTTGGATTAAGGTGTTATAAATATGGATATGAATTTTATTATGAAACTTTATCTTTTAGTTATCGAGGAGTTCTTATGCGCGTATCACGGTACTATATGCGAATACGAGTCTTATTCACGACAAATTGGTTTCTTCTCCGACCAAATTATCATTGATTTATGAATCTTACTCTTGAAATTAAAACCATGTTTTGATTATATTGTTTTTATATAACATTCTTATAACCCAATGATGATATTTCTCTTTGACTTGAGTGTAAAGATGGGTAGATTATTGGTATGATCGTGACCATAGGTTCTCTTTGGCCAATGGTCAAAAAAGTTGAATTGTTGGTTGGTATGATCATGACCATTGAATTTACAATTGAATATTTTTAGCTTAAGTGCAAAGGTGAATTGATCAACATGGTTATAATTATTGTTATATAACTTCCGAATGATTATGTATTTCTTTGATATATGAATATCTTTGGCTCGTAGTCAAAGATGATCATTTGTTGAATATCTTTAGCTTTGTAGTGCAAAAGATGAATTATTGATGAATATCTTTGGCTTGTAATGCAAAGATGACCCGTTGTTGAATATCTTTGCTTTGTAGTGCAAAGATGAATTATTGATGAATATCTTTGGCTTGTAATGCAAAGATGACCAGTTGTTGAATATCTTTAGCTTTGTAGTGTAAAGATGAACTGTTGATGAATATCTTTGGCGTGTGGTGCGAAGATGAATTTATTAGTATGATTATGAGCGAGGCGTGATTTGGTATAACCATGATCTTTGATGTTTCGGTAAAGACAAGTGATGAAAATTATCTTTGTTTTGGATGAGAAAGAATTTAGAATCACAATTATGATTATGAGTTATTCATATGATTGTGGAAAAGAAGCTGTTGATTGATGTTACTGAGGATAAAATATTGTTGGTGGACTTTTAACGTGGAGAAGACAATAGACTTTATAGTCTATTTGACTCTTTTAATGGATTGCTCGTTCACCGCAACTATGGTTGAAAAGTTTTATCATCTACCATATGTTCTAAATCTACGATTTATTCTTGATGAAGACTATTGATAATTTATTTATCTTTAGTCATAATATTCTTTCTTGTAGTTGTGCTTTCACCCTTTTGTTTCACATTCCTTTCGGGTAATAAAAAGTGTAATTTGGGTTGAAGCGGGGGGATAGCGAGGAATAGAGTGGTGGTCTATAGATGTTGAGGGTGAGGTGAATTTAACTTGGAAGGTGTTTTGTCACTTATCATACAAGATGACTAATGACATACAACCTCGTGTTATCATAAAACATGGTTGTCTTTCATCCACTTCACGAGTATATTTACAAGCACTACCTATATAATCTTGGTGTTTGTTTGGAGTATAATACCCAATTAGAGCAGGTGGAGATAATGATATGTCGAGAAGACTCACCATTGGGAAGAATATGATAATAATCTTCTCGTTTTTCTTTTGGGTTTATTAGATTGACCAAGGATAATTCGCTACCATATGATATCTACTATAACCTAAAAGCATGGCCTCCCATGTATGAAGGTTTCCTCGAAAGCACTTCCCAAAAGATTCTAATTTCTAAAACAGCAGGACCAGTATACCTTTTATGTAAGTGTCATGGTGACGTGTTATCCAAGTTGGTGTCCAGAGTTACAATTTGGTATATATTGGTATCCAAACTCACAATATATGTTTGTTGTATTTTTTCTTGCGACAATTGTTGTAATAAAGTTGTAGTTATTTACATACCACGTATTTAACGACTCAGAATAGGTTGGATGGAATGGACCTATTTTGGGGTTGTTACAACGTAGGAAATAATGATTTTTTGATTTTTTTTTTTTCAATGTCACGTGTGCAATTTTTTAACGTTGGTCCAAGAAATTGGACGGAATGGGCTTATTGAAATTTTTTTAAAAGTACAGTGGGCTAATTGAATATTTTAAAAGCACAGTGACTAATTGCTTAAAACACTATAATCACAGTGGGTAAAAGTGCTTTTTGCCATTTCTTTTATATTATTATATATATGGTTCAGATATCTTGTTTATTCTTTTTAACGACGGACCATATCTATCTAATAAAATATAAATAATTTTGAATTTTTGCTCACTCAATAAATCATCTGGACCGTTTAAAATTTGAGATAAATCTCACCGTCCATACAGTCTTAAAAACATGCAACCCAAATAGTATATATATATATATATATATATATATATATATATATATATATATATATATATATATATATAGTGTTCTGCGAGTCTTGATTTGATTCTTTTTTGGCCTGCAAAAACGAACCATTAATTAAAACAACAAGTATATGTACCAACGTTAATTATTTTGTGTGAGAGAAAATGAAGAAGAGAAAACAAATAGAAATCCGACATTTTCTCACCTTGTCACCTCCCGACACGACCACATAACTTCTCTCTACCCTGCAAATACAAAATCATCGTTTCTTTTCTTGCAGAAGAAACAATTCCCAAAACCCAAAATTCAAAATTACAAAACAATTAAATACTAGTAGTAGCTAAAAATATTCATAGCTCTTTCTCATGGATTCTGATTTTTGGGCCTCTCGGTTTGCGGCAGCTAAGCGGCAATTTATCTACCATCACAACAACCATCTCAATTCCCAACTGGGTTCGTTTCGAATTTGCTTTTCTTGATGTCAATCGATTCATATGGAGAAAAATATGTTTTTTTTAATTTTTTTTTAAAAAAAGGTGTTTTTGATTTCTCAGATCGGTTGAATGTTGATGATTTCGAGGTGGAAGAAGAGCCTAGGACAGATTTTCCATGCCCTTATTGTTATGAGGATTTTGATATAGCTTCTCTTTGCTCGCATCTTGAAGATGAGCACTCGGGCGAGTCCAGAATCACCGTGAGTTTCCCTCTCTATATTTATGTTTGTACAAATCTATCAACAGTTTCCTTTCTGGGAAATGTTTTGATTTGCTTCTCTTTTTTTGTTGCTTTCATTTGATTTTGTTGTCACTCGTCAGATGTTTTGTTTGATAATTCTTAGGGTCGAATGCTTAAATTAAGGATCAAGTCTGTTTTGTTTTTTTTTTTTTTTTCCATTTCCATGTATGAGTAAACGAGGTAAAAGAGAAAAGGAAAAATTACTGTTTGGGTTTGTTGAAAAGTCACCATCTTGGTGTTTTGTTGGTCATAGGTAGGGCAACTTTTGTCTGCAGAGTTTCAGCTTAAAGTAACTTGTCAAGGGTGAGGGTGTTTTTATTTTATTTGTGTGTGTGTTTTGTTGAGGAGGGAGGGAGGGAGGGAGGGAGGAGGGAGGGGGGGGGGGGGGAGGGGGTTTGATTTGGCTGAAACAAGGATTATAGTTTTTCTCCCCAAAAAAAAAGTATTATAGTTCGATAGATGGAGATTAAGGTTAAGGATGTGAATTAACAAGAAAATACCATTTCTGCTATTCCAACTGAAGTTGCTGGTTATGTTAATATTACTAGAGATTTTTGCTTATAAGATGGAAGCATGTTCACAACAATAGCATACTCTAATCATTATTGGTTTAATCAGTAGATATTAGGTACATCCTTTAGTAGGAGGCTATGTAAATCATAGCCTGCCTCCTGTTTTTGTGCAAAACTTTTTGTTGGATGGACATGATTACAAATGTTTGAAATTACTGAACGAGGCAAAAGCTTGTAAGAGTTAAAACAGGCGAGAAGATTCATTGTGAAAAAAATTATTTTGCAAAACACCTATGACCTAATCATTTCTTCCTAATATCCGCTTAGTTACGCTCCAATGGCATGCTAAATTTATGGCACATAAGGTATTGTGGCATAGCCTTAGCTGTAGCTAGACCCGGCAAATGGGCGGGTATAAATGAGTTTGGGTTGTAATGGGTTGGGTTTAAATGGGTTGAAAATTAAGTGGTTTGTAAATGGACGATCATAAATATATGGGTGGATATGGGTTAGCCTATATATCAAATTTGAGTATAAATATAGATTTATAATTATATATATATATATATATATATATATATATATATATATAAATATATGACTTTCACAGTCTCTATGAAAATATCCCATCTTTTAAATTCTCTCTCTAAATTATACTCCTTCCTTTTCAAAATTAGAGATACATTTTGACTTTTTAGAGTCAATTTGCGAAATCTTATAATTCAAAATTGATATGAAGTTATTTAGTTTTAGTACAAACAAATATAACAGTTGTAAACTAATTATAAAGTACTATTAATTATATCTTTGTTGTTTTCAAAACATGAACGAAATTATATCAATTTTGAGTGTTAGGATTTCGCAAATTGACTCTAAAAAGTCAAATGTATCTCTAATTTTGGAACGGAAGTAATAAAACTTATTAAATGACTATATATGGATAACTTAATTGAGTTTTGTTTTGATTTGATGAAAGTATTATATGTGCATGATGAACCAATGGCGACTCTACTACTTACATAAATATCTCAACTTAATTACTACCAAGTAACAAAGTTCATTAATCCAAAAAAAATAAAAAAAGTATCAAAGTTGACTTTAATTGTTATTTTATCTTATTATTTGAAAATTAATTCTTCACCAACGCCAACCATCCTCGATCACAAACTTTAACCAAAGGTTAAAAATTGAATAATTTTGTCACAGTTAATTTCATTAGTAATGTTATTTCATCATTTAATTAAAATAAAAATTATTTCATTTTGAATCGTTAAATAACTTTATTATCGTTATTTCTTGAACAAGACATCATTTATTAATTGTCATCAATCTAATTATACAATGTGTTTTAGACAAAAAAAATTTATAATGAGAATAACTAAAAAATTTAGATAGAGAAAATGAAAAATTTTAGGGTGTGAAAACTGAAAAGTAAGTAATAGTTTTGAAATGAGTTAATTTTTTATAGTAAGTGAAGAGATAAATGGGGCCCAACGGCAGCCCACACCCACCCATCTAATATGTGGGTGGATATGGGTAAGACCATTTATATTTTTTACCTTATAATTTGAAACTCAAACCCATTTATCATGGGTGGATTCGCAACATTCACTTTTTAGTTGTTTGTTAGAATTAAATGTTTTTACGTAAAATGAGAAAAAATGAAAATGGTAGAAAAGTGGCCCTTGATAGTTAGGATTCGGTGAGAGGATGATAAGTAATAAGGGATGTCTCTCTTTTTCCTATTCTTATTCTATTTTTTTGGTGAAGAAATGAAAATAAGAAAGTTCTTTCATATCATTTTAATCACTGATTGAAGTATTATCAGTTGGGGATTGTTATGTTGATTAATTTCACTGACCATTGAACACTTTAACTCTCACCATGTACTGATATTGAAGTTGAAATAGCTATTCCAATTGTGTGATGAACTACCCCCCTCCCACCCCCAAAAAAAAAAAGTTATTTACAAAGGAATTTCTAGTAGTATGCCTGAGTACCAGTAGGTGAACCTCTCTGAAGACGATCTTTTCAATATTTCCAGATATTACTTCATGCCATCCCGAGGTTCATCTTGTTATTTACTTTCTTTCTTTCTTTTTTTTGAGAACGTATTCTATTACAATTTCAGTTAATCAGTTCTAGGGATACATTTCATTCTAGGGCCTAGGTGGGAACCTGGGGAAGCAGCCAGGGGGAAACTTGGATTGGTCTGCTCTTTACTGAATGAAATAAGGCAATATAGAGTTATCAATGAAAGTAAGAAAATGCTTGTAGCATTTGCAGTCGTAATCGACGTCCCCAATTATTATTAGGTGTAACAAAATTATGATATTCTGATCATCTTGAGACAGAAAGAGAGTTGGAGGGAATTTTTCAGTGAAAACGTCTTCAGGTGTTCCCTAAGATTGAGTGGTATTAGAACCAATTTCTATTTATGCTAATCTTACATTGCATCAATTCTTTCGTGCAGGTTTGTCCCATCTGTGCTGTTAAAGTCGCAAGGGACATGTTAAGTCATATTACACTGCAACATGGGCACTTATTCAAGATATCCTTTGAAATGAAAAAATGGTTACTCTGTAGCTTCTCCTTATAGTTTGAGCTGTATGCACAATAGCAGCACATTGATATCTTATTCCATCTCCGTTTCCTTTTATGAAGTTTTCTCCTTAACTGAAGATTACTTGCATAGACGTCATAGATTACGTAGAGTTGCAATGCCCTACAGTCAGACACCGTCTATTTTGGGAAGGGATCTTCGTGATGCCCATCTGCAGCTGCTTTTAGGAGGTGTTGGGCATCGGTCTAGCAGTGCAACTTCATCTAATGCAATAATTGATCCCCTCCTTTCATCGCTAGTTCTGAACTTCCCTGCTTCTGAAGCAGAAGAAATTTCAAAAGCTGTTGTATCCTGTGCCGAGGACTTGTCTACAAAGAGTGTGACATCACAACATATATGGAAATCAAGGTAGAACAAATTTCATATGTATATTGCAAAATTTTAAAATATTTATTTCATATAGAAATTTTCTTCTCCTTCCTTAATTAGTAGCTTATGGTCTCATGTACTTGCTTGGTTGGATCATAGCCTCATAGGCGAAGCTTGTAAGTCTGAAAGTAATTGTAATGGACAAAAATAAGCTGAAGAATGGGACTTAAGTGAACCACTTCATTGAGATGAGGTGGTAACTCAGTGGAGCATCAATCCATTACCTTTACCCCAACCCAAAAAAAAAAAAAAACTACACTAGAGATTTGTACTTCAAATCTCATCTCATCCCCCTTTAAAATGTAATGTCTTAGCCTTCTTTGTTTTACATCCCAAGGGATGAGAGAAATAGCAGAGTCCTTGAGGAATAACCTCAAGGTTGCTCGTTCTAGTCCCCATATTCGGGGGCCAAAATTGCATATTAATATTTCTCCTACTCTTCAATATTTAAAAAAAAAAAAAAAAATTCTAGCACACGATCATTTGTATTTGAACTCTCTCGTAGTTAGTAGGAGCTCAACTCTACTCATGAAAAAGTATAGTGTTTTTGAAGTTTTCAACTTTGCTAATGAATTAGAGGTTCTGCTTCTTATAATATCTGCTGCCATGTGAGTTTAGACAGGATCCATCATTTTGCATGCATCTTGGACAGGCTACTAGAGCAATTATAACAACTGAGTCGCTACTTTTAATTTTCAGGCAATTCCTTGTGTTACCCGAGGCCTTGCCCTTTAACTTTAGTTTTTAACCTTGTCCCCCTTTCTCCACCTTACAGTTTTGATCCATCATTAAGTATTGAAGAGCGGGAGAAACAACTGAGACAGGCTGCTGGAAAAGCGGCTTTTATGCAAGATTTGTTTTTCTCAACTCTATTGTCCGAGTAGCCGAAAGCAGTAAGTTATTGCAAAATGATGTTAGGTTGAGTTATTCTGTGGTTTGTTAGGATAAGGGGCAATTGGATGGACTATAATGGTTTCACAGTTGTTAACAACTCAATCAAAGCCTCATTTGGTTGCTTCTAAGGAGCAGTTCAAGAGCATCATCAGAAAGTCCATACTTTTCAGCTCGACTCGAGTTGTATTGCATTAATACTTTTGGAAGAAAAGATAATCTTCTAATTATATGAGAATTTCACTTTATGAGATAATTTTATATTTAAGCAATTTTCCGGTGTATGATAGAAGACTTGGGTTATGTTTGTTTGTAAGGATTATACTTGAGATAGGACTATTAATCTCAAGTGTCTTGTTTGTTTTCAAATTTAGACTTGAGACTATTAGTCTAGGGATTATAAAATGACTTAATAGTCTTTAGATTATAATTATAATCCGGGAGATTAATAATCTTGGTGGATTATAATTCCGGGATTAAAATCCTTGCAAACAAACACGTCCTTGGTGTTTTTACATCTGCAAGTGTATATGATCAACAAGGAAAAGGGGAAGAGTCTCTAAAGCTACATTTGAAATTACAAGAAATGGAGCTCGAGGCGGATTAATTTGATTGTAGTTTCTCTTCTATATGCTAGTGCATATAGAACTGCATATGAACAGGGAAAACAGATACTAAATACTCCAATTTCTGTTCTATATGCTTGTGCAAAATAGATGTTCCCATCAGGGTGGAGAACCTTCGAATCCGTGTAAACTATAAATACTTCATGCAAGTTCATTCCTGAAAAATCAATGCTGCTTTATGTGTCCACTTCTTATTTATACTCATTTTTCATTTTCATTTTATTTTTATGTTTTTTGGTGCCAGGAGAATATGGAATTTGCCATCTGGAAATTGAAAATTCTGAATTGGCATTTATATTATTATACAAATTATGCAGTAAGAATGAATCCAGAACCAGAAAACAGAAGACAATTAAAAACCCATTTAATCACAAATACAGAAGTCAGTTACAAAACAATACGTATCAAGAACAAAAAAATTGATACAATACGTAAGAATATTTTTGCAGTATGGTGGTTGAATTGGGTCTAATTTTGAGCCATTTAAGACCTACTGATGCAGAGATTAATTGATAATTGATAATGTACATGACAACATATACAACAACATACAATTGCAGGCATTCATATTTCTACCTGATTCTTCATATGAACAAGCGAGTCCTCTGACATTATTGTCAAAAGGGAGTATTTCACTTTGACTCTGATCCTGCCACCCTCTACACACAACTTTGCACCAGTGACCACCCAATACCCCGGTGGATCCTCCGGTCCTCTCACCATTTCTTTTGTATCCACGAAAGATGACATTTTTGGAGCTCTTGTTGGCAAAGGCGGGCCCCCAGGATAAATTGCTGAGTTCAAATCTAACTTTTTTGGCAACTCTGGTTTTTCAGTCAGGCCAGTGCTAAACGGTGTGCTGATCAACATCGACATCAATCCTGATTTTCGCGACGACATTGTCAGACCATCCCACTCGGATCTTCGGATCACTGCAGATGCCACTGTTGAGAACCCGAGTCTCAGGAAGAGGACTTTTTTCATACCAATACCCTTTACCTCAAACCAAGCCTTTGTCACAATAGAAGCAGAGTCATCGATCCGTGCTCCATTATATTGCACTGGTTGAGTGCATACGTGTGAGAATATGCTCCATTTGACAGCCTCTAAGTAACCTTTTTCTGCTGGCTCGTCCGATTGGCTCATAACTTAGGTCGCCGGGAGAGCTGTAGGATCTTTGGAAGAGTTGATAGGTGTTGTAGATGGATAGCCAGGTGGTCACTCTTCTTACCTTCCAAGTATAAGCGGATTCCAGTCACGGGCCGATTTTCGGAGTCAACCTGCAAATTATTTGTTAATAAAAGGGAAATGAATTCAGATTATATCCATTCCATTATGAAGGCTTTAAATGCCCCACCAAGTACTTGGTCATTCAAAAAGAAACTAATTACTTTTCCTGACTATGAAGCATTTGTAGTACAACAAATTGATATTTGATATGCTGTATATGATGGAGCACCAAGAATTTATACCTTTATAGTGTTGACATAAAGTCTAGGGCCCATAAAGGTGAACTTAAGTGATGGTGACGCTTGTTTCTTGCGTCTAGGAGCAAGTGGAAGATCACCATACGCTGGCGCCCACTGTCGAGGTACTTGAAACTCTAGAAATTGTTCAAGTTCCTCCATAGGTGGTTTATCTGCACAATGATCTGCTATCAGGGACAACAGCAGTGAAGCGTGGAATATAAAAAACAGAAACAATGGTTTATTGTACCATCCCTATTCAGGACATGCACTCTCAGGTGCACTTCACTTCCAGGAGCAAAGAACACAAATATGTGGTGAACTGAATAGTGCAAGACAAAAGCCATGTTTTTTGCACCCAAAATTAGCACTTTTACAAAAGCTGAGAGAATTTGCTTCTACCAAGTTGTGAACTATAACTATAGTCATGGCTGAAAATGAGTGGGATGAGTCTGGACAAGTGGCATTAATCTTTTCCAAAGATTATCATATGAGAGCAGAATATGCTTACAAATCAACTATTTCATCTCCATGCAGATTGAATCTGAACCTTCCTTCCTTTTTCACTAAGATATAGCTGTGAATGCATGCATACTACCTTCTTCCCCAGCACTGCACCCCCCCCTCCCTCCTCTCCAAGTCCCAACCCCCACAAAATGAGAGAGAATGAAAATTTCGGGAGCCATGCACTATCAAGTTCAGTACAATGCAGATCAAATTTGCATCTCACCAGATGATTCCACGCATTGTGTTGATATTCACTAACATATGCCCAGGGGACATTCAAGAAATTATTTTTAAGACCCATGCTGAAGGGACCTTTAGTTTTTGTTAGCATAATTTGGCGGAAAAACCCAAGAAAATTAGATGCTAATTAGTTAATGTTGTCTAATATTCATGGGACAACACCACCACCAAAAATCAACCCACAGAAACCAAGATGACAATAGAAAGATAAGCATACTCACATCGAAGGTAGAGATTGATTGCATGGCTTAAAAATCCACTGCCCCTGATACCACTCAAAAGTGAAGCGAGAGGCACGAAGGACATCGATATGGCATTAGGAAACTGTGAAACAGTTGAAAGCCACTGTTTATGACTTTGGCCAGTATCAAAACCTCCCCGGCGGATACGGATGCTTAACAGATCCTGCAGCAGAATAAATATAATTTTGCTTATATTCATTCTTCCAAGAATTAGCAACAACCCCCACCCCCCCCCCCCCCCAAAAAAAAAAAAAAAGGTTGATGCATTCAGGAAACAAAAACTAAATTGAATATCCAGAAGCTTACATCATTTTTCGAGTGAGAAACAACAGGTGATCTTAGCGAGTTTGCAAATGGCAGATTGAGATCCCAGACAAAAGGTGGATCCTCCTGTAATGAGAATAGAAAAATCAGGTAGAGCAAGATCGTTCTATTTCAAGTTCAGAACACTAGGGATCAATTGCACTTGGCTGATAATTATTTAATGCCTATTACATTCTATACTAGTTACATTCTATACTAGTCATTTTGTCCATGAGATCCTTTTGTATGTCAAATTTTTTTCCAGAAGATCTTTACAATAAATTCATTTAGGTTTTACACCAATTGTTATGATGGTCCAGAATTCAGTTTAATTAATTCATATTCTCTAGCCCCTTTTAAGAGTATTTTGACCCACTTGTTAGTGGAATCATTTTAAAAGGTTCTAGGAGTTTGTGAAGGCACGCTTAACCCCCTTTTCCCCTCAAAACTCAAAAGGGGGAAGAGGGGGTTTGACATACTCCATAGCAAAAATTTGTATATCATTTTTGTATCATGATTGAATCTTTAATAAAGAGTTCCAAGGACGTGAAATGCGTGTTTAGATGCCTGTATGGTTTGGAACTTCGAGATTTGAGTGGCTAATTCTTGTATGGTGGAATTCTTGCTTAGTGGAGTTCTCACTGGTTGTCTTTGCCACATCTGACTTTAGACAAATTTACATATGATCTTTTGATATATTAACTTTTCATATTATATTTAACCCTCGAGCACTAACTGACACACACACAAACATGAAAAAAGAAGACGAGGATTTATTAAAGTAATATGCAAGGTAGAGTCTAACTCATATTATGAGTTGGGCTTGCAGATTCTAGCACTTATATGTTAATTGTTATCATCACTTTAAATATAGAATAGGTGCTGTGTCATGGTTAAAGTTGAATTGGTATAGAGAATAGACTATATAAGAATGGCATGAAGGATTTGAAATGTATCCAAATGATTGTGATTCTGAGATTGTATGTACCTTCTGTTTTCCAGATGATTTTTCAGGGTTTGGTATGAGGCTTCCATTTACATCTTCAGAAAATCGTTCATCAGCTAATTGCTTCAACAATTTCTGCACCTCAGTTGGCTGAAGATTTGAATTTTGTAGCTGCTTAAGGTGAATTACATCTTTACCTCCCATCTTTACCCCAACAACAATATGAGTACCATATTTTTCAATAAACCTGGAAATTAATGTAATTATAATCTCTATAATAACCAAAACTGGCCTTCATACATCATAGGAAAAGTAAAAAATTAACCCCCAAAATATGAAAAAGAAACATAAAAAGATGTAAATAACACTGTTAATAGTTTGCAAGCCATTCCATGAATAGATAAATTCATCTTAAAATAAAATTGTTAAACTGTACTAAAAGCAGAAACATGTTGCCACAGTTTGACTTTCCAGGACAGCTTATCTTTACAACACTTCATCGTTTTATTTTGGGCTGTTAGACAGCGTAATACAGATCTAGTGGTGCTTGTTGGAATCAGTACATAAGGTATTCACCATTGACGATATTTGTAGCTTCATTTGGCTAGCAAAATTCTGAGTGCCATCTTTAGAATTTGTTGTTATGTAGATATGTGGTTTGGTGATAGGGCGTGGTTACTGGACATGAACTGACATTCTGACAGCATATAAAATAAACTTCCTAAAAGTGTGCATTATTGCATGTCTGATATGCACATCACTGAAATCCAGAACTAATAATAAACGACACATTAATGCCTCAAAATTTTGTAGTTTAGGTTGAAAGAGCTCCTAACGTAGCATTAGTGAACAAAATTAGAAAATTTCTAGATTTTAGGCTAAGGATCTTACTCAGCAAGTGCAGCAGGATCCCATGAAGAAGGCACTTCTTTCTTCACTTGCTCTGATAGTGTTATCTGGGATCTCGCCAACTCAATATTGTACATAGAAAAAAACCAACCATCAAAAGCGAGACTTTTTGTGGTAGCTGCGTCCTTTTGCCAGCAGCCCTTATAACCAAACATCATGTTGAATAGACCAGAAGGTATTTTACCAGATAAGGATATATCCTGATTGAATTGCTCTGACATCTATATATAAATGAAAGGTTAGAGAAAGCAACAGTCAGCATGGGTAGATGTAATACTATCATCATTTTGAAATTCGTAGCGTCAATCGTAAGTGAAACAGTCAAACAGAGGATTAAAAGTCTGAGAAAGTTCTATAGGTGGTTGTAAATTTAAAGAACTTTCTATCTCTACTTGAGCAAGAATAAGAACACCAGTCACTTCTAAGGTTAGGAAATTTGAAAATCTTAGAAATTCCACCAAGAGTAAATAAGTAAATTGCAAGAGGAAGCATACTCGTTCTTACATTTAAACATATATCTCACCGCATAAGAACTTGGAAACATTAAAAAAGCAACCCGGAAGTTGAAGTTGACAGAGGTGGATATGGATAAACAACAATTTATCTCATAATCAAGCATGTAGGCAGCAGGAGTTCAAACTAAAATTTTCCTTTTTGCCTTTTTCCAAACTCAATTGCCTTTTGAGGTGAACCGAATTGCACTAAAAATTGCAAAAAGGAAAAGTAATTTGCAACCAATTTTGCTACTGTTTTTTCACAGCCAACAATCAGACCTTATTATAAGCTAAATTCCCAGTACAAAAGGAAGATTCACCTGAACAAAAGTAAGAACATCAGAATGAAACCTAGTCCGCTCGCCTTTGTCGCACTTAATCGACTGCGATACATTCCGTACAACTCTCCCACACGGCAAATCCAGGTCTTTAGTTAGGGTTCTGTCGAGCTCAATCAACCCTGAACCGGACGGACCCGGTTTACATGCCGATAAACGAATATCGGCCGTTAAATCGTACCCCGATCCTATCGCCGAAACAGCCTTTTCTGCCGCCGATTGAGGGTCGAACAGATTCGCATGAAACGCCATTGATTTATCGAATTATCCAACAATTTGATCAACTTATTATTATAACCGGGGATCCCCCATGGATGGATGGAGTATTTTAGGGTTTTAGTCTTTTTTTAGTTGAAAAATTATTGCATTACAAAACTGGTCTCTGGTTTCAGACACAATAATTTCCCCGTGAGTGTGTGAGAGATAAAGTGAAGGTTGAATTTTGATTTGGATTTTGTGTTTCGACAATGTGAACGGAGCTAGTTAAAAGATGGCGGCTGGCGGCTGCCTGAACAGTTGCCACGTGGAGATTTACAGTTGAATAGTTGACTTTGTTTGTTTTATACGGCAACAACGCGCCAGATTAGTTCGTTAAATTACATGTATTAACTCTGTCCAAATTCAGTTTGAAATATTGAAACTTGTGATTAATAGCGAATAGTATAAGTATTCTCCCAGCTGATATTTTTGTAATAAAATAAAGAGTTTACAATTTATTAATTTAATAAATGACTAATTTGATTACAAAAATATTTTTTATCAAATAAAATGAGACTCAGAAAATACATAAAAATATTTACACGAATTTTAAACCTTTAAACATAATTTTAGTCGTACCAACTCTGCAATTTTAATTAAAAATAGTGAATAATTCTATTTTATACATTATATTTTGCACCCATGATTATATTTTTTATTTCGTATAATTGTATATGTTATTAAAAAAGGCTAAAATTTTAACAATTATATTGTTGTCTTCTAGATCATTTTGCCATTGAATTAAAGAACAAGTAATCGAGGAATTTTTTTAAATATAAAATGTCATTATTTGGGTGAAGTAGTTGGGTTTTGATGAGATTATGAAGGATGCAATTTTATATGTTTTAATTTGGGAGGACTTGGTTTCATATAGTGAAGGATGAGGAGGAGAGATTTTTGTGGAAATTGCTTGTCCCATAAATTATGCACTAGTTTTCAAAGACAACTCTTCAAATTTTGATTTTTATTTTGATTCTGAGGGGAGGTGAACTTCTTTTTTTCAATCCTTTATTGACAATTTCAACTATATATGTGACCCTCATTTGGAGGGTCAGATTGAAATTTTATTGAAAATCATGGGGGTACAAACAATGAATTAAAATTAATAAATAAGTCAAATATAAAAGCACATGGTTACGAGGATTTGTAACAAATTGAGAGTACATTATTCCTATAAAGGATCTTATTATTAGTCGATCTCGAATATTATTAGTCGATGTGACGCCCCCAAAATTAAGTATACGTCACCCATTTTGGGTCGCCACTTATATACATAAATTCAAATACAACTTACTAATATAACGTAAACGTAGACAATACGACATAAACCATGAGTTTGAATACAAATATTGTTTACTAGATATTATACAAACTCAAAAGGAAATTCTCATTACAACTATTATCACACTATTTCACGTAATAAAGTGAGGACTACTAATGCTATCCTTCCGGACCATTACTTCGCTCCCCGACTGCGTCCCAAATTTATGTTCTCATTTCCGTAAAAGAACCTGAATATAAGAAGTGAAGTAAGCAGAATACTCTTCTTCTTTCTATAATTTTCTCTATATAAACTTTTATAATTTCTCTCTGTAGTTTCAATGAATTCGTAAAGAAAATAATGAAGAATGAAACTTCTATTTATAGGAAAATGGAATGATAAGAATTAATCCATGAATCTATCTGATTGATTTACTTTAATCTGACATTCATATTTAAAGAAAAATCTTTTAAATAAAATATAATATATTCTATTTATATAAAAACATTTTACTACGCAAAACACTACGCAATACTACGCAAAACACTACGCAACACTACGCGTAATAAAATATAATATATTCTATTTATAGTAATAAACTTTAATAAAGATTCTATTTTATATAAAAGATGCTTTACGCTTTTATTACTTAATAAAACAAAACGCCATTATCGATGCTTCTCCCACCAACACGTAATTTATCACTATAATAATTAAAACAAAACGTCATTATCGCTATAATAATTCATATTAATAATCGATAATAATCGAAATTAAACTTACCGACTTCTTACATAAATATCAATAATCAATACCGCAAGGCTACTACGCAACAACGCCAGACATCGTATTTTTTACTACCGAAGTAGTTCAACAGTTTTAACGTAAAAACCTCCGTCGTTATTTTCATAAAATATTTTGTTAAGAATAATAATCGCTTAAATAGTAATTTGTGAATAGTAACTCAGTGAATAAGAATCGTGAATAATAATTCGTGAATAAGAACTCATCATAATAGTAACTTCGTGAATAGTAACTCATGAATAAGAATCGTGAATAAAGAACTCCGACACAAAAAGTGCTCCCAAATAATCTAGAGTGAATAATACTAGAGTGAATAGTGACCAGTATTTTTATGACAACTTGTTTACTTTGAAAAATTTTCACATATCACCCTTAACTTTAACCTTTTATCAATTTAACCATTTACTAAAATAGAAAAATTGAATACTTTTATTTCATAAAATTCGGGGTCTCACAGTTGAACTCGAACATGTATGTATAATATGATCGAATTAACACGTACGATTTCAGATTGTTAACTGTTCGCGAACATGTTTGAGTTTGCGAACATAGTCAAACATTATTATGTTCGCGAACATCGATCTAAATGTTTCTGAACACAAACTCGTTCGCGAACAACTCATGATCATATTTGAACTTGATCAAGTTCACGAACATTTGGATCAACTGATCATTACATGCACTGAAGTAAAAATTAGGTCAAATATTGTGATCATCATTTGTCCAAAACTAAAAATGATTACTTAGAAAAAGTTAAAAGTTAAATTATATAGTTGATAATTAATGCATGTAATATACAATAATAATTGTATAATGACTATATATTATTGAAGTCTCGATACAATAATGACTTGATTTCCCTATTTTATATCTCGATTTGGCAATTTTAATTACTCGTGTAAATGTAAGTAAAAGTATTGTAACATTCTTTAATTAATGTCAAATTGTTATTACATGATGATTAATAACTTTATTTATGTGATTTATCATGACCGGGTTATAATTTATTAAATTATTAGTGATGTAAATTGTAATAATCTAACAATAATTGTTAAAAATTTATAAATGAAAATTAATATTAAATATATTTTAATTAAATTAGAGGTGAAGAAGTAAACATTATTATTTATTAATTATTTAATAAAAATGTTAATTTTAGTCAATTATTAAAAAAAGATGTTTAAGTAATAAAAAAAATTACTATATACAAATTTAACAATTATTGATATGACAAACTTTAGAATTTAATATGAAATAACCAACTATTTGTATCTAGAATTTAAAAACATTAAACATGTAAGAAATACAATTCGAACTCGATCATCTCACGAGCAATCGCAAACCAATCGAACCGAACTGTTTCGCGAACAAAGTCATTGTGACGCCCCCAAAATTAGGTATACATTACTCATCTTGGGTCGCCAGATACATGGTACAGAATTCAAATACAACTTACTAATACAACTGTCGTGTACAATACGACAAAACATAAACTGTGAGTTTGAATACAAATATTGTCTACTGTAGATTATACAAACTCAAAAAGGAGTCCTCATTACAATTATTATCACACTATTTCACGTAATAGTGAGGACTACTAATGATATCCTCTCGGACCATCACTCCGCTCCCCGACTTGTCTCAAATATATTCTCATTTCCTCAAGAGAAACGATGAAAGAAAGGGTGAGCTCAATTAGCCTAAGTAAGAAATATTATGACTAAGATAATGCGTAATAAATTATCATTAGTTTTCAACAATGTTAAACCGATAAAATATAATGTACATCAAGTTTAATCTGCAATGAACAAGAAATCCATTAAAAGAGTCAAGTAGAAAATAAAATCTACTATCTTTTATGATTAAAAAGGTTTTTCATCATCAATTATCGCTAAAACTCGACAATAAATATTCCACATCATCGAATCACCCCCACTACTGGCCAAGGATATTCTTTAAAGATCACGCACCACAATTATCCATGCATTATGGGCCAAGAATATTTGTGTATTCATTAATGGTCATGATCATGCCAACAACTGTCCATTAATTGTAAGACCCCAAATTATTAATAAATGAAATTTATTTTTCTCTATTTATTATTTTGAAATAGTAAGGGTTGATTTGATTAATGTGGATAGTTATAGGTAAAATACGCAAATATTTCGAATAAGCAAGTGATTATAAAATATTCATTATTGTCGGAGAATATTCGTTTGGTCGTGGAATATTCGTACGACGGCGCAGTCTTTTGTGGGCCCCATAACGGAAAGCGATTGGATGAAGAAAACGACAAATATAAGTTGTTTATAAATAATCAGCGTGGTTATTCACAGATTATCTTGTTGGAATACCCGTGGTTAAAACACACTAATACGCGTTGTTGAACAAGAAGACACTCAGATTGCACCAATTATTGATTCTTACGTAAAGAAGGCACTACTTTCAAATAATTGTTACAATGAATTATTATTCAAAGATTTTATTTTATTGATTCAATAATTCTTTGCGTTGATATTTTATATTACTTGTTGTTTCAATAAATTGTCATTACACAAGATTTTCCATTATCGAAGCAATAATTCATATTATCCTAATAATATTATTAGAAAACATTATTGACAATGTCTAGAAAGTTCACATCAAGGAGAGGTTTGGTCACCTAATCAATTACCACAAGAAGGAGAAATCTTTATTGGAAAGCCCTCTTCCCTTTAACGTTGCCAAGATCTTGTGATTCTATAATATTATTTGTGAATAATTAATTATTGATTTATATGATGAGGAAAATATTGATTTTATGTGGATATAGATGGAGAAAATTTTTAATGTGACAATTGTTGAAAATTAATATCTTATCTTTTTCTGATAAAATAATTCATTTAAATATATTATTTTAATAATATATTAACGGTGATATTTTTATAATGAATGTGGGATATATGAGTATATGAGGATGAAGAGTATTTTTGTGGCATTAAATGTTTAACACATATTTTGTGTGTTGGTGGACACAATTATTGACCGAAATTTGATTATAGCTTGTAAAATCGCCCGTTTGTGGATTTCGGTCAATTTCTATTTGGAATTTGAAAAAATTTTCTTCTGAAAAGTTGTAGAGAATTGAATTTCCTATATAAAATCGCGAGATTCGAATTTTCTAATCAAAGGGCTATTTATTATGAATTATTGAAGTTCCGAAGTTCCGAAATAATTGATTTTTGGAAGTTTAAAATATTTTTAATTACAAAAATGTTTTTTTCATTTTTGAAACTCATTTAACATGTGATTAGGAGGCTGAATTCAGATTGTTAGTGTGCGTAGAGAATTTGTAATATATATAATATTATTATATAAAATTTTCTACTTTGGTGTTCTAAGCATTTTCCTATAAATAGGGTGCTTAGGTTAAAATTGAAAATCACACCAGAAACTGAAGTTTTTTCTCTCTATATTATCGAGCGTATTCTTGTGAGTATTTTGAGTATACTTTGAGTATTGCTATACTGATGGCAAGTTCAAGTCATAGCCTATATCCTGTTTTTAACTAGAAGTCTTTATCTTTCGAGGTAAGGGATGTTATTTTATTCAAAATGATATTGTTTCTTCAATATCATTATGCCAAAAATATTGGTTGGAAATTTTATCAAATTTGGAACTTTTTATGTCGGGAGTTACTATTCACGAAGTTACTATTCATGAGTTACTATTCACGAGTTACTATTCACGAGTACTATTCACGGAAGCGTGAAGATGTTTTTTGTGAAATTTCCATCTTTTGGTGTCGAGTTACTTATTCACGTGATACTGACTATTCACGATATCTGACAACTTATTCAATTTAAAAATGAAATTTCTTCTTTTGTCCAAAATATCTATTATGGATACTAGCTTTGATCAGATCCATGTTTTGATCATTCTTGAATTTTACTCCACTCGATTACTTATGAAGTATTTTTGAATTGGGATTGTTTAAAATACTGAATCCTTAATATTTATTCTTTTGTTTTACTTTGGATTCGCTTTTCTTTGAAATATTTTCATCATCCTCGATCTAAATGATGATATTACTTGAATATCTTTGGCCAGTATTGCAAAGTTGTAGAGAATTGAATTTCCTATAAAAACTCACGAGATTCGAATTTTCTGATAAAAGAGCTATTTATTATGAATTATTGAAGTTCCGAAGCTCCAAAATAATTAATTTTTGAAGTTTAAAATATTTTTAATATGAAAAACGTTTTTTAAATGTTTGTGGGCATCTTTAACATGTGTTGATGGCTGAGATCAGATTGTCTAGATGGGCGTAGAGAATTTATTAAATATATTAATATTATATTAAATTTTCTACTTTGGTGTTCTAAGCATTTTCCTATAAATAGGGTGCTTAGGTTAGAATTGAAAATCACACCAAAAATTGAAGTTTTCTCTCTGTATATTATCGAGCGTATTCTTGTGAGTATTTTGAGTATACTTTGAGTATTGTTATACTATGCAAGTTCAAGTCATAGCCTATATCCCAGGTTTTTTGACTAGAAGTCTTGTCTTTCGAGGTAGTGATGTTATTTTATTCGAAAATGATATTATTTCTTCAATATCATTATCTTTGAAATATTGGTTGGAAATTTTATCAAATTTGAACTTTTTCATGTTGGGTTTACTATTCATGAGTTACTATTCACGAGTTACTATTCATAAATTACTATTCACGAGTTACTATTCATGAGTTACTATTCACGAGTTACTATTCATGAGTACTATTCACGAAGCTTGAAGATGTTCTTTGTGAAATTTATATCTTTTGGTGTCTGAGTTACTATTCACGTATACGACAATTATTCACGATACTCTGACTATTCACAAATACGGCAAGACTATTCAATTAGAAATGAAATTTCTTCTTTTGTCCAAAATATCTATTCGGATACTAGCTTTGATTGTATCCATGTTTTGATCATTCTTGAATTTTACTCCACTTCGATTACTTATGAAGTATTTTGAACTTGGATTGTTTAAAATACTGAATCCTTAATATTGTTCTTTTGTTTCACCGGATTCGCTTCCTTTAAAATATTTTTCATCATCCTCATCCTAAATGATGATATTATTTGAATATCTTTGGCCCAGTAGTGCAAATATGAATGATTTCTTGATGAATATCTTTGGCCCGTAGTCTCTGATGATGACAGTGTTGAGATGAATAATACGACCGATTAATATCTTTGGGCCCGTGAGTGCAAAGATGAACAGTGTTTTTAGGCGAACATGACTAATCGATGAATATCTTTGGCTGTAGTAAAAGATGAATATTTGATTCCAAAGTTATATATTGATTGATGTTACAGGATAAAATATCGACGATGAACTTTTAAATTCATATATAGAAGATAGTAGTTTGCATTCTCTACTTAACTCTTCTAATGAATTGTTGTTTCCACTTTGTAGATGTTGATTTAAAACCGGTTGTCTATTGTATTCTATTAGATTTTTCCTCGTTGAAGACTAACGATAATTTTTTGTATATTATCTTAGTCATAATATTCTTTACTAGGCTAGTTGAGCTCACCCTTTTCCTTTTTTTCTTCCATTTTTCTTCTCGTGAGGCGAGAATGTAGCGAGTAGTACTAATGGGGTATGGAATGAAGGTTCTGTAGAGAGTTATTTAGTAGTCCTCACAATTTTTGTAAAATAATGTATAAATAATTGTGATGAGGATTTATTTGGTATGTATATTGCCTGTAAGACAATAATTGTATTTAAACTCACAAGATATATGTTGTCGTGTTTTGCACGACAAATGTATTAATAAAGTTGTAGTTATTTCGTACCATGTATTTGGCGACTCGTAAATGGGTTGGATGGAATGGACCTATTTTGGGGCGCCACAATTGATATCAAAGCTTAGGGATATGATCTCCCATGAGATCGGGGAATAGTAATTAGGAGGGAGAGACGAGTAAATCCTTCGCTAAGTGTCCTACCTAAGCTTATTTGTTAGTTAGTTAAGATATAGGGATATTATGTGATATATTGATTTCCTTAATTAACCCTTGTTTTATGACAAGATTTGAGAATGTCGAATCGAGAATATTAACAATGGAGTAAATGAGACCGTGGAGATGCCTCAGTATTTACCAACGAGGAGAACGTGCAACAGCGCTTGGCAATGTACTCTCGTGAAACAACACCAATCGAGCGAGATGATGAACGAGGGGATGTTTAGAAGCTTTTTGCGCTTCATGCAAAATCGATTTGAGGAGACTCGTGTTCAAAATACAGAGGAAATGATAGCAATTCACGGGTGGTCACAACCCAAGCAGCTTCAAAGAGTTGGGACCACCGTACTTCGGGGAAAGCGGATCCGATTAAAGCGAGACGTGGGTCAAACAAATTACCAAGATATTCGATGTCTTAGGATGCACGGAGAAACGTAAAGTTCCATTCGCTACTTTTATGTTCCGTAAACGAGGCGATTCTTGTTGGGAATCATGAAGCGTGCATCCATCCAAATTGCACTCGGCGATGTGCTGCCGGAGACGTTTTAGAAAGCAATTCAATGACAAGTACTTCCTCGAAAGTATTCAAATCATATGAAGGAAGTGGAGTTTATTAGACCGAGCGAATAACATAACGGTGTCTCAAGACGAGGCGAAGTTCATGGAGTTATCCGTGTTTGCACCTCATTTGGTGGAGAATGAGGAACGTATGACGCGGATGTTTCGAGAGGTTTGAAACCCAGACACGACAATATCTCATTTCTCATAAATTTTCTCTCTATTCGAGATGTTGTAAAATGAGGCTCAATTATTAGAGCGAGATAACGAAGTACGGTCAACCGAGGGACCACAATCAAGATCATACCGAGATAAAGCGAGTAACAAAACAACGATAACCAAAGGAGAAAGAAAAGACGGACAAAAATGGTAACCACTCGGTGGTAATCATGGCCATGAAAATAGAAGAAGCGAGTCGGGATGAGATTTTAAAAGAGAAGATTCAACAACGATCATGTGAAGACGCCAAATACCATGTAGAATCGGTTCCAAGGAGGAGAAAGACCACCGGATCAGACATGTTAAAATGTAGGAAAGAGGGATATATCACCCAAACCGCCCACAACAGCTTTAAGGTATGCTATAATTGCTAAAAAGAAGGATATATCGCCGAGATCAGATGGTATCGAAACCCACCCAATGAGAATGGTGACTCAAAAGGATGTCCCGTAAAAGTCAAAGTCAATCGGTTCTGGAAGAGCGTTTGTCGTGACCAATTAAAATGCGAGGAACCCGAACGGTTAGCACGTTAGTTAATTATAAATTCTCATGAAGTTTATACCTTACTAGATACCTGGTTTCTACCCATTCTTTTATCTCTTTTAACTTTACGCTTCAACGTTTGAACTCGACTACGAGAAATTAGACTTTGACCTATTTATGGAGACTCAGCTTAGAGAAACTTTCATTACATCCGTTGTTTATAAATCTTGCTTGATTCAGTTGGCACTTATCACATTACATGTTAACCTTATTTCTATAGAGATATTTGCTTTTGATGTGATTTTAAGGTTAACTACTCATCACGCCGAAATTGATTACTTTCGTAAGGTTGTTATAGTTTTCATATTCTTAAGCAACTCGTTATTCAATTCAAGCAATCAAACCATTGAGTCAAACATTTTCATATCAAGCCATGAAGTCATTCGTTTATTACGGATGTCAAGTTTTCTTAGTCCATGTTATGGATTTGAATAAAGACACGCCGATTTGAATAATATTCTGTTGTTATTAATTTTCCGACGTATTTCTTTCAAGAATTTCTTGCTTACTCCCAAAGCCCGATATTAAATTTTGTATCGACTTTGAACCCAGACAAAAACTCATTTCTAAAATCTCACATCGAATGGCTCTATTGAACTTCGTGAGTTAAAAATTCAACTATAGAATTTGGTACTGAGCCTTTATCCGGTGACTTCCTTTGTGGAATGCGCACCGCCGCATTCTCCGTAGGGGACACCATATTCGCATGCGATAGTAAATCGACAGTGTCATCAGTAACATTCTATCCAAGGTTGGGATATGAGTCACGATTGAGAACAACCTAAGCTCAGAATCGAAATACGTAGCTTTCTAGGCTTAGTTGGTTATTATCGAGATTCGTTGAAGGATATTCTCGAATCGCTATTCCATTAACGCAATTGACTCGTAGAGATACAAAATTCGAATGGAGCAATGAATGTGGGAAGAGCTTCAAGAACTCAAGAGAGACTCATTTCAAAGACATGTTCTAACAATGCCATCCCGAAAAGTGAACGTGGTAGGCGGCGTGTTGAGTAGAAGATCGATACAAGTCTGAGTACGATATTGTCAAAGACTCATTTCAGATAATTTACAAATAATAGAGATGGAGATGAAAACTCTAGGTACCCACGTGATGATATACTGAGTATAATCGACTTTAATCGATAAAGTTAAAGTTGTTCAAGTTTACATCGGAGTGATGAATTTGAAGAAGGAGGTGCAAGAAGTTGTTATTTCAAAAGCGAGAATCGGTGAGGTGAGAAAGCTCAAACCTTCGATTTATTAATCCATTTGAAATTCTCGATCGAATTGGAGTATAGAAGTTAAAACTTTAACCAACCCGAGTATAATAAAGAATGGAATAACAAAAGAAATCACCATGCACGCGATTGCGACAGATAAAGTTATTCCAACAGAATTACTAAATAATCTGAACCAGTCAAAGTAAATTGCGACCGGCTGAATGTTCCAACGTAATAATAAAGAATGGAATAACAATGAAATCACCATGATACGGTGATTGCATGTATAAAGTTATTCAAATGAATACTAATAAGGATTTTAATCGGTCCCACAGAAAACGCATTGCATGTGATATTCCAATGTAAATAATAAAAAGATTTTAATCAGTCCTATTTAAAAACACACGTATGTGATATTCTAACGTAATAAGAAAGACGGAATAATGAAGAATGTCACCAAGTATAGGGTGATCACGATACAAAAGTTATTCCAATGTAATAATAAGAAATGGAATAACAACAGCTTCTCTTCATGAATAAGAAAGAATAACACCCCTCACAGTAAAAAGAAATCAGATATAGAAAAGAAAGGTAGCAGACTTCTTTTTATTTCTCTCTAAAATTTTCTCTCTCTGAGTTCAAAGTGAATTAAAAGAAAATAATGAAGGAATGAGCTTCATTTATAGAAAAATGGATCCGTGATAAGAATTAACTCATGAATCGGTCCAGATTGATTTACTTTAAATCACTATTCATATTTAAAGCAAAATTTTTAAATAAAATATAATATATATATTAAATATATTAAATATATATATATATATGGCATGTGATAACGCATTTCACAGGATATACTCCCGTGATTGAATTTTGATTCCTCCCCATTTAGTCAACAAAGCTATACCTATTTATATATATAATAATAACAATAATTGTACTCCCACGTGAATACCAAAACCTTCCCCCACCCAAATTTGACTAACTCATATATATATATATATATATAAACAAAACTGAGATAATTATCATATTAACAACTTCGTCATTTCAATTATTGATTTAATAACATATAAAATATCAAAAATAATTGAATAAAACTGAATGACTTCTCACATAAGCATCAATAATCAATACCGTGTGTTACTTACTAACCACATAATGACATCAGACATTCTTTTACTACCGAGTAGTTCAACAAGATCAACCAGTAAAACTTTTGTCGTTATTTTTAATAAAATATTTTTGTCGCTTTCTCAATCCGACAATAATTCTCATTGCAGGGGTCCACTAATGATTGTCTTGCCGTCATTTAATATTTCCCCGTTAAAACGAATATTCCCACCAATCGAATATTATATGACAACTTGCATACTTTTGCAAAATTTATAAATATTACCCACAACTATAACATTATATCAAATTTATTCCATAATATTCAAAAATAATATTTATAGAAAATTCATTTTATTTCTAAAAGTTGGGTCTTACAATCTCTTTTCTTAAGAAATTTCACCCTCGAAATTAGGTGCGACTGGTATGTCGAAGAGGTAAGGATACCTTGATTTCATTTCAGATTCTAACTCCCAAGTCATTTCCTCAACATCGTGGTTTCTCCACAAAACTTTGACTTGAGGTATAACCTCGCGCGTAGAATATGTTCCTTCTTATCCAAGATTTGAACAGAACTTCTTCATACGCCAAATCTTCCTCTATTTCGTCCCGGCTTTAACCCAATAATGTGGTTCGGGTCTTCCACATATTTACGTAATATGGATATGTGAAAACGTTATGAAAGACGAGACATACTTGGCGCAGAAAGCGAAGTCTATAGCCACACGCCTCTACTCGATCAAGGATTAAAATGGGCCGATGAATCGAGAATCGAGCTTTCTCTCTTTCCAAATCTCGTAACTCCTTTCCATGGAGCAACACGTAATAACATCGTGATCTCCTATATCGAATTCCACGCCCTTTCGATGAAGATCAACATAACTCTTTTGTCGATCTTGTGAGGTTTTTATACGTCACGGATCGTTTGAATCTTTTCCGTAGTCATACGTACATCAACTCCGGTCCCAACAACGTTGCTTCACCCACCTCATCCCAAAGATAATTGGAGAATGACATTTTCTTCCATACAACGCTCTCAATGGAGTCATGCCAATACTTGCTTGATAACCGTTGTTGTAGGAAAACTCCACCAATGGTAAGAACTTGTCTCCCTTCTTCCTCGTTAAGGACACAGTAGTCTTAATAGATCTTCAAGAGTTTGAATCGTCCTTCCGATCGCCTCGTCCGTCTGAGGATGATATACCGAACTAAATCGTAAATCATGCCCATAGCGTTTTGTAAACTAACCCAAAATCGGGGAAGTGAATCTTGGGTCTCGATCGAAACTATGGATACCGCATACCATGCGATCTTACAATCTCGTTTATGTACATACGAACAAGACGTTCAAGTGTATAAGTTTCTCAGATTGGTAAGAAATGAGCAGATTTGGTCAATTTATCAACAATGACCCAAATCAGCATCAATGCCTTGGTAAACCTTGGGAAGACCAAATTCTTAAATCCATGGTAATGTGCTCCCACTTCCATTCTCAGTAATTTCAAGTGGTTCAGAATGGACCTTTTAGTACTTGATGCTCGCCTTAACTCATTGACACGTTAGACACCTTGAGATAAACAAGGCTATCTCTCTCTTCATATTGCCCCACCAAAATGTATGTCAAGATCATGATACATTTTGGTACTCCCAGATGGATTAAAAACGGTGTGTTGTGCGCCTCCATCATGATTTTATACTTTAAATCGTAATCGTTAGGAACACAAAGTCCGGAGTTGACTCAAGTATTCCTTCGTAAATCGATTCTTGCTTCCTAGATCGCATCTTCTTGCACTTTCTTCCTCATACACATCACCCCGGATCAGAATTTGAAAGCAATTTTTAATTTTATCAATTAAAGCCTGCTCTACTCAGATATTTGCCATCATCACGTGGGTCCCCAAGTCTTTATCTCTATCTCCATCCTTTGCAAGTCATACAAAATGGGCCTTTGCGTTGACAATATTGCACTCTGCACCAAGATATGATCTTCTACTCAATGCGTCACCTACCACGCTCGCTTTTTCGTGGATGGTATTGGATGGTATGATCATAATCTTTCATCGCCTCAAGCCAACGTCATTGTCGCATGTTAAGTTCCTTTTGAGTGAAGAAATATTTGAGGCTTTTATGATCCATAATTGTATTTAAAATAATGTATAAATAATTGTGATGAGGATTTATTTGGGTATGTATATTGTCTAGAAGACAATAATTGTATTTAAACTCACAAAGATATATATGTTATCTTGTTTTGCACGACAAATGTATTAATAAAGTTGTAGTTATTTACGTACCATGTATTTGGCGACTCGTAATGGGTTGGATGGAATGGACCTATTTTGGGGCGCCACAATTGGTATCGTAGCTTAGGGATATGATCTTTGGTGGAGATCGGGAATAGAACTAGGAGGGAGAGACGAGTAAATCCTTCGCTAGTGTGTCCTACCTAAGCTTATTTGTTAGTTGGTTAAGATATAGGGATATTATGTGATATATTGATTTCCTTAATTAACCCTTGTTTTATGACGAGATTTGAGAATGTCGAATCGAGAATATTAATAATGGAGTAAATGAGACCGTGGAGATGCTCAGTATTTACCAACGAGGAGAACGTCAACAGTCGACAATGTACCTCCCCGTGAACAACACCACCGAAAGAGATGATGAACGAGGGATGTTTAGAAGCTTTTGCGCTTCATGCAAAATCGCATTTAGGAGACTCGTGTTCAAAATACAGGAGGAAATGATAGCAATTCACGGGTGGTCACAAACCAAGCAGCTCAAAGAGTCAGACCACCGTAATTAAGGGAAAGCCGGATCCGATTAAAGGCGAGACGTGGGTCAAACAAATTACCAAGATATTCGATGTCTTAGATGCACGGAGGAACAGAAAGTTCCATTCGCTACTTTTATGTTCAAAGTAACGAGGCAGACATCGTTGGAATCATGAAGCGCACCCATCCAAATTTGCACTCAAAGATGTCATGGAGACGCGTTTTAGAAATTTAATGACAAGTACTTCCTCGAAAAGTATTCGCTTATACGAAGGAAGTGGAGTTTATTAGACCGGAGCAGAATAACATAATTGTCTCAAGACGAGGCGAAGTTCATGGAGTTATCCAGTTTTGCACCTCATTTGGTGGAGAATGAGGAACGATGATGCGGATGTTTCTTAGAGGTTTGAAACCCTAAGATACGACAATATCTCATTTCTCATAAATTTTCTCTATTCGATATGTTAGAAATGTGGCTCAATTATTAGAGCGAGATAACGAGTACTACCAACCGAGGGACCACAATCAAGATCATACCGGAGATAGCGAACAACAAAACAACGATAACCAAATGAGAAAGAAAAGACGGACAAAATGGTAACCACTCCGGTGGTAATCATGGCCATGAAAATAGAAGAAGCGAGTGCGGGAGATTATAAAAAGAGGAGATTTAACAACGACCATGTGAAGACGATAATGCCGGCAGAAGAATCGGTTCTAAGGGAGGAGAACGACCACCCATTATATGCTACAAATGCGAAAAAGAGGGACATATCACCAAACCGCCCACAACAATTCAAGGTATGCTATAATTGTGGAAAGGAAGGACATATCGCCGAGATTGTACGAGAATAAAACTAGTTCAAATGGGACTCGTGACTCAAAAGATCGTCCCTGTAAAAGTCAAAGTCAACGCCCCGGAAGAGCGTTTGTTGTGATCGGTCAAAATGCGAGAACCCAAATGAGGTGATCACGGTAAGCTTTTTATAAATTCTTGCGTTTTATACCTTTACTTGATACCTAAGTGCTACCCATTCATTTATCTCTCCGCATGTGCTCAACGCTTAAACTCGACCTGAGAAATTAGACTTTGACCTATCTCGTGGAAACTCCGTTAGAGAAACTTTCATCACATCCACCGCTTATAAATCTTGTTTGATTCAAGTTGGCACCATCACCTTACCGCTGACCTTATCTCTTTAAAGATACTTGCTTTTGATGTGATTTTAGGGATTGATTGGTTAACTACTCATCATGCCAAAATTGATTGTTTTCGTAAGGTCATTAGTTTTCATATTCCTAACCAACCCGTTGTATTTAATTCAAGAAACTAAACCATTAAAATCAATCATCGCTATATCTAATCATAAAGCTATTCGCTTATTGAAAAACGGATGTCAAGCTTTCTTAGCCCATGTTATGGATTTGAATAAAGACACGCCAAATTTGAATAATATTCCCGCTGTTATCGACTTTCCCGACGATTTCCGAAGAACTTCCCTGTACCACCCCTCGTAACGTGAAGTTGAATTCTTTATCGATCTTGAACTCCGTACAAAGTCAATTTCTAAAACCCCATATCGAATGGCTCCTATTGAACTTCAGAGTTAAAGGTCCAACTACAGAATTGTTGGACATCGGCTTTCATCTGGCCCTAAGACATCTCCTCGGGGTGCTCCCTGCTTTATTCAGAAAGAAGAAAGACGGAGTATGCGACTTTGTATTGACTATCGGAATCGAACCATGTCACCATCAAGAATAGGTATCCTCTACCTCGTATTGATGACTTGTTTGACCAACAGCAAAGGGCACAATTCTTTTCAAAATCGATATTCGCTTCGGATATCATCACCAAGATTAGAATCGAGGATATTCCAAAGACCGCTTTTAGAACTAAGAGACGGGCATTATGAATTCTTAGTCATGTTTTTCTTGATTGACTAATGCTCCTCGCGGCTTTCATGGATATGATGAACCGAGTATTCAAGGAATATTTGGATCGGCTTTGTTGTTGTTTTTATTGATGACATCCTCATATATTCCAAAAGTCACGAAGATCATGAGCACCATTAGAAGTCGGTACTCCAAAGGCTTCGTGAAAACAAACTATATGCCAAATTGAAGAAATGCGAGTTCGGCTCGAGGAAGTAGAATTTCTTGGGCACGTGGTGTCAAAACACGGAGTATCCGTGGACCCTTGCCAAGATCAAGCAATACAAAGTTAGGAGCAACCGATGCCGGTGGATCAAGACGTAGCTTTCTCGGGTCTAAATTGGGTTATTATCGGAGATTCGTGGAAGGGTTTTCTCGAATCGCTACTCCATTAACCCAAATAACTCCTAAGGATACAAAATTCGCTTGGAGCGAAGAATGCGAAAGAGTTTCCAAGAACTTAAGAGAGACTTATTTCTAAGACATGTTCTAACAATACCATCCGGTTCGGATGGATTTGTTATCTACAAATGATGCTTCGTGCAAAGGGTTAGGATGTGTTCTCATGCAACGTGGGAAAGTCATAGCCTATGCCTCGCGACAACTTAAAGAGTATGAGAGGAATTATCCTACTCATGATCTAGAGTTAAGCGTAATGCTTTTATTAAAGATATGGAGGCACTATCTATATGGGTAGAAAGTGGAGATATATTCGCACCATAAAAGCCTTAAATATTTCTTCACTAAAAAGAACTCAACACGCTAGCAAATGACGCTGGCTCGAGCTATTGAAAGACTACGACCACACTATTCAATACCATCCCGGAAAAGCGAACGTGGTAATGGACGCGTTGAGTAGAAAGATCATATGCGAAATGAGTGCGATGATGTCAAGTATACGACAGAGCCAACTTTAATAGAAAAGTTAAGGTTGCTTTCAAGCCACCAATCCGAAATGATGCGTATAAAGAAGAAAGTACAAGAACGAGCTATTCCTAAGCGAGAATTGATGAAAAAGGAATACTTGAGTCCACTCTGCACTTTGTGTCCCTAACGACTGATTTGAAGTACAAGATTATGATGGAGGCACACAATACACCATTTGCAATCCATCCTGAAGTACTAAAATGTATCGTGATCTTCGACATACATTTTGGTGGAACAATACGAAGAGAGAGATTGCAAAGTTTATCTCAATGTGTTTAACTTGTCAACGGTAAAGGCGAGCATCTAGTACCTAAGGGTTCGTTTCAACCATTTGAGATTCTCAAATGGAAGTGGGAACACATTACCATGGATTTCATTACGGGTCTTCCTACTTGCTCTCAAGCGCATCAATGCTATTTGGGTTATTGTTGATAGATTAACCAAGTCTCCGCTCATTTCTTGCCGACACGGAGACTTATTCCTCGAACGCCTTGCTAGTATGTACGTGAATGAGATTGTGAGGTTGCATGGCATGCCAAGATCCATAGTTTCGGATCGCGACCCAAGATTCACTTCAAGATTTTGGGTTAGCTTGCAAAAAGCTATGGGCACGGATTTGCGATTTAGTTCGAAGATACCATCCCCAAACAGACGGACAATCGAGAGGACTATTCAAACTCTTGAAGATCTATTAAGACTCGTGTCCTGAACTTCAAGGGTAGTTGAGTTAAGTATTTACCATCGGTGGAATTCTCCTACAACAACAATGCTTATCGTGCAAGTATAAGTGTGGCTCCATTCAAGCATTATATGGACGAAAGTGTCGCTTCCAATATGTTGGGATGAGGTGGGTGAAGCAACATTGTTGGGACCCGAAGTTAAGACGTATGATCACCGAAAAAGATCAAAATGATTCGACAACGATACAAATGGCACAAGATCGACAAAAGAGTTATGTGGATCTTCATCGAAAGGACGTGGAATTTAGTATAGGGGATCATGTATTGTCATGAAGTCAGCTCCATGGAAGGGAGTTACAAGATTTGGGAAAAGAGGAAAGCTCAATCCACGATTTATCGGTCCATTTTAAATTCTCGACCGAAGTAGGAAATGTAGCCTATAGACTCGCGCTACCTCCGAAAGTATGTCTCGTGTTTCATAATGTGTTTCACATATCCGTATTTCAGAAATATGTGAAAGACCCGAACCACGCTATAGAGTTAGAACCGAACGAGATAGCCAAAAGACTTAACGTATGAGGAGGTACCACAAAAATCTTGGATAGGAAGGAGCATGTCCCACGCGCAGCAGGTCATACCATAAGTTAAAGTTTTGTGGAGGATCATGCTTATAGAGAAAAACGACCGGAATTGAAACGGAAATGAAAGCGAGGTATCCTCACCTTTTCAAACACTGTGTACGTACGCCAATTTCGAGGACGAAATTTCATAAGGAGGGGAGGTCAGTAAAGACCCTCAACTTATTATTAATGAAATTTAATTTTCTCTATTTATTATTTTGAAATAAGTAAGGGTTGATTTGATTAATGTGAATAGTTATGGGTAAAATACGCAAATATTTCAAAATAAGCAAGTGGTTATAAAATATTCATCATTGTTTGGAATATTCGTTTGGTCGTGGAATATTCTCATCGCTCTGTAGAATATTCGTACGACTCACGCAGATTTTGTGGGCCCCATAACTGAAAGCGATTGGATGAAGAAAACGATAAATATAAGTGGTTTAAAAATAACTACAGTAGTTATGTCAAGTAATACTTTTAAAATACTCTATGGTTAAAACACAAGAAGATACCTGGTGATTGCACCAATTATCGATTCTTACGTAGAAGGCTACTTACTAATAATGGTTACAGTGAATTACCGCTCAAGATTTTATTGATTTAATAATTGTCATATTGATATTTTATATTGTCATTGTTTCAATAATCACATTACACGATTATTTTTTATTATCGATGCAATAATTCATATTATCCTAATAATATTATTAGATAACATTATTGGCAATGTCTCAGAAAGTTCTGCTCTAAGGAGAGGTTTGTCACCTAATCATGCTTACCAAGAAGAGAAATTCTTATCGAAAGCCCCTCTTCCTGCAGAACTCGCCTCGTTATCAATATCAGATTCTCGTAATATTATTTGTGAATAATTAATTATTAATTCATATGATGAGGAAAATATTGATTTTATGTGGATATAGATGGAGAAAATTTTTAATGTGACAATTGTTGAAAATTGAAATTTTATCTTTTCCTCGATAAGATAATTCATTTAAATGTATTATTATATTTTAATCATATAATAATGGTGATATTTTTACAACGAATGTGGGATATATGAGTATACGAGGAGGAAGAGTATTTTGTTGCAATAAATGTTTAAAACATGTTAAACATGCTCTGCGGACCCCATTTATCGAATCGAAATTTGATTATAAATGTAAAATCGCCTGCTTTTGGATTTCTACCAATTTCTGTTTGGAATTTGGAAAAACTTTCTTCTGTAAAATTGTAGAGAATTGAATTTCCTATAAAAAGTCGCGAGATTCGAATTTTCTGATAAAAGGACTATTTATTATGATTTATTGAAGTTCTGAAGCTCCGAAATAATTAATTTTTGGAAGTTTAAAATATTTTTAATTACAAAAACATTTTTTACATTGTTGGGACTCATTTAACATGTGTTAAGATTGCTGATTTCAGATGCTAAGTGTAAAGTAGAATTTGTAATATATATATATATTATTATATTAAATTTTATACTTTGTGTTCTAAGCAATTTCCTATAAATAGGTGCTTAGGATAGAATTGAAAATCACACCAAAATTGAAGTTTTCTCTCTCTATATTATCGAGCGTATTCTTGTGAGTATTTTGAGTATACTTTGAGTATTGCTATACTGGTGCAAGTTCAAGTCATAACCTATATCCTGTTTTTAACTTAAAGTACTTGCCTTTTCGAGGTAAGGGATATTATTTTTTTCAGAATGATATTATTTCTTCAATATCATTATGTTGAAATATTGATCTGAAGTTTTTATCAAATTTGGAACTTTTGGTGTCTGAGTTACTATTCACGATACTCATGACTATTCACGATACTATATTCACTTATTCACTTAATACTGCATCTATTCATCGAAAAATGAAAAAAAAATTTTTTCATCCAAAATATCTATTCTGATACTAGCTTTGATTGTATCCATGTTTTGATCATTCTTGAATTTTACACCATTGTAATTATTTTTGAGGTATTTTTGGACGTGATAAAACAAAGTACGAATCCTTAATCCTTAATCCTTAATCCTTAATCCTTAATCCTTGCCATTTTGTTTCACCGATTCGCTTTTAAAAAATATTTTTCATCATCTTCATCTTAAATGATGATATTATGGAATATCTTTGGCACGTAGTAGTGCAAAGATGAATGATTTTCAAGAATATCTTTGGCCCGTAGTGCAAAGATGAACAGTGTTTAGATGAATACGACTTAATCGATGAATATCTTCGGCTCAGTAGTGCAAAAGATGAATATTTGATTCCGATATATATCGATTGATGTTACAGGGATAAAAGATAGATTTATGAACTTTTAAATTCATACATAGAAGATAGTAGTTTGCATTCTCTACTTAACTCTTCTAATAAATTATTATTTCATTGCGAATATTGATTTAAAATTTGTTGTCTATCAGTATTCTATTAGATTTTTCCCCGTTGAAGACTAACGATAATTTGTTGTATATTATCTTAGTCATAATATTCTTTATCGGGCTAGTTGAGCTCACCCTTTTCCCTTTTGTTCAATTTTTCTTCTCGTGAGACGGAATATAATATATAGCGAGTACGCAGCCTGGGTATGGAATGAAAGTTCTAGAGAGAGTTGTTTAGTAGTCCTCACCATTTTTGTAAAATAATGTATCAATAAATGTGATGAGGATTTATTTGAGTATAGATATTGTCTGTAAGATAATATTTGTATTCAAACTCACGCTTTCTTTGTTGTAATAATAAAGTCAGTAGTTGTTTCGCATTTCATGTATTGACAACTCGTAATGGGTGATGTATACCTATTTTGGAGGCGCCACACTGTGTCTTTGATGTCTTTCCATCATTGTTGAATCTCCTCTTCTTGAAATGTCTATTCTTATTGTTTTGTCCCTCGATTACCACCGAAATGGTTACCATTTCGGCTCGTTAATTCTCTCCACGCTTGTTGTCACCGCTTCGACATCGCTCTCTCTAGTATTATCATTTTCCTATTGTTCTCTTTTGGTTCGTTGACTGCGTTATCGCGCTTCCACCAATCGAGCCCTATTTACAACATCTCAATACAAACACGCTTTACGAGAAATAAGATGTCGACGATCTCCGCTTCAAACCTCTTAAAAACATTCGCGCCATTTTCTTCTTCATTATCCACCAAGTGGGACGAAACCGGATAACTCCGCAAATTTTGCCTCAGACACGACAATCGATCATATTGTTTTGCTCTAAATTGATAAACTTCACCTCCTTCATGTGACGAATACTTTCGAGAAAGTATTTGTTGCTGAATGCCTCTTGGAACTTCTCCCAAGACATCTTCAAGACGCAAGTTCGAGTACGCTTTAACGATTCCCACCAAAGATGTCGCCTCTCTCGCAAACATAAAGGCGTGAAGGGAACCTTTTGCTCTCGGAGCATCCCAAGACATCAAATATCTTGGTGATCTGCTTTATCCATGCTTCCGCCATAAGTGGTTTTGCTCTCCTTTAAACTCCGGTGGTCCCAGCCTCGAATCGCTTTAATGTGACCGCCCGAGAGTTTCAAAGTTTCCACCTATATTTTGGACAGAGAAATCGCCTCGTTCATTGTTATATGAATCGCATAAAGCCTTTGAACAATCCATCATTCATCATTTGGTCAAGGTTGTTGTTTGCATGAGGATTATCGCCTTCCCGATGCACATTCTCCTCGATTATTGATATGTGGAGACTCAACGGTCTCTTTGTGCTCCATTGCTATTCTCAACATTTTTGAATGTCATTTTCAGACATCGCCACAAAACAAAGGTTAATTGACATATGTAACATAATATCTCTAAACTCGACCAACCAATTTAAATACAAAATAAATTTAAGTAGGTCATACTAGCGAAGGAATTCCCTGCTCTCCCTCCTAGTTCTAGTCTCACATCTTAGCCAGGATCATATCCATAAGCTTTGATACCAACTGTGACGCCCCCAAAATTAGGTATACATTACCCATCTTGGGTCGCCAGATACATGGTACAAATTCAAATACAACTTATTAATACAACTGTCGGTACAATACGACAAAAACATAAACTGTGAGTTTGAATACAAATATTGTCTACTAGAGATTATACAAACTCAAAAGGAGTCCTCATTACAATTATTATCACACTATTTCACGTAATAATAGAGGACTACTAATGATATCCTCTCGACCATCACTCCATTCCCCGACTTGTCCCAACTATATTCTCATTTCAAAGAGAATAAAGTGAAAGAAAGGGTGAGCTCAACTAGCCTAAGAAGAAATATTATGACTAAGATAATGCGTAATAAATTATCATTAGTTTCCAATAATGTTAAACCGATAAAATATAATAGACATCAAGTTTAATCTACAATGAACAAGCAATCCATTAAAAGAGTCAAGTAGAAAATAAAATCTACTATCTTTTATGATTAAAAGGTTTTTCATCATCATTATCGCCGAGACTCAAAGCTTAATAAATATTCCACATCATCGAATCACCCCGCATCACTACTACCAAGGATATTCTTTAAGATCACGCACCACAATTATCCACGCACTATGGGCCAAGAATATTTGTATATTCATTAATGGTCACGATCATGCCAACAACCGTCCATCAATGCTCTACGGACCAATGATAACTTTTACCACATTATTTGTAACATTACGGCCATGATTACAATCAATAATCCCTCATCATAATCATACCAAGTCCATCTATGCACTACAGTGCCACGTATGACTTTCAACATAATATAAACATGAGGATGATGACAATGATATAAGAATTCAATAAAACAAGTTCAAGAATTAATTTATCCAGAACTAATAATGTCCAAATTGTCAACACGACATCGCTTTGCTAGAGTAAAATTCAAGAATGATCGTAAGAATATTTCCATGAAAAGATATCGATGAAACGCAAATATCAAGGATATTCTACTAATTTCATGGAGTATAAAGTCAAAACTTTAACCAACCGAATATAATAAAGAATGAAATAATAAAAGAAATCACCACGCATGATGCGGTTTGATGTATAAAGTTATTCCAATGTATACTAAATAACTAACCAGTCAAAGTAAATTGCACCGACGTAATGTTCCAAGAGAATAATAAAGAATGGAATAACAACAGAAATCACCATGCACGCGGTAGATTGCGATGTATGTGTTATTCAAACAGTAATACTAATAAAGATTTTAATCAGTCCCACAGAAAACGCATGTATGTAATATTCCAATGTAAATAATAAATATTTTAATCAGTCCTACAGAAAACATGCATGTGATATTCCAAATGTAATAAGAAAATAATAATGAAGAATGTCACCAAGTATAAGGTAGATCATGATACAAAAGTTATTCCAACATAATAATAAGAAATGGAATAACAACAGCTTCTTCATGAATAAGAAAGAATAACACTCCTTACCGTAAAAGAAATCAGATATAGAAAAAGAAAGGTAGCAGATTTCTTCTTTTATTTCTCTCTAAAATTTTCTCTCTGAGTTCAAAGAATTCGTAGGAAAATAATGAAGGAATGAGCTTCTATTTATAAAATAGAGATAGCATAGTAGAATTAACTCATGAATCTATCCAGATTGATTGACTTTTAATCTGACTTTCGATATATTTAAAGTAAATTTTTTTAAATAAAATATAATATATATATGGCATGTGATAACGCATTTCACAGGATATACTCCCGTAATTGAATTTTGATTCCTCCCCATTTAGTCAACAAAGCTATACCTATTTATATATATAATAATAACAATAATCGTAGTCCCACGTGAATACCAAAACCTTCCCCCACCCAAATTTGACTAACTCACACACACACACACACACACACACACACACACACATATATATATATATATATATATATATAATACTTATATATATATATATATAAAAATCGAGATAATTATCATATTAACAACTTCGCTATTTCAATTATCGATTTAATAACATATAAAATATCGAAAATAATTGAATAAAATCGAACGACTTCTCACATAAAGATCAATAATCAATACCGCTGTGCTACTATGCAACCACACGATATCGTGACTTTTACTACCGAGTAGTTCAACAAGATTGATCCAGAAATTTCCGCCGTTATTTTCAATAAAATATTTTTGTCGCTTTCAATCCGAAATAATAATCATGGGGTCCACCAACGATTATGCCGTCGCATTTAATATTTCTTATTAAAACCAATATTTTTCACCAATCGAATATTATATGACAACTTGCATACTTTGCAAAATTTATAAATATTACCCACAACTATAACATTATATCAAATTTATTCCATAATATTCAAAAATGATATTTATAGAAAATTCATTTTTATTTCTAAAAGTTGGGGTCTTACAGTCATAGTTCGCGAACATATTCGATCGAGCAATTAATCGAACGTGATACCATATACAAACTCGATTCGTCTCGACAAATTAATCAAATCAGACCGAATATGTTCGCAAACAGTTCGTTTCGTTTACACGCTTAGTGGCATCGTTTTATTGTGGTTGCATGGCGGTAGGACCTGTTGTATCATTTTCACACTATATTTAATGACAAAATGATTGGAATAAGTATTATCTTAAATTATGTGATAAAACCTAAAACGACTAATACATTAGAATGTAGGGAGTATAGATTGGTAATACTTATATCAATATTTTGTTTGTCAGATATTTGAAAGAATATTAATAGTGATTTTTTTAAGGAGATATAAAATAAGTAAGACTCTGATCTTATAATTATATTTAATCTAATATATTAATAAGTTAGATTCTCTTATAATTTGACACAAATTTATATTCACATGGTTTTTATTATGTTTTATTGTTTTCACTTCTTATTTTTTGTATTTTTTGTTTAATTACTCTCTCATAAAATCAAATAATAGACTACTATTGTATTTGTTTGTTGGTAATGATCCCGACTCGGCCAATAGCTAGAGAACATTGTATTTGTTTCTATGCTTCAGGCGTTTACTTGAAAAACAACGTGTGATGACTGGAAATGTGCATTATAGCAGCCCAAGTATATTTGTGTGTAATTTAATATATTAATTAATTAATTCAAAGTTTAGTTTTAGGGTTGAGCATATATATATATATATATATATATAACACTGATCAGGTCTGGACTTCCGGACCGGATCAAAAATGGATCCAATTTTATTTTATTTTTTTTTTAAATAACTAAAAAAAAATATTTAATATTTTATGGAATCGAATTTTTTCATATCTACAAACGTTTTGGACGTGTTTTGAATACCTATACCAAAAATGGTGGTGGTATACCGCATGCATCGCATATACATGTTATATTATACGCACTCCAAATCACACCCAAAAACATCAGATTATGAAAAATTTCAATTTATAATTTTTTATTTTTTTGTGTTTTAAAAAAAAAAGCAAAAAATAAAAATAAAAAGGACCGAATTTTAAACTCGTCCTCGAGTCCTGACAGGATCCTGCTTCCTATATATATATATATATATATATATATATATATATATATATATATATATTTTTGATGTTAACATGAGGGTTGGTTCTCTACTCTTTTAAGCAAGGTTTTCATAATTGGACCGTTCGTCGAATCGAAAAAAGTATCGGGTGGATGAGTCATTGGTCCAACCAGTAGTCGAAAGGTTATTAACTCAGTGACGTCATTAATACATAAAAAATACATATTATTAGTAATTAATAAAAATTTTAAAAATCTCATTTTTTATGAACTAAAACATAATAAAAATGAGTTACAATAATAATAAAAGTGGTTAATTTAAATATTAAACTTTTTTGGTAAAAAAAAAATCGGGTCAACTGGGTTTACCGGTTGGACTGGTGGTCAACGGGTCAACCCGAGTTTTGACCAAAACCGGGTCATTGGTCCAACCAGACTGGAAAACGGATCGATTCTAGTTTTTACTAGTCCGAGTTTTAAATTTAACCATATATTTTATTTATTTATTTATTATTATTTACTATAAATAAGAATATTTCTCATCAAACGGAGATATATAGTTGTATGTTGGATGTATACAGATTTTAAGTAACATCATTTTTAGCGCAAGACAAAGATTAGGTAGCAAGTCTCTCAAGGGGATTGTCATGGAAATCCCCTGGATCTAAAGTTTAAGTCGGTGCATAAGTTGTTTAAGAAGAGAGTTGGATTGGATTACTATGAAGTTATTTTTATGATAAATTGGTCAATTGATTAACAAAGTGTTGACACGTAGAGAGAGATCATCTCCCGCTTTTCTGTTGACCAGAGATGGATTCTGAATTTTTTTTTTGCAGAGACGGATTTTAACTATTTTTTTTGTTCAAGTTAAATAAGAAAATTTGAACTAATCATAATAATGTTTACAAAGTGCAATAAATATTTAGTCTAAATTAAAAAAGAAATTTTAAATAAAAAATATTTAGACACAATTTTAGAAGACATAAACGAAATGAATTTATGTTTGTCTATACTTGTATTTAGAATGAATGATTTTTTCTGTCCTCTCCAAGTTTAACTCTTCTATTAATTTGTCTCTTTAAATTTATTCACTTGACAGCTACTTTCTTAACAAATGTATTCCTAAAGTCGACACTGTATTGATCAATTGACCAAGTTAATTCATGCTACTCACTTCCAAGAGAATCAATCAAAAACTAGGAATTTTTTTTTATATAACCGGTATACAAATGAGAGAACTTAATGTAATTAAAAACAGGGAGAAGACCTCTATTTATGGTAAAATGACTTGTTTGCCCTTTATAGGGTTCCCAGGTTGCCATTTGAGAGGGGTAGGAGATGTCCAAATTGTTCTTTGGAAAGCCCTGGACGGGAGTCCGTCCAAGTAAAATAGACACGTATTGAGGTGTTATTGGGTGATATTTTTGAAGTTAATAATTAGGAGGTATCTTATAAAACTTGAGGAAGAAATTAGTTGTTTCCTTATGTTAATATCACTTGTATTGTATGTTTGTTTCCAAACATGTAATTTGAGCCGGCAGCCACGTTATGGAGATATTACTAGTGACGGACGGACACTGGACTGTGGCTATCATAAAAAAATTGAATTCAGGTCCAGAGTTATTGGGCCAAAATTTGTGTCTGGGCCACTATTGCTTTCTTTGAAGTGCCAGAACGAACCTTAAATGATCCGAATATCGAAGCTATTCAGATTCGATTTACAAAATTTATCGAAAGATAAAATAAGGTTTGATTGAAATTCATTCAACTACCGAAATGAAAGTTTATTCCTAATCGAAATTTCTAACAATTTCGACTTTTCAATGAATACGATCCGAAAGATCAATAGAAAATTATAATTTGAAGAGGCTCGAGTAATTTATCGAACTTTAAAATGCGATCATATTTGACTTCATTTATATTTCAAATCGAATTTCTAGTCAATTTTTTTTAATCGAAATGCAGTATTTAATCGGTTCTAACTATTTATTCATTTTACAACATTAATTTTCAGAAATTTTTATTATTTATATTTGTTTTGCATTTAAAAATGTAGTATAATAATTTAAGAGGACCGGAGATTACCAATGTTGAAAAAGTCAACAAGAGTTTTCAACAATAATGTCTACGTACGTCCGTACGTACCTAAACTTGAAAAACTAAAATTACTTATTGTTTTATACTCCCTCCTCCGTTTCTTAATATAAGTCGTTTTAGAGAAATATTTTTGTTCCTTAATATAAGTCGTTTTAAAATTTCAAGTAAGTATTAATTGTTTAGTTTCTAATATTACCCCAAGTATTAAATGTAACTTTAGTTCTCTCACTATTTTTTGTCCAATAAATAACAAACTCTTCTTCCAATACAAGGACAAAATAGATACAGTAATTGATATTATAGTTAATGCTATACAATTATTTTTTTAATACTTGTGCACAACTCTAAAACGACCTATATTAAAGAACGAAAGGAATAGTAAATAATTTTTTACTCCAAAGCTAGTTAAGTTGTGGGTGGTACAACATTCATAGTAAAATTAATTATGCAATGTAGTATACGCCAACGCCAATTCACAAGAATGAACGTACGAAACCACAAAATTCTACTACTCAAATCCTTCTCATCTTTTCCCTTTTCCCCAAATTCACTCTCACAAACAACCCATTAGCTTCCTGCTCAAAATCATGAGTCAAATAAAAACAGACAAACACACTCAGAAGTCTGACGGAGGATGGTTACTTTTGTGTTTATATGAAACAAGAGTCGTTACCTTCAATTTAGAGTTTATTTGCGTATTTATAACTTCTCTACACCACCCGATCACTCCCGTCCCCAAATAGTAATATTACGTCAGTTATTATATATGCCTAAAACATGGAAAGTCAAAGTTAATCAGAATTATTTCCATTAAACAAAGGGTTGTAAACTCCTTACGAGTCAAGTCTCCCAACCAACCCGGATAGGAATAGATCCCACCGAAACAATTGGGCCCATGAAATCATACCCTAACACTAAGTGTTACTTGTAACATGGTTTATTTTATACACGGTATAATAAACGAAACCAGGTAGCTAGTCTAGTAGTCTTGTAAACCTTGGGCGGAATGGGCTGCTTGCCGGCTGGCTGCCTTATATGCTACGTTCCGATCCGAAGCTCCTCTTTGACCAACGCTTTTGGTACAAACAATCCAAGAGGCTGCATCACGTCCTATGGTCCCACTCCTCATAACGGATGTCGTTCCTTTTCATCATATGAGCTCTGAGTTAGAGAAACCTAGGTTAGGTTAGGTTAGGTTGTGTTTAATAAAATTAAATGTTAAGGTTTGAATAATATAGAGTATATGTTTAGAATTATATTGAATGAAGAAATATTGTTTGAATAATAGTATTTTATCATTTTAATCACCCACCCACTATATCTAATTTCAGCAGAAATGTGAGAAAAATAAAAAGTTCGGAAAATACCCATTTTATTAATTTGGGAAAATTACTTAAAACCTTAAAAAATTAAGTACATACAAAAAATAACGGATTAAAAAATCAACCTATTTATAAATACAATTTTTTCCGTCATTATAATGGCTATATCATCTCATATTTAAATTGTTAGAAAAAATTATAGTGTAAATTTTTACATTGTTTGTTACATTTTGATTAGAATTAGACAATAACTTTCACATAGAATAGAGTTTTAGTATTACATTTACAAACATATATCATCAATTAACTTAACAGTACTCGTAAAAATCAATAACTTATTTCACATATATTAGGTGATAAGTATCAACCAATATATTTGAACACCAATTATGTACTATAAACTTATTGAAGTAATGAAATAAGTACGTAATAGCAATATTCAAATATCAAATATATTTCATCCATAGTTTATACATATTAAATTAAACAGCTTAAAGTTGTATTTAGGTTTTAAAGCTTTAAAAATTAAGAGTTTAAAAGTTTTTATATCAAAAAAAGAAAATGTTATTTATTGTGCATAAAATAATAAGAGAATCAAAATTATATTTAATACTTAGGATAATATTAAAAACTAAACGATTAATACTTAATTAAAATTGTAATGGGGAATTGGAAAATGAGGATAATTTTGTACAAATTAACTGACAAATGAGTGGTCCGGGGCGGCTGGCGGACCGGACACGGGTTGTTGGTAAGTGGATACGGTTATTTAAAATATACTTACATTTTAAACATTTTAGATTTATATTAAAAATAATAATTAATATTTAAAACTAATACAAGCTCATTTAAATTTAATAATTAATAGTATTTTTGATTAATGTACTATAGTTATAATTATGACTGAGCTAGAAGATCAACGGTATTAACATAATAACATTGCATGTTATACTTTTTGCCGATAACATCATAGTCATTATATTTTGTATAAATATGCACTTAGTATAATATCCGTTATTTATATTATTTTTAATTGAGAAATTCGCAGATATTTAATATAAAAAATAAAAGAGAAATAAGTTGATATTTAATATAAGGATAATATAAAAATTAAGTTATTAATGTAAGACCCCATCTTTTATAAATAAAGATGAATTTTTTCTATAAATATTATTTTTGAATATTATGGAATAAATAGTTGTGGGTAATATTTATAAATTTTGCAAAAGATGCAAGTTGTTATAAAATATTCGTTTCTATTGTAATATTCTTTTTGTTAGGAATATTCGTCTGATAATTACCAATCATTGCTGGACCCTACAATGTAATTATTATCGGATCGAGAAAACGACAAAAAATATTTTATAAAAATAACTATGGAGGTATTACTGTTAAAAAGCGCTGAACTACCCGCCAGTAAAAGAAATGCGAATACGCCGTGAATAAGACAAGAAGACACTACCAGATTGATTATCGATGCTTACGTGAGAAGTCACTCAAATTTATGCTTTCGATTATCACTACAAGAAATTGCACGATCATATCTCTTATATTATTGATTCAATTATTGTCACAAGATCATCATCAGATAATATGTTATAAGATTAAATCAATAATTGAGACGACGTTATAAATGATTAATAATTGTTGAAAGATTAAATATGTGTTGATAAAAAAAAATGATTTGCAGTAAGTTTGATTATTTTATGGGGGCTTATATGTCATCATCTAAGAGTCTCTTCACAATAGTAATTACCCTCAGAATAGTATTTACCTTCACAATAGTAATTACCTTCGCCAATAAGAATTACCCTTGTGAATAGTATTTACCTTCAATAATAAGAATTACCCTTGTGAATAGTATTTACCTTCGTCGATAGTATTTACCTTCGTTAATAGTAATTACCTTTACCGACGTCGAACCACTTGTCGCTTCACATTACAATGCTGCCGAACCACTATCGCTTCACATTACGGGCATCAAACCAATCGTCAATTTACACTCGCTTTTCACACTAAGAAAAGTGCTTTAGAAATCTTCTATAAATAGAGGCCTAGGGCTTCATTATTTTCACACGAATTCATTCAAGTTTATAGAGAGAAAATATAGAGAAAATAAGAGAGAAAGAAGAAGAGTATTTTGTTACTACTACCGTCAGCAAAGATTCAATCTTCTACCAAATGTAAGAGGTGTTATTCTTTCTTATTCAAGCAAGAGAATCTGCTGTTATTCCATCGCTATTATTCTCATTGGAATAACTCAGATACGCCATTAATTCCCTATACTTGGTGACATTCTTCTATGATTCTCGCTGGAACATCCTGCATCATGTGTTTTACACCTACCGGTTCCGCCTTTTTTATTATTCTTGGAACATCCTCATCATGTGTTTTACACCTCGACCGGTTCCGCTTTTATTATTCTCGTTGAAATATCCTATCTGTGTGTTTTACACCCGGATCCGTTCCATCTTTATTATTCTCGTTGAACATCCTGCTTGCAGGTGTGAATTTCACCCGACTCGTTCCGCTTTTTATTATTCTGCTTGGAATAACTTGTCATCGCGCGGTTTATCGCATTTACGGTGATTTCTTTTTGTTATTCCATTCTTTATTATATCCAAAAGGTTAAAACTTTGACTTATATACTCCATGAAATTAGTGGAATATCCTCGATATTTCATAGGCTTTCATCCAAAGATCTTTCAATGAAAAATATTCTTCCGATCATTCTTGAATTTTACTCTACAAAACAAAGATCACGTTGATAATTTGGACGTTAATAATTCCCGGATAAAATAATTCTTGAACTTGTTTTATCAATTTTTATATCATTGTCATCATCCTCATGTTTATATTTTTTAAAGTCATCTCATGGCTCAGAAAAGTGCATAGATGGACTTTGTATGATTATGACTGAGAGACTATTCGGTGTAATCATGGCCGTAATGTTACAAATGATGTGGTAAAAATCCTCGGTGGTAGAAGTAGTCGATGATGAATGATTGTTAGCGTATGATCATGACCATTAATGAATACACAAATATTCTCGCCCGTAGTACGTGAATAATTGTGGTCGTGATATTAAAGAATATCCTCGCCAGTAGTAGTGTGGGGTGATTCGATGATGTGGAATATTTATTAAAGTTTGAGTCTCAAATTTATAACAATGATGAAAAACCTTTTAAAACCTAAAAGATAGTAGACTTTATTTTCTACTCGACTCTTTTAATGGATCAGATATTCACCGCAGCTAAACCCATTGCCTATCAGATTTTATCGCTTTAACATTGTTGAAGACTATTGATAATTTATTCGCATTATCTTAGTCATAATATTTCTTACCGGCTAGTTGAGCTTCACCCTTTATTTCAATCGTTTCTCTTGGAAACGAGTAATATAAATTTTTCGAGTCGGAAACGAGTGATGATCCTCAAGATAGATTAGTAGTCCTCACTATTCTCGTGAAATAGTGTGATAATAATTGTAATGGCGACTTTTTGTTTGAGTTTGTATAATATCTAAGAGATTTATATTTGTATTTAAACTCACGCTTTATGTCGTATTGCATACACGCAGCTTATGTTAATAAGTTGTATTTAAATTGCATCTACGTATGAAGTGGCGGCCACCCAGATGGGTGATGATACCTAATTTTGGAAAATCGTGAATTAATATTTTCTTGAGATTTATAAAATATAAATAATAATCACTTTTTAATATGACAAGTAAAAAGAATAAAGAGTTTAATATAATAAACAATATAGCATTTTTGTCAACTAAAATTCCTTGTTTTTAAAATTAGTTCTACCATATATCTAGAAGGCTAATATGAACATGTCCAAGACCGTCCAAATGATTCAATGACTCTCCATAATAATTGTAAGAAAATTATTAAAATCATTATAAAAATATAATTTTTATAATAAAAATATTATTATAAATTTTATTTATATATTTATAGCGATATTTTTATTATAAAAAAAATAAAAATTTGTAGATTTTAACAATCAATTAGCCCATGACTCTTTTACCAAACTAATGAATAATAATGATCAAACATTTTGACCTAAAGCATATAAAGTCCTACGTAACTGCGCCGTGAAAATGATTATAGTCCGGGTCCATTGGATATGCACCCTAATTGGACGACCGTCAACGTGATGCCGTGATAACGTTTGCCGCCGTCACGGACACGAGTGACGACAAAACACAAACGTATGACCGAGTATGTGATGCCTCTGCTGCCGACATATTGGCTCGTGAGGGGGTTGGTGGGGACCATTATACTCACTCTCGTGGGTCCCACGTGACATCTATCTATGTATATGCCCTTTTATGGAGACCATCATCCTTTCGTAAAATCATTTTGTCAAATGTTTTTATTAGTGCATTGACTCTTTGAATTAAGTACTCCACTTGGTAAAGAGTTGATAATTCAGTGAATAAAATTATATATTTAACATTATTTTATGTTGATCAAAAATAATTACTATCTCGGTCAATGGTTTTAATAATTACCATCCAAATATCAATAATTATAAACGAGAACAATATTTTTACCCAATATATATACACCTATAATGCATATTATATAATTATATCATACATAAATCGCACTGAATTAATATTTTTAGAATATTTAGACCTCCGAACGTACTCTAGTATTTTTGTTGGTTTATAATTAAATAAATTACATTTGAAAAAACTGAACGCTAGTCTGAAATAATATCCAACATAGTTTCATACTAATATAATATATGAATAAAATTTAGACACAATAATAATTAATGGATTATACGTGTCGATATTATATTTATTAATTTAATAAAATTAATTTTATACTGATTATTTCCACAATTAATACGTATATATTTATTGAAAATGAATATTATAGAGAGAGAGGAAAAGACGGCCGGGCAAGGTGGCTGCAAAATCTGAAGAATCTCTGTTTGCTGGTACTGCTGACGCTTATTAGGTAGAAGAGAAATGGAAGGAAAATGAAAAGGCAAAAGGAAAAGGAAAGTAGGGGGACTTTGCGTGTTTCACTCCTCTCTTCTTCTTCTTCTTCTCTTCTCTTCTCTTCTCTTCTCTCGAGTAGAGTACAGTACTGATTGGATTCTCTCTTTCTTCCCAGTCTCACCTATTCATGTCAGTGTAAGGTCTTTCTGACATTTTTCAATAGCCCCCTACAATTTATTGAAACGTACATGGACCACACCATTTAATATCAATCTTATATTCCAATTACTAAAGTTTTCTTTGGTACAAGTGTACAAGTACAACATATTCTCAACATCTTAATCTTTAAATAAGTATTGTCAAAATCAAAGCGTAGAACAAATTTTAATTTGAATCCAATCAAATATATGAAAATAAGACCTTAAATTATTAGTACAATGGTACGTTTTAAGGTTATTTTTGTTTACTATAAGTTTAAATAAAAGATTATGACTGAATGTATTATTATTAATAACTTAATTCTTTATATACGGGAAAATTCTGACGATTCTGCTGAATCCGATCACACACACTATCCCATGATCTTTTCTTCTTCTCATCATCAGGGATAATATCACTAATTTCGTATCCTCACCTCTCTCTATTGTGGGATAAGACCACCCGATCGGATAACCCAACCCTAGCTTTCGAGAGTCGGCTCTGATACCATATGAAATAACTCGGGTCAAATCCCATATTCAAAAAAAATCTCGGGTCAAATCTCAAGTTTGAATCAAATCAAATCCATCCAAATAAGATTTTAAACCACCAACACAATAATATCTTCTTGGAGTCAAATTCAAAAGGTCATGACTGAAAAACTATTAGTAGTAACCTAATTTTTTATATACAGACAAATTTTTCTTATATCTTTCAATGTAAAATTGGGGTGTTACATAATCTCAGTTTTATTCTTTTATTATTTTTTAAAACAAATAATTTTAGTGGTTCTTTTTTTTTAATGTGGGTTATTAAATAAAATTTTATATTATTTCTTGCAAGATCAATTTTGTCACTTGAGATTGATAAAATTGAACCAACAATGAGGTTTTAGCTTAGTTACTGTGATCTTTTAAGTCTCAAATTCCAACTATGACTTGAATGATTTTTAATATTATAATAATAATGTGTTTGTTTATAAATTTTATTGTATTCACTAAAAAGTGAAACTTCCAAAAAAAACAACAAGAAGAAGCAAACACAAAATCTAAAGGAATAAAAACAACTTTGCTAAAAAGTACTCCGTATTTTATTTGTTTCAAGTTGTAAGATTAATTTTTTATAAATTAAACTTAAAATTAACGTATTTTATTTAACTTTTAAAAATAATAAATCTTATAATAGAAAGGAAAGAAAGATGAAGTCCGTTTTTTGGCCCATTCGCAGATGTATGTGATTGTGGGTTTATACGTAAAGCAGCAAAATACATGCATCACCCCGTACGTTTATATTCTTGATAAAGAGTGCGACTTAGTCCGACCCTTTAATTAATTAAATTAAATTAAATGGTTATAATAATTGAGCTTTAGATGATGGCCGTCGCAACCCTTTTTCACATGTTTAACAGTCTTAATCAATAGCAATTAATTAATAATATAGTTTAACCAAAATTTTAATTATTACTACATGAATTCAGATTATGGTGTGGTGACATTCTAATAAAATAAAAAGATGGGTACAGCCACATTAGCAGCAACTTCTTCCCTCATTTTGTTATCATATTATCCGACCTTAAACTATATTAATGGTTATGTCAACCATATATATATATACATACCTATATATATATATCAATATGTCCTATATATTACTGACTGTTGTCATTGATAGTGATGTTATCAATTCTTATCGATTAGTCGAGCGTGGTTAATATGAAATTAATTTTGTTCAATTGATCAATATAGTATCAACACACAGATTGAAGGTGATTTTTTCTCTCTGTCAGTCAGCACTGTATTTGGTCAATTGACTAACTTATCATGAAGTTAACTTCATGCATGGTAACCGGATCCCAATCAATGCATATGTTCCTTAATATAAATCGTTTTAGAAAAAAAAAATTGTCTCCTAATATATGTTGTTTGAGAATTTCAAGTAAACATTAATTGGTTAGTTTCTAATATTATTCAAGTATTAAACATAACTTTGGTTCTCTCACTATTTTTTGTCCAATAAATAACATTATTTTTTTTAATACAAGAACAATATAAATAATTGATATTATATTTAATGTTATATAATAATTTCTTTAATATTTATACACAATTTTAAAACAACTAATATTAAGAGAGGAGAGAGTATGCATAATGTGTAGAAAAAATTATTCAGGATTCGAGAGAGAGCCGGCAAGAGATCCCTACAGTCCAATATTTTTATATATGATATACAAGATTACTGTTTTATTATTATTTTTTTAATGTCCCGTTCTCACTACTAATAAAGAGGGCCACAATCAATTTTTTTTTACTTTTCTTAATAATAATAATAATAATAATAATAATAATAATAATAATATTTTTAATTACTATTATTTTTTTACCTATGGCTATGAGAATTATTGATTCACCCTTTCAGAGGAAAAGGTCCCCAGTTCAATATAAAATTTAATATTTTAAGTATAAAATAATTTTGGAAGATATGTTGCAGCATATGGTAGGTACCCCACAACCAGATCCAGAAGTGGTGATATGTCTTAATGCATAGAATACCGATTCCGATACCAATATGGCAATATCAAAATAAAATAAGCCACAATCACCTCTATACTCTTTATCAGTTTTTTAACATAACTCGTTTTACAATTTTTTTTATAAATATTAATTATTTAATTTTTAATATTATCCCAAATATAGGAACAAAATCAGGATTTGTTTTTAGGGGGGCCAAGAATTTTTTTAACAACATAATATATTTAGAAAAAAAGTATTCGGAAAGAATGCATTGATATGGACCGTAATTGATGTAAGCTCGCCGAACTTCATCACACCACAACATTTTCATATTTCGATACTTTTTTCAGGATAACGCTCTAAATAATTAATATCCCATTCTTTATCTTTAATTCTTGGTGATTTAGAAAACGTTGTTCTTGTTCAGAAGTAGGCAAATATGTTTGAACATTAGGCTCATGAGTAAGCAGAGATGTGTCAACATAATTTGATTGCTTTTTCTTGAAAAATGAATCAATAATATGTGATTTTTCCATGATTCTAAAACAAAAAATAAAAAATTCAATTAACTACACTACAAGAATGAGTTAATCAATGGACTATTTATTGAACTTTTTTAATAATAAATTTTTCATAAATTTGCAATCAAATATGTAAGGTTTTAAATGATTACCGGAAAACAAATTGAATATGCAATTGGAATTACTACTTCCGTTCCTAAAAGATTGTCGTTTAAGGTTTTGGCACATGGATTAAAAAAGTATCATTTATCAAGTAAAATTTATTTGAAATTTCATCACTACCCCTCTATGGAAAATTGAAACTATTAATAAAAGGAAGATAATTTCTTGGGACAATGAGAGAAAGTAGGAGTAGTATAGGAAAGTAAATAATTTATTCTCCTCGAAAGTTGTAAACGACAAACTTTTTAGAATAATTTTTTTCTTCTAAAACGACAATCTTTTAGGAACGGAGGGAGTAACATATATAATATTATGATCACTTATTAAATTTTTAAAAATTAAAATATCAAGTTCCATAAAATAAACAAAGAATAAAAAAATTTAAATGAGGGTTTAAGTTGGTTACCTGAATACAAATGTATCATTCAATTGAAATAACACATATACAATATTATATTCCAATTATACAAACTTGGAATTATAATAAATTTAATAATGATACATTTTTAAACCTTGGGGTGGACCTTATAAATTTTTCAAACCTTGGGGCCCCCTCCAGTCCTATGCTAGTTTCGTCCCAACCCAAATATTAAATATAATTTTGTTTCTCTTACTATTTTATGTCTAATAAATATCATTATTTTTTATTCAATACAAGAACAATATAGACAATTAATATTATATTTCATGTTTTATAATTATTATTTTTAATTCTTGTAAATAACTCTAAAATAATTTATATTAAAAAAAGGGGAGAGTATTATTTACATACACCCCCTAATTGCATGTAGGCACACGCGATAGAAGGGGAGTGAAGATGGTAGTATTTGATGCAATTAGAAAGCAACAAAAAATGAACCCCTAAAAAATGGAAACTTTTTCACCGTCAAGCTGAAAAGAGAGTCAAGTACTTGCACACGTTTGTTTCACACTTGGGGAAAATTTAGCAGTAAATTTATTTTTCTACTATTACATTATTATTATTATTATATTATTATTATTCATTTGGAGCATATACATCTTTCTCTCTCCTAAGTTATGGGATAAGTTTACAAATTTGTCAATTAATACATTATATAACAAGGATTACGTACTATTGGATTTAGTGGGTCTGTCTATTAACTTTATAGTAGTAGTATACATCCACCCAAATGCCCTTATCCTTTATGTTTTTTATTACATAATTAGAATGAATTCTACAAGTGACATGCACTTAAAATTTCTCTATTTCACCTAAATATATTATTCTAAATTTAAGTTTAAAGTCAAGTTATTACGGATTATTACGTCTGCGTGTTAATATTATATTAATCATATATCATTGTCCTAAATTTGGAGTGTGATTGATTGCAACTACATAAATATAAAAAAAGGACTATAATTTTCGGACATGAAATTAACAAACTAAGCAAACAGCTTGCTTAATTATATCGTCTGCTCATCTGAAAACATTTCATTTTCACCTACTGGTCTCGTAATTAAGATTAAGAAACCATGCACCTATATATACATATCATATCCTCAAATCATACACAGCAGGAGAATTAATGAGACTACCGAAATAAAAAAACAACATTCCCAAGGATCATGCATACTAAACGTCGCTGTGCCCGAACTCTCAAAAACCAACTCACAGCCAAAAAGGTGGAGGCTCATTCAAATCAATGGACAACCCACGTCTGCCGCCACCTCGGACAATCCCAAATAACGCCGTTGTGCCCGAACTCTCCGGCACCGGCGCCTCTCCGGAAACAGCCACGGCACGCCGGTCCATAAACCCGGATGAGGAGGGGGAATGATCCACGTCTCTGAGAACCGGAGTATGAAGAAACTCCCCGATGACGAGACGGCCGGACGGAGAAGCCCAACGGTGGTCGGAGGGGAGGTTGAGATCGAGAGACAACGCGGTTGACGGCGGCGGAAAGTTTGTCTTGGCCTTGGTACCTCGGAGTGACCTGGCGGCGCCGTCGTACGCTAAAGCTGCTTCCTCCGGGGTATCGAAAGTGCCCAACCAAACCCTGGTTTTCTTCCAAGGATCACGAATCTCGGCGGCGTAACGGCCCCACGGCCGCTTTCTCACTCCTCTGTAGTGTCCCTCTCTTGTGGACGCCATGAGTGTTTTTTAGAGAGAGAAAATGGGTGTTATTTTGTTGGAGAGGAGAGAGACAGAAGGGGAGTGAGAAGCTAAATGAGAGTGAGAATTGGGCTGTATAAAAAAAGCTAAAGGGACCCACCAAGTCACCCGTAATCGTCGGCTGGACGGCAAGATCTCTCTCTCCTTCTCCTTATTTATAGAGACAAGTCTCTAAAGTATTATACGTGCCCAATGGCTTGGTCTACTTTATATATAACATCTTCACCGTTGGATCTATTCTCATCATGGGCTAGATACATTTTTTTTTGTTTACTACAATCGGAGCATAAATTATGTTCACAGAATAAATACATATTTAATGACATTTTCATAATTATTTTAACAACATTAAACATTTTAAATGATAATTATTATTCTGATAATATAATTTTGTTTTGATAATATCAACCACCAATTATGATGTCAAAACAATTACTATCGTCATGTAGACCATACCAATATATAACAAGTATAAAAATATTGTCAAATATATATTTGTTCTGATAATATAAATATTTATCTTTTATTATCAATTTTTATATATTTACAAATAGAATTTGAAGCAAACTTGAATAGATACTTTATTACCCTATCTGTTTTTATTATTTATAAAAATAATAGTCTCTAGTCTATTTTTAACAATAGTAGTATAAGATAATATCATGTCTATGTTTATTGTAATAAAATTATTCAATTATATTACTTTTAACGACAATTTAAATTGGTCGGAAACAATTAGTAACACAATAATATTTTATCTCAACTCAAAGTATTGTTAAAAATAATATTTATATTTGTTAAATGTATATTAAAAAAAATTAAAAAAAAAATTTAATGGAAGAAGTCCTAATCCATAATAAAAGAGAATATTGAAGATAATTAATTATAAACGTGCAAAAAACATTAGTGTGAAATTTCAACCATAGTGAAAGCAACATTGTCGCTGATACTTAAGTCGTTTCTCATTTGTGCATGATTCTTCTAGTAATTGCACGTTTTAAATTTGTGTCATTTAGAACAGTCAAAGACGGATACATGTGATTAGCATAGGAGACTTGTGAAATTAAACTTCGTAAATAATGCCAAAAAGTACAAAGTATAAAAAAATGTTTAAAAATAATAAAATTAAAGTCATAATACAAAATTTATTTATTATTTTTGTATTGATCAACAAACAGGGATTTATCCACTTATAGCTCGGTTTAGTATCCGTTATCATTAGTAGCAGACGACATCCGTCATCAACTACTATTATTAGCGGACATGAATTTTTATGTTCCAATTTTGATCGTTGGTTTTGTTTTGATTGCGTAAATACTTGTTATGAATCATTCCCTTATACATAAATTACAAGAATATATATTGGTTAGTTTTTATAAGGAGTACCATTATGCCCTTTCTGTATAAAAATGTAAATGAATCGAGTCGAGTCGAGTATTGAGTTACTCATATTTGATTTTTAAAATTTATCGAGTATAAAATAAAGTTTTATGAAGGCTCATTTAACTATCGAATCGAACCCGAACAGTTTAAATTTTTCATATTTAACTAATTTATATTTCGAGTAAGTTCAATAATTTATCGAACAATTTGAGTAAGTTCAAATAATTTATCGAACTTTAAAATTTATTCATATTTAACTAATTTATATTTCAAGTCGAATTCGAATTGAACTTTTAGTTAAATCATTTGAATTTATTTTAAAGAAAAATAAAAAAAATTAGTTGTTACGTGAGCACAATTATTATTAAGAAAAACCGATAATATCACGTGATCTAAGGGAAATTTAATAGGGGTTGAATGTGTACATAAAATGTATGTCTTCTTAATATTACGAGGTTACTGATGCATGAGTAATGAGTCCGAGGAAAACTATATGGACAGGAGGGAGCGAGGGAGTGTGTGCGTGAGTAAATGTAAATGTAACAAGGTCGGTAGGTCCGTGATCCGTCCGTCTGTCTTAGGTTGATGGACGTACGTACTACATACGTGTATAATACTCCATCCGTTCCGTATTAAACCTATTATTAATTAATTTCGATACATTAATTAATAATATATTTTATTACTTAAATTATTTCTTCTAAATTATTTATTAATTAAATTATCAATTTATATTTTTATGACCTCAACATTAATTATTCCTTGTTAATTTTCACATGAATTCTTTAAATTATTATTATTATTATTCTCACATTCCAATAAATATATTTATCTCTCTAAATTCACCCGCTAATTATATGCATATATGTCCATACATGAAAACTCTATTACTTTTATTGTTATTCTTACGGTCCAATAAGTATATATAAAAAAAGTAATATAACAATACATCATTTTCTAATATAAACTTTTTATAATTTCTTTAAGTTTCTAATAAAAGTTGATTAAAAAAATTATAAGAATATAAATAAAAAAAATAAGATAAAAATAATTATTAATATAGAAATAGAATATTTATTTAAAAAATAAAAAATAAAAAATTAGAACGGACGATATACTTGTGAGTTGAGTGGGGGCCGCAAAACGAGGGGAGGGGGCAAAAAGAGAGCCGCCGGGTGATTAGACGTATCCAAGTGGGCAGTGGTGTTTTGCGGGGTTTTTACCTTTTTTTTCACATTTTTGTCATGTGACTGACTGACTGACTACTCAAAACTATAGCTAAGCTTACGTATGCCCTATCCCTCCTCTCTTGTACGGCGCTGCTTAGCCTGCCTGCCGGCAGCCCTTTTTACGAGTATATTTATAGTGGAAAACAAAAATAATAAACAAACACCATCTTTTATCATTTAATATAAAAATTAATTATCAAAATTAAAATTAAAATTAAAATTAAAATTAAAAAATTCACATCCGTCACTACTGCTGTTACGGAAACTTAAAATACATTTAGAAAAACTCAATTTTTTAAATTTTGACTGCTATGAACAGATATAGGTGGTGGCCTATATAGGAATAGGAATAGGAATAGGAATAGGAATAGGAATAGGAATAGGAGTATGTATTTAGTATAGTAGTAATATAATATTAGTGCATGTATGTATAGGTTAGTGGGCAATCAAAATTGCAGGAACATGTGTGGTGAGAGGATTGGAGGGATTTCTGTAAAAAAATTAGTCCTAGTACTACTAAAATGTAGGAGTAGGAGTAGGAGTAGGAGTAGGAGTAGGAGTAGGAGTAGTCCTTAGTGATAATTGTCAGGTGGTGAGAGAGTAGATTACGTAGTGTCATAGATTTAGGAGACAGCTCCGAGTTGTTGACTCTCTCCTCTACCCTCTACTACTGCCTGCCTCATTCTGTTTTTTTTATTTCACTTAACCATATGGTGAAAAACAGAATCTCATCACTCCTCCTCTGCCCCCTTTGAATATGACTACACGCTTCTAATGCCTGCCTCACACTGACACTGACACTGACACCGACACCTTTTTTTTTTTATTTACTTGCATATTTAAAAAAAAAAAAAACTTTTGTTCAAAATTTTGATCAATTTTACAGTCACATCCATTTATGTCAAATGGGTAGTATGTACGGTTACATAATTTTTTACTGACTGACTAAATGAATGAATAATTTAAGATACAAAAGTAGTATATTCTACACTACACTAGTTCCTTGTTACTTTCCCAGTGTTGCAAAGGATTTATTTCCCCGACTTAAAAAAAGAGGAGGAGGAGGAGGAGGAGGGTGTGAGGAGGAATAATATACTACAAGTTCCTTCAGTCCAGTCCAGTCCAGCATCCTATCATATCCTATATCATGTTTAAGGAGGAGGATCTTAAATAATTAATTCTACCTTGCGAATAAGGAAAAATGACCGTGGTAGTAGAACAAGGGATGAAGCTAAAAGTCCAGGAATCAAATGAATTGATATAATACCACCTTACCTGGGCATCAGGAAAGCAAACTAGGTCCATTCTCAGCAGCAGTCCTAGTATGTTCATGGTTGTGATGCCTGATCATTTGAACATCACGAGAGAAATGGGTCCTTGCTTTTGCATACGGAGCATCTCTTGCTGCAAGCAACAAATATAAAATTACAACAACTGATGGCAGAATGAGTTTTGTAAACCCCCTAAATTCACTTTATACTAATCATCCATTCTCTCTACTAACAACTGCAAATCTTTGGTATTATTATCAGATATGCCCTTACCCGCAATTCTCTGAGCTCGGAGGATATTCTGCCTCCTTCTCCACCAACAACTTAAGCAGGTAACCAACAGTAGGATTGCTGCAAAAGCACCTAACCCAATGCCAATTTTCGCTCCACCAGACAGATGGGCCCCACATGTTGGCAATCCAGGTATTCCACAAAGACCAGCATTATCGGTGAAACTGAAAACATCAACACTAAATAAATATAAATTGAAAAATTCCATTGTTTCAACATAATAGCGCCAATGAACAGTCCCCTAGATTTCAGTAAATCCTACAATCTGATTTATGCTACTCGACTAGATATTTAAACACAAGCACATTATTGCAAAAGACGAAGCTACAAAACATCCCTTTAAGGCGTGAGAGGAATGCACTTCTAGACTACAGTCAACCATACTCGGCAGTCAGTTCTGAGTCTTCTGACACAAACTAACCTGCTGCTAGCACCTATCAAGATCCAGCCATCCTAGGAATCTTTATAGAGGGAATCAACGGCCCAACAGCAGCAGAACCCCCCAGCGGGAAGGTGGTTGTGTTGGGATTCACCGCAGGCAGGCCATGGTAGCAGTACTTGTCTACCATATACAGCGGGGGAGCATTCTAACCAATTTCATACAACATGGCACCCACTGCACTTCCTTACAAACCTCAGAATGCCTTGTCCAATAACCACACTAATGAACCAAACCTATAGCCCCCCAGTGATGCAGGATGCAAGTCACAGGTGCACATTGATCAATTATTGATCATGTATACCAGTAATCCCTGCATTCATGGGAAACCTATATTAAGGTCAAACAGTTAGTTAACCGGGAAATATATGTAGACTCTTTAAATATTTTGGACTACTACTACTCTCTCCTAGCTCACTCCCTCACCGGACACCTCTATCCGCTCCATTTCATTAGGTACCCACTTACATGGATCACCTCCTCGCTTAAAATAATCTGTAACATCAGCAGGATTAAAGTTTCGTACTTTCAGAATGACATGAATCAGAACATACTTGAAGCTTGCTCTGTGCAAAAGCCTTCCTCCCAGTGAAGCTGGGACTCTTCCAGAGAGAGAGTTACTATTGAGATTCCTGAACCACAATGACATACATTAGCATTATAAGTTGCATATTTACATTTGTTATGCTAATAAGATTCTTGACATCTTGACAGATCTTACAGTCTCCGTAATGATGTCAACTGTCCAAGGCTTTCAGGAATTGTGCCGTTGAAAAAATTGTATGATAGGTCTCTGTAGTGCAATGCGCCAATGCCAAGTAACAGGTTCAGAATTAATAAATTGATATAGTAGTCAAAAAGTTCAAAACAAAAGAAGACCATCACGTGTAAAAATCAAGCATAGAACTGTGGAGGTTTAGTTAGTTAAGATTCTTATACTCCCTTGACAGATTATTGTAGAAATTCTGTCTCAGCAGTAATTGCCCTAAGTTTGCTTTCTTCCTATACACTTTCCAGTGATTCTTATAAAAGCATTTAACTTAAGAGGCTTTATGAAGTATAAATAAAACTATACGATTCTATGCTAAAGCCTTAAAGAAGTTTAATGATCCAGTTTATTTAATCACACTGCATGAGTTTTTATAGACCCAAAAAGTAGAAGGGAGAATGATTTTTTTAAAAGCTATTATAAGCATCTACGGAAGCTTACTTTCTCTCACTATCAATCATTCTTATTCCTCAAATATAAAAAATAGACAACTGGATCAATAAAACACAAGCAGCATTTTAATTTAAGCCAATAAAGAACAGGTGTCACTAGTGTAAGATTAACTTCTATTTTTGGCATAGATGTGTCTTTGTTCCAGTGCAGTTCCCTTTTTAACTTGAAACATACATATTCCAGAAATGGAACATTTATAACAATTGCATTATAAAACAGTAATGAAAAAAAATCTAAAATTTCTCAATTAGATGATCGAATGTATATATCTTACAGTATTTCTAGGCTGGTAACTGTTCCAAGTGAAGAAGGTATGGTCCCATGGATGCTGTTTCCACTCAAGTTTCTGCAAACACACAAATTAAACATACATAAAAAACACGGTAAGTACCTAGATTCAAGCTTTCGGTTAATCACATAAACTTTCAGTTAACCATATCTGTAGTCATTTACTTCCCCGAAATGTAGTGTACCAACTATAATTATTTCATCAAGGTCAAATTAAGCTCTGATAACATTATGGAGGCCTTTATCTCACAACCAAATTTGGCTGAGCAGAATAAAATTAAACAAAAAAAAGGTTACAGAAAACATAGCAGAATCCTATCAGAAAAAGAAACTACAACAACAATATAATTTCCAAATAGAGTAAAGAAGGCCACACTAAGAACTTACATGCTTTGTAGATGACGCAGTCGAGACATGTCATTTGGTAAGAAACCCCTCAAGCCTTGATTGTCAAGACCACTATTCGTACAGAAGGGTATGAGAATAAAATTGCAATTAAATCGCAGAAAATTAAATTATAAGAAATATATTAACTGAAATAAACTTGTATAAATACAGTCATCAAACCCAAAAAAAACTACTGGATTATACGAATGTCAAGGAGGCGGCAATTCTACACTCAAGCATTTGTATTCAGGCAACATCCTGTTAATGATTGATTGATTGCTCTTTCTTTTCTTTTTTTGACAAGTCTATTATTGATGGCTAATTTAGGTAAATTTATTGAATTATACGTTTTGCCAATGTACTTTTTTGATAGACGAATAGTCTTGAAATTTCATGATATGATATAGAAAACACTGAATAATTTAATAATGGAAAAATGATATGTCAAAGAAGTTATATTGAAGCGTAGGATCCATACAGTCCATCGATGACCCATTTATTGCTACTTTCGTCAAATTGGCAATCTGCTCCGCTCCAAGGATGCAACTGTGGGACACAGGGATCACCATTCCACCCAAAACGAAGTGGAAGTCCCAGTGCACTCTTCAAAGTCTGCAAAGCCCTAACTAGAGAAAAAGAAGGAAAGCATTACTTCACTGTTCATTTACTGTTCCAATATAAACTGCCCACTTTTTTTGTGCACGGACCAAGTACTGAACGTAACATAGAAGCAAAATAATCTCTTACACCAGTTCTAGCTAAACAATAACACAAGTCTTTAACAATTTTCACACATTTAACATTGAAGTAGATCATGGAGTAAATATCCAAGAAAACCATCCATACAAGTCTTATCAAGTTTGCACATCATGAGTCAGTAAAAGTCTTAGTTAGTCACATGCTACGTGTTCTGAAAAATGCTGATGTGGCGCTGCAGCACCCAAAGCCAGTTCAATTTGTGCGCTGCAGCATGAGTTCCGTGTTCTTGACACTGATGACATGGCGCCGCAGCGCCTGATGCTAATTCACTAGCGGCGCCGCAGCGCCACTCTCTAGAAACAAAAATTTAGTTTTTTTTTATATTTTTAATTAAGATAAAATGTTTATTTTAATTAAAATTAAATTATATGATTTTCTGTAATTCTAAATGAATAAAGGAGTTTATTTGATTTGGAGTTGGATTGAAATAAAGATGTTTATTTTAAAAAGAATTGGATTTCATGCTAACTGATTAGAGTTCGAATTGGATTCTATGATAACTAATTGGAGTTGAAATTGAATTTCAAACTAATTATTATTGCCCATTAAATTGATATTAATGTATATATTGAATGTTTTATTTATTGATGCATATGATGATATGTATGATAATAAATGGGATTGATTATGGACTATTGACCAATATGATTAGATTTTATTTTAGTTGGATGCATGAATGTATGAATTTTATTAAATGGGGTCTGCGTACCATGTCTTTTCTATTTTTTCTTGATATAATTTCTATCTCCTTCCTATGTACCTCCCCTTAATTGCTGAACAATGTTTCTATTTAAATTAAATAGTTTATGTAATAGGATTAGTTAGAATTATCTTGAAGAATTGGAGACCAAGGAGCACTAGAAGACCCGTAAAATAATTAATCATTTATGTTGCAAGAATGTAGAAAGCTTTCGCTCCATAAAAAAATTTCACACTCTGATAATCAGTTTTGATGATGAAATGGGCCCCAATTAAATAAGACATCCACTTGCTTATAGCCTGCAAAATGGCCAAAAGTTTTTTTCATACATAGATAAGCCTAGATGCTTCAGTGCCAAGGCTTTGCTCAAGAATGCTAATGGTCTTCCTCCTTGCATTAAGACTGCACCAATTCCTTTTGAACTAGCATCAATTTCAATGATAAATGGCCGAGTGAAATCAGGTAAGGCTAAGACAGGAGTCGAACTCATAGCCCTTTTTAGAGATTGAAAAGTTATGATAGCTTCAGAATTCCAATGAAATTGTTCCTTTTGTAACAGCCTAGTTAATGGTCTAGTTATCTCACCATAATTCCTGATGAACCCTCTATAATAGCCAGTTAAACCAAGAAATCCTCTTAGCCTCAACTAATTTTGATTCTGGCTAATTCAGCATGCTAGTAATTTTATTTGGATATGCAGAAACACCTCCTGCAGAAATAATGTGCCGTAAATACTCCACTTGGGACTGGGCAAAAGAACATTTTGACAGCTTAGCAAACAATGTATTTTGTCTGAGAAGGGTCAATGCTATATTCAAATGTTCCATATGTGTGGATATATCAAGGCTGTAGATTAATATGCATCAAAGAAAACAAGAACGAATTTCCTTAGATGTGCAGAAAACACCTAGTTCACAAGGGCTTGAAAAGTGACAAGAGCATTTGTAAGGCCAAAGGGCATAACAAGAAATTCATAGTGGCATGTGTGTTCTAAAGGCTGTTTTAGGAATATCAGGTGGATTCATTCTGATTTGGTGGTACCCCGCCCTTAAATCCAACTTGGAATAGATTGTTGAGCCTTTCAATTCATCCAACAGTTCTTTAATTATGGGAATAGGAAATTTATCCTTGATTGTGATTTTATTCAACTCTATAAAATCTACACAAAACCTCCACGATCCGTCCTTTTTAACTAATAAAACTGGTGACGCAAAAGGACTTTGAATTGGTTGTATAATCCCAACTTTAAGCATTTCCTGAACTGCTTTTTGTATGTGAGGATATCTGTAAGGTCTAATAGTGAATTAATCTGATCCAATTTTCAGTGGAATGTGATGATCATGGTTTCTTTAGGGAGGTAATGTCTTTGGCTCCTGGAATACATCTTCAAAAGACTGCAATACCTGCTGAATCTGAGATGGATGAATTTGTTCCTTGGTTTCATTAGCTTGAACTGCAAATACACATGCTAGTAATGACAGTTGATCTCTTTTCCAAGCATCCTGTAAACTGACAGCACAATAGTAATCATTGACACAGAAGATGGTTGTTTGTCACTGTTTCCTTTCAAAATGACCTCCTTTCCCACAGAAAAACTCAGGCTTAATGTATTAAAATTAAACACACAATCTCCTAAAGTTTTTAGCCATTGCACCCTCAAGATAGCATCACAATCCTTTAAAGGAATTAATCTCATATCAGTGCAAAATTTATGGCTATCCATTCAAATCTCTTACATCTTTATGTGCACATCTTATAACCATCTGCCACACATACTGGCATAGGGTTGTCCTCTTCCCTTGTACAATTGCAATCTCTCAGTTGTGCTACTGTTCAAGAAATTATGAGTGCTCCCAGTATCAATAAGGAGCATGATTTCCCTTCCTTTCACAGTTGCCCTTAATCCGTAATGTGGTTTCTGATGTGTTTCCATTTAAGGCATGCAAAGAAATAGCCACCTCCATTTCTTGTTCTACACTATCACTATTTACTTCTGATTCATCCTTGCATTCATCGTCCCACTCATCATCTCCAATGATCATATAAATTTGTTTAAACTTGCACATGTGACCTGATTTGTAAACCTCATCACAATTAAAACATAATCCTTTTTCCCTCCTAGCCTGCATCTCACTACTTGACAACGAACATTTTCTTTAGGACTTCCTACCACAACATTAGGGCTACCTCCTTGAAATTGTGACTTGGATACTTTACTGTTTACCCACAAAACATTACTTCCCCCACTGTTTCCTACATACGCCAAAACATTACTTCTCCCACTGTTTCCCACAGGTTTGTGGAAATTTGAGATAGGTTTATTCTTTTTGTAAATAGTTTCAACAGTCATTTCTTGAACCCTAGCTGCTGCAATAGCTTATGTTAATTTCTGTTGTTTAAGAAGACCAACAAATCCCCCTATTTCTTCCTTTAATCCTCCTATAAAACATTTAACAAAATATGCTTCATCTAATCCTGGATTCTTAGCCCCAACCAATGCTCTAAGGAATTCAAATTTCTTTTGATAATAACTTACTGAAGCAGTCTGTGTTAATCTATTGAATTCAACCAATGAAGTGCGAGTATTTTTTCCAATTTCATTCCATGAATGATTTGTTGAAACAAGAAGTGTGGCTCTTAATCTTGAAGGAGAGGTTGGGTCTTGGTTCCTAGCCTATTTTAAGTCTAATCCCAATGTGTAATGGAAGCAATTTGTAAAGGATATAGAAACCAGATTTGGAGAAATCCTTTACAGTAGTGCATTGGCTGAATTTAATAGGTCATAACAGACTACCACAGTAAGTCATTACCAAAAGAGGTTTTAATTTCTTAGAGCATTGGTTGAGGTAAAAAATCCAGAATTAGATGAAACATATTTTATTAAATGTTTTGTGGGAGGATTGAGAAAGGAACTAGGAGGATTTATGGGACTTCTCGAACCTCAGAAGTTGACTGAGGCCATTGCAACGGCCAGAGTTCAAGAAGGTACTGTTGAAGCTATTTATCAAAGGAATAAAACCACTGCAAATTTCATGGGTTATATTGAGGGAAGTAGTTCAGTGGAGGTGAACAGTAAGGTAGCTAAGCAACAAATTCAAGGAAGTAGAGCCAATGTGTTAGGAAACAATATTATTGGAATATTGGTGGGCAAGTCAAGAAACTCACATATAGTGAGATGCAAGCTAGAAAGGAGGACTTATGTTTTAATTGTGATGAAGTTTATAAACCAGGTCATAGGTGCAAATTTAAATAGATTTACATGATCATTGGAGATGATGAGTGGAAGGATGAATGCAAGGAGGAGTTAATTACTGTGATGGATGGTGATTGTGTAGAACAAGAAGCAAAAATGGAAAATTTTCTGCACTGGGAGTACCCACAATTTCTTGAACATGAAGACAGCTGAGAAACTGCATTGTACAAGGGAGGAGGACAAATTTCTGGTTATGCCTTTTGGACTGACAAATGCCCCAACTTCTTTTCAAGCTCTAATGAATCAGGTGTTTTCTAAACATTTAAGGAAATTTATACTTGTTTTCTTTGATGATATATTGGTTTATACTCCTAATTTGTCTTCACATGTGGAACACCTGACTATTGCATTAACTCTCTAAGTGCTCATTTGCTCAATCTCAAGTGGAATACTTGGGTCATATAATATTTGCAGAGGGTGTTTCTGCAAATCCAAATAAAATTGTTTGTACGGTAAATTGGCCAGAACCAAAGTCAGTAAAGGCTCTTCGAGGTTTCTTGGGTTAACTGGTTATTACAGAAGATTTATCAGAAATTATGGGGAAATATCTAGACCGCTGAATAAGTTGTTACAATAAGTTCAACTACAGTCTTGGCTTTACCAGATTTTACTCGGCCATTTATTATTGAAACTGATGCTAGTTCCAAGGGTATTGGTGCTGTCTTAATGCAAAGTGGCAGGGCATTAGCATTTCTAAGTAAAGATTTGGCACCAAAACATTTGGGCCTGTCTGTTTATGAAAAAGAACCGCTGGCTATCTTGCAAGCTGTCACCAAATGGAGATCTTACTTGATTGGGGCTCATTTCATTATAAAAATTGATCATCAAAGCCTTAAATTTGTCATGGAGCAAAGACTTTCTACTTTCTTGCACCAGAAATGGTTGAGGAAGATAGATGGGTACGATTATGAAATAACTTACAAGAAGGGTTCAGATAATGTAGTAGCAGATGCCCTATCTAGAAGAGATTGTGAGAACCACACTGCTCAATTAATGGCAATTAGAAGGGTGATTCATTCTTGGATACGGGAAATTATATGTTCTTATGAAGGAGATGACAAAGTCCAGTCTATCATACAACAACTCAACAGTCAACAAGGTTATGTGCCTCATTTCACCTTTCAAAAGAATGTGTTAAGGTACAAAGGTTTGATATATATAGGCTCTCAAATTGATCTCAGAAAAACTCTCTTTTCTGTTTTTCATGAAAGTCCATTAGGAGGACATTCTGGGATTCAAGCACTAATAAGAAACTAGGAGCATTTTGTATGGGATGCTCTTACTTCAGATATTAAGGTTTGGGTAAAGGAATGTGAATTCTGTCAAAGACATAAGACTAAAAGTAATTCTTATCCAGGATTATTGCAGCCTTAAGAGATTCCTTATAAGCCTTGGACCGACATATCTATGGATCTGGATAATTATTGCAGCCTTAAGAGATTCCTTATAAGCATTGAACCGACATATCTATGGATTTCATTGAAGGATTACCCATCTCTGAAGGCAGATCAGTGATATTGGTCATAGTTGACAGGTTTTTTAAGTTTGCTCATTTTGTTGGTTTACTGGTACCTTTATACATCTAGTACAGTAGCCAAAACATTCATTGACCGCATCTATGAAATTCATGGGTTACCACAGACTATAGTTACAGATAGAGACAAGGTCTTTGTTAGTACATTTTGACAAACTTTGTTTAAACAGTTGGGGGTCAAATTATGTTTAAGTTCATCCTATCATCCTCAATCTGATGGACAAACTGAAAGGCTAAACAGATGTCTACAGTGTTACTTGATGCATGTGTAGTGATCATCCAAGAAAATGGTGGTCCTGGTTAAGCTCTTGGGTCAATAGTGGTATAACACCAATTATCATACATCACTACAATGTACACCTTTTCAAGCCTTATTTGGAATTTCTCCTCCTCATCTCAATTTTCATCAAAGTGAGAACTTTAGGGTACTACCTGTGGATAGTTTCATTAGAGATATAAGTGGTGTCTTAGCTGATTTGAGGGATAAATTGTTACAAGCTCAAGTAAGAATGAAAAAAAAATTATGCAGACGAACACAGAACTGAAAGAAGCTTTGAAATAGGAGATTCAGTCTATCTTAAACTACAGTCATACAAGCAGTCAAGTCTAGCTCGGAGATCTTCTTTTAAACTGGCACCTAGGTACTATGGTCCTTGTAAGGTGATTGAAAAATTGGGATCAGTAGCTTGTCGATTAGATTTGCCTAGCCATGCCCAGATACACAATGTATTTCATGTGTCCTTACTACAAGCAAGGATATCTCTTACACTACCTCCCATAGCTGCAGATGGTAGACCAAAGATAGTTCCTATTGCTGTTTTGGATAGAAGGGTAGTCAAATTTCAGAATCGATCAAAGGTGGAGTATCTCATTCATTGGGCTAATAGCAGTCAAGAGGATGCTTCATGGGTGAATGCTCAACAGATAGTTCAACAGTTTTCATATTTCAATTTCAGTCCTTGAGGACAAGGACATTTTGAAGGAGAGGATAGTGTTATGAACAGCAGTAGTAGTATTGCAGCAACAGTGTATAAGCAACAGCAGAGGCTATTAATAGCAGAAGACAATACAGCTGGCAAGGGAATTTCAATTACAGTTGTAATAGAATTAACTGAACTACAAATCAAGTGGGAGAATTATAATTCAAACTAAGAGAGGGAAAGTTAGTTAAGGAACAGCTGTTAATTACAGTGAAGTGAAAGGAAATGTTGTATAAATAGAGAGAGGAGAATGAGGAAGAGACATCTGAGTATTGTAACTTCTTCTGACTTATAATTCCAGATCTTCCATTCTTTTTCTTCATTTCCTATTCTGCAATTCATTCAGTTTTGCTATCTTCTGTTCTGCAACTCATTTTCTTTCTAATTTCATAATTTGTGATTGATAATCACAACACAACTACACATCCAATTGGAATGTGATAGCAGAATATTTAAGTAATTTAGACAAGAAGTCGCCGTATACTCCCTCCTCACCGAAATAAGAGTATCATTTTTAATTTTTGACATATCATTACACGTATTACGCTTTTCCTGGACACACATAAAGACAATATTTTTGCCTTTTTTGATATTTTTCAATATGATTTTTTAAAACAAAATTAGCTGATGTGAAAGAAATAAAAAAAAATGTTATGTTTATGTGTGTCCTACGCAAATCTTATTTGTAAAAATGAATCAAAATGTCAGCACTCATTACTCAATGGAGGAAGTGTAATCCATTGATCAGGGAAGCTGCAATAAAATGACAGGATATAGAACCAAATATGAAAAAAATACCAGATAAAGGCACATGAGTATGTATACCTTCATCTATCATGGTTTTGGACTCGGTCATGACAACCTCAAAGATCTCAATAGCACTGACTATTGCATGACTGCCTTTTGTAGGGTGCAAAGTTATCGCCAAACTCCTTCCATTAACAGGAACAGTAGTGTTCAATACAAGAGCACTGTGAATATCCCCAGTCATATTCACAATGTCAACATCTTGAAACGCTATATCACCATTTATCACAATGTTGAAAATCCTTTGTCCTACCTGATTGACTGAAGGATCAATCTCTGCAAAGTGTAACCAAACGGAGTAGTTTCTGTTAGGATCCACATCCAGTGTGTAGGATAAATCAGGCTGATTGTCAGTACTAACAAGAGCAGTCTGATATAGAGCTTCTGGATAAAAGTTTGGCGTAAGTGAAGCCTGCTTGATGCTATTTTTGGTAGATATGGCACGATCAGAATGTTGACCAAAAGTACTGATGGAATTCCAGAATCGATCCCCACCCCAGTGGTCTCCACTATAGTCCACATCAAATTTTGGTTGCTGAGCACCACAACTCAGTCTTTTCCCAGTTCTTAGGATGGTTCCTTGGCCAACGTGTGGGCCAAAGCTGTATGCATTATCATCAACTTGAAGAATTTCGATTGAAAGGATAGCTGGGTCTCCATGACCAGTGCTGTGGAAGCAAAGAGAAGCAGTGCCATCTGTAAGAAATACAAGGGCTTCAACAAATGCTCGTTCGTCGTCATGGTTGCTCCAACCAGATGGCAAAGAATAAATTAGAGTTCCTTCAACTGAGACATCGAACAAAGGTTCATTGTCAAAACTGGGTTCTGCCACCAACCCAAAAAAGATTCTCACTGAAAAGTGACCATTGGGCACTCTTCTGATATTATAGCAATTTTCAGGACCCTCAGATAGAGGGAAATAGCGAAGTGTAGTAAGTGGTGGAGTGATAAAACTTGGGGGGGTTGCATTAGAAAACATTCCTCCAGTATATGCAGAATCCTTAAACCATCGTGTATTCGTTGGCGGAGTATGAACATCCTTGCGAGCTCCACAGCTTATTCGCAAAGCATAAGGTGCTGCAGTGTGCAAAACAGGAAATGTAGCTTAAGTAAGAAAGTCCCACTGATTTATATGAATTCCCCTAATCCTCATACATGACATCATTTTACCGACAAAGTAAATGTACCAGTTGTGATTGGAATTTTAAGAATGCATTTTATGTCTTTAGTTAACATGGCAAGTAGACTAAAATATCATCTTTATAAACTCTCAGTTAATTACTTCAAAATCATCAACAACAGCAGCAAAAACTAAACAAACAAACAAAAATTCATCAGTAATTTCGTGATAAATAGTCAACAGGACACGAAATTCCTGTGTTCTTATAAAGAAAATCTTCAGGCTATAGCTATACCGCTGAATCTGCTACGAATATGGGATTTCCTTAACATTGTCCTGTTAACAGATTAGAGGACAATACCAAGAATCAAAGTAAAAATGTTGTTATGTATTATAACATATCAGAAACGAAAAAGAAAATGCTGAAACAAATAATTATTCTATCCCAGCTGCCAGTTTCTCCGATTTCTCTTTTAATTATTCCGTTTTTTATCATGTCCTAAGCAAATAAATACAGTAAAGATCCAATCTTTGATATATTCTTTAATCCTAATACATTTCATCCACAACCAAACAAACCCTTACTACTCAATTTTGTCCTATAGCCCCAAACAAACACAAGTAAATTCGCAATCACGCTCTTCCAAGCACACAAAAATTAATACTAAAAAATTAATTCTAAGCACCACTAATCTTCACTCTTACCATACATAAGCACAAAAAAATTACTACGTTACTAAAATTTGATAAATTCAACAATCAAAGAACCTCAAGCATCAATTCACAAACAAAAACAATTCAAAATCACTGATTATAATCCATTACTACTAAAATTGAACTTCCAAAACTCAAGTCAATCAGGAAACATTAACAATTAACCACATAAATTGGAACAAGTAAAATTATGGGAGAGAACTAACAATGTCTAGTATGGGAAGGTTGGGTAGCTAAGGAGAAGATGAAAAAGAGTAAGAGGAGTTTGAGCATCCTGAAGCTGCTGCTGTTGCTGCTTTGCTCGAATTGCTTGGGTTTTTCTTTCTTTCTTTCTCCCTCTAAAGCTGCAGCCTCATTTCATTTCACATTCCATCCGATCTTCTTTTTGGCTTTTTTTAGAGAGAGAATCTAGAGAGAGAAAGAGTGGGGAGGGGAGTGTTTTTGGGGACGTGAATGCAGGTCCACTGTAAAGACAGACAGGTGAAAATCAATTATCTTTCATTTATTAGTAGCTTCGTTAGGACTAATAATTTGACCCGTGAAGGAAGATGCAGCAGCATTATAAATAATTTAACAAGCATTATAAATAATTTAACTTTAGAATTACTATTATCAAAAAAACTTCTCCATTAATATGCTTTCTAAGGCTGTATAACCAATGGAGCTTCGACATATCCAACCATACACGTGGCTCTAGGGCGTCCAAATCTTACATATATTTTTGTAGTAGGAAGCACACAAATATTATACTACTACTACTACTAATCGACACTATGACTTTGTCACGACAAAAGCGGCGTGACAGATGACTTGGGCAATGGATTTAGAGGAAAATAGAAACGTCAAATAAAATACTATTCTCTCCTTCCCATAATATTAGTCCTCTTTTTTATTTTGTACACATAAATTAATATTATTATTTAATAATTAAAATTTATTAATATTTTTTTATTAAAAATAAAATTAAAATAATATAAAAAAATAGATAATGTATTCTACGACAAATAAATACATATTTTTTGTTTAAAAAGTGTATTATTATGGGAGGTGTAGTTAGAAGACTAAATTGACATAAATGCCCTGAAAAGGACGTTGAAAAAGCTTAATTGTACTAACCAATCTCTATCTATTCTTTAATTGGACTCCTTTTTGAGTTTTTGATGTGAAAGCCAGAGTGGGTGACTGCATGATCCAGTGCGCCATCACCGCAGGAGTCTGAGTCCAAGTTACTAACACAAATCGCCATTGACTCGCGTTTATATCATATGGGTCAGCCCAACGTAGCAATTTATATTTCATATTTTTAAATAAAATAAGTTGCGATTGTTATTATTAATTAATTGTTTAATTTTAACAACCAAAATACATACAAGCGCTCACATACACTCACATGCATATTTTGATAGCTCACGTGACTTATTTTTTTATTTATTGCCGAACTTGTTCTCTGTTTCTCCATCGTCACATATATTATGACGACTTAGAGTTATATATAAAATAAAATGATTGTATATATAACATTAAATATAGTATTAATGATCTATATAACATAATCGTATGAATCAACAACTTAATTTGCTTGTTCAATATTTTGAATGTTTATTCCTGTTTCCGGATGGATGGATGTGCAACAAGACTCCCTCCCCATGCTGCAGGCAGCAGCAATGTTTTTCATATATAGTATCTATCCCTTGACCACAACTGAATAAGTATACCCATGCAATATCAATTAATCCATGTGATTCTTGTCCCAACTTCTGTGTGTTGAAAAGGTAATATTGGTGAGTTTAATTTGTTTAGTCAACGAATTACAAATCTAAAATCAATCTCTTGCAAGAAAGAAAATAAACTAATAAAACTAATTGTGGCTATCAGGAAATGAAGCCTTTAGTTACTGTAATTATATAACCTCCTAGCTAGCTACTTAATTTTCATTGCCGAAGTGCCTGCCTGTTCTTTCATGGACGGAGATGGCTGAATGGCACGACAGTTTCTGCAGGGGGTGGCGAATGACCGGATTATTTTCTGGCCGAACCACTGGCGGCTTACAGTTGGCCCTTTATTTCTTACTTTGGTATTTGTTTTTTTGGCAGATTCATTTGCTCTTTTGTTGCTGCACCTCCACGAAGAATTAGCTAATTGGGATTGACTTGGTACGAGCTGAGCGTTGGAGAATAATACATGATCAGCTAGGGAGTTGTTGACAGGAGGAGCAGTTGATCCGGAGACAGTAGAACTAAACTCGAAATCCAGATCTTGTAATTTTGGAGTATTGGCAAAATTATTAGTAGGAGGTGGATGAATGTTTTGGGACTTGGATTGTTGGTCTTCGATACATACCAGGCCTGCGAAGGAGAGTGAATCAGCCGAAGCATTTTCTGCTGCAGCATCCGTAGACTTGTTTTTCGTCATGGTTTGATATGTTAAAGCAAGTAGATCATAGGCTATTTATTATATACACACAACAACACAGCTAGCTAATTGCATGCATGTGTTTTCTATTTGTCTTCACTTTTAGCCTTGGCCGTCTAGTCTACTTGGATGTATTGTTCCTCGTTACGTTCGTCCCTTTGGTTGGAGAACCATTTTTCATTATGTACGTATAATGAAAAGAGAAAGGAATATTATCTGCTCATGCACTTCCAAACAGTGTCTTATTAGGCAAGTCGATATATATATATATATATATATATATATATATATATATATATATATATCCTGCTTTTACATTAACACCAACAAAAGACTGTTATTTTGGTGCTAGTGTTGGCGATTTTGTTACACTTATATACACGAGTAGAACCATTTTTGGGTGGGCATTCCAATCATAATAAGATAAAACATTAAAACCCTCAAATTTATTGGAGGATAATATATTATCATATCCCTTTAATTTGTTTCATATGGATGGGATGGCCTCATTGTTGATACCTGCCGGCCCGTCCTTCAGCAAATCTGGCCTATCTTTGATGATTAAATAAATTACTAGGAATATTTGACTCCAAATCAAATAAATATATTTGGAGTCTGATGGACAAAGTACGTTCTATCTTTTACATCCATGCCATAATAGTCCAATAGCTAATTAATATTTTAAAATGATTTTGAGTAAAAGACCCCTAAATAAATAAGTTGACTATATTCAGACATTATTTCGATCTATTCAAATTTAAGATTTATCATTGAGGAAAATAATATATCATGCATCGATTTTTTTATTAACCGCATAAAATTCAAAACTTTATGACTTAAAAGCAGCAATATTTGAACTTTTGTTTATATTTTTATTTGGATTTGGTATATTTTTAGAAAATGTCAATAAAGCCCACAGAAACCCTTAGCCCTCCAGTCCATATCAAGTAAAAGCCCACATAGATTTTTGTTAACGCCAAGATCTTTCTCCACGTCCCAATTACCAAGACGCGTCCAATATCCTGCACATTTCAACAAGTCAACACCAAAAGCTTGACGACCTGACCGTCGAGGGATAGCTCCGGCGTGAGAGTCAGTACAAGCGATCACAAGGTCAACAATGGAGAGAAAAATATTATCTAGTGTCTGAGAGATATAGAATAATAATTCTATTGAAATGTATGTGTTACTTACCCTCTTATGTGATCTTAGCCCCATGCATACTCCACTCCCGGTTGCCATACCGTACCACCCACCACCTCCTCGACACCTTTTTTTCCTCACTTCCTATTACTTCAAATTAAAGTAAAATAAATACCACCTTCACACCGTTACATCGCTTGCACACCACCATGGTCCGAGTCCCATCCTCATTAATGCCATGCAAAGAAAGTGGCGATACAATAGTCAACCGTCATTTGGCATAATGATTCTTATCGGTCAAAGTCAAGTTAAGTGACAATTTGTATAATGGGCCAATATAATGACTAAGCCCAAATAATAAAAATGACCCAAGTCGACCGGATCCAACCACGACTTAAAGATAACATGATCCAAGGAGAGGAGCCCAATAAGTTCTACCTTAATAAGGAAAAGATTACGGCTCAATGATTACCCCTAACTTATATTAAACAGGTGTTTAATGAAAGACTATAAACAAAGATAAAGCTCGTGACGTAACCAACTATGATAAGTCATAAGAGATCCAAAGTGAAACTTGCCAAAGCCCAAATTGTTATCAGGTATAGAAATGAGAAGCCCAATAGACGCAAGCCCACATAGGTGAAGATATTTAGGTCTAAAAGGTAAACTTCATCATCATTGCAGTGGATTAAATGTGCCGCCCTTAATTACCGTGCAACTGTCAGTATAAAAGGTAAATTTTACCAATTCTGACGGTTTTACCTGCTAATTTGAAATTTGAACCTTAGAGCTTTCTTCTTCTCTGCAAATTTCTTTCTCTGCTTCACAAAATCTTAACAATGGTGACCAAAACCTCCGCCGTAACTCTCCTCTTCGTAACTCCTATCAAGATCGCTTTCTCCCAACCCAAACCCTAACCAAGAGGGTTCGAGTTCTAACCCCAATCAACCACCACGGGGGGGAACCCTTCTCCGACCTCCTCCTCTCCGATTTCTTCAAGAATGGGGAACAATTCCTCAATGCCAACATCCGCTCTCTATTACTGAATCCAAATATGCATGCTCAGGACTCAAGTATCGATTCCCGACATGACGCTGATAAGGGCCCCCGCTCCCAAGAGCAGATGTATCAAATGGGACCGGACGGTTGGGTCGCCATGCCTCCACTCTCTTCCGAAAAGGGGGTCGCCTACCTCTCCATGTCTTCATCATTACCCTCCTAGGGTTTATAGGAGTGGGGCTTCACCCGCCAGCAGTGCCCAACTCCTACATCCACATCTTGGCATTTATTGCATTTCCGCCATGAACTAGGGATCGCTCCTCTCGTCGATATCTTCTTCACCCTCTTTTCTCACTGGTAGGTCTCGAGAACGAGGCTTCAAAGTGTTAAGCAAGCAATCTCCTCGACCCAACACCGTGTTCGAGAGAGATCCTCGATGAATACTCCTTCCAAAGAACAAGGGTCGGCATGTACGAAGTGGTTTTTCATCACGGACCCGAGATCTCTTCTCTTCCAGATCGACTACCTCTCGACCAAGTCTCTCACGACTTTGGAGACATATCCAAGAACGGGTGAGGAGATGGCGACTTTTGAGGAAGATTCCTCCAAAAGAATGGAGTTTCACACTTCGACCAAACAAGCCCGGTTATACAACCACAAATGTAAGTTTTGAATAACTTTGTAACATAATTTCTGAGCTATATAAGTGATACAGGTTCTGATGCGTGGTTTTTTGCAGTGTCTCTGATCAAACCGACTCCCCTGGAGGTGAGAGACCTAGAAGATTTTTTTGGCGTGGAAGAATGCAGATGCAAGTGAAGAGCATCCTATCAAGAATCTTCCTGTGTTAACCCCCTATCGCCGACCCACCAACTTCTTCCTTCAAACCGACGAACCTCAAACCGACGAACCCAACATACCAAGAAAACCTTAGACCTCGCCAAGAAAGAGATCCGCCAAACGATCCAAAACCACCCAATCGAAAACAACCCCGAAAAGTGACCTCAAACACTTCCCAAGCAACCCCCAAACAACCTTTTCATCCAATCCCAATCCTCCAACCTCCAACCTACCCCTGAGGAGGAGCCTACTCGATATTCCTTTCAGACGACGGCAAGCAAGGTCCTTCGTAAAGAAAATAAGAACCAAGATAACCCCTCGACCGCCAAGAGCTTCGAGTCCCTACCTCTTCTACCGCCACCATCCGACCACATCCATAAAACCCACGCACCGACAATGAACCAACCGGTCGATCCTCACTCCTTCCCAAAAAAGAAAATAGCCATCGACATCCACCGTTCATCTCCTACCCTTCGCCAACTCCCGAACGCATACCGCCTCGATCTCCTCTCCGAAACCATACACGCAGACTTCTCACCAAGTCGCTAAGAACCTCCACCTTCTCCTCCAATAAACCAACTACCGAGATTGATCGGACGCCATGGCCTCTCCAACAATGTGGCCCCGACTAATGCTCATTTTCCTTCCAACTGCTCAACACTTTGTTCGTGAAACCGACGATCATCTGGTCGGAACAGTTCGAATGGGATCTACTCAAATAAGGCACGAGCTACTCAAGAAAGGTAAACGAGTATCTTCTTTATTTCTCGAATTTATCTCGATACTTATATATTTGAAAAACCGATCAAATGGTATTGGAAACACATAGGCCAATGCGGTGTTCGGACGTCTTCGCCCAAGGTCTCTCGGGTCAATCTAAGAAGAGATCTTGAAGAAGGAGAATGCCATGTCAAGTCTACCTCATGCGAAGGAGAAAACTCAACGTGAATGCCTTCTTCATACAAATGAAGGTCTTCAAAAGAGTTAGCCCAAGCCAAAGAAGATGCGAAGGCCTCCAAGGAAGAACTAAAGTCAACCAAAGCACAAGACGAGGAGATCGTCAAAATGAATGTCGACTTGGTTCGAGAGGAGCGAGATAAGGATGGAAAAGATCGAGGAATTAAAGGTCGATGCTAAGATCTTGACCAAGACTATCCATAAGTCGGAGGCGCAGAGACTCGTCACATGAATAAAGCTGCCCAAACTCAAAGAGGAAATCCGAGAACTCAAGGCTCTTCGACCTCGGGCCCCTTTAATCACGCCGACCTTCGCAAACAAATATGCGAAGAGTACCTAACTCCTGATTTAAATCAACGGGAAATAATGAAGATATACTCCGAGAGTTACGAGCTTTGGTAAGTCGTGGCAAAGAGAAGTCGTCTCGCAGCCCAACTTGGACCTATCCTTACTCGATTCTTCGACGTTAAGATGGCGCTCGTCGATGTTCTTGCTTATGTCTTTCCGCCTTTAATTTACAAAGATTTGTAAGAATTATCAATAGTGTAATTAAATTAAATATTAATGAAAATGGCTTCATTCCTTATGACTTCGGTATATTTATTTTCTGCCAATACTCCAATATTTATTTAAGTGAAAAGATGCACAAACCCCTTCATGGGATGAACCCGAACTGTTAAGTAACAACTAAACATGCCATATAACAGATAAGATGAAGTGTAAGAATGAAGCTTCTTGAACTCAACACTTAGAAAAAATTTAGGTAATAAAGTAAAGGGATACTTATTAGTTACCGAAGTGTGAGATAAATCTGCTTCGTCGGGAATTTGTTTACCCCTAAAGGCCTAACAAAACCAAAAGATGACATTTGCCTACCACGAAGGGCCTGACAAAGTCTAAAAGATGACACGAGCCTACCCCAAGGGCCCTAAGGGCCGACAAGGTCTAAGTGACCACTAACGCCAAGAGGCTACCATCGAATGGCCAAATGAGTCCACCATTCAACCTCCTAAAGAATGACGTTTGCCTACCACGAAGGGCCGACAAACTCATAAGGACCACCGCCAAAAGGTCGCCATCGAATGGCCAAATGAGTCCACCCAACCTCCTAACACCAATGACGCTTTGCCTACCACGAAAGGGCCCACAAACTCATAAGGACCACCTAGCCGAAAAAGGTCGCCATCGAATGGCCACGAGTCCACCCAACCTCCTAACACCAATGACGATTGCTTACCACGAAGGCCCCGACAAACTCATAAGGACCACTGCCGAAAATGTCGCCATCGAATGGCCAAATGAGTCCACCGAACCTTCTAACTTCGATGATCCGATCAAGAATGAAGATAAAATTTGTTCGAGAAAAAGGGAACTTTTATTGATGATGACATAAATATTTACAGACTTCCAAAGGTACTTTTATTATCATTTCTATCGAAAGTACTTTCTAAGCCCGCCAAATAAGTGCTAAGTATTCTTAATTATCAACCCATCTAATGCTTTCAATCGATAAGTTCCTGCCTTTCAAGACTTCATTTATTTCATACTGGTCCTTCCCGGTTTGCATCGCCTTTCCTATATTCTCGAGGTGTAGATGTTTTAATTTCTCCGAGGACAAAATCTCCCACTTCAACCTTCGACATTTTACCCCTTATTATAATGCTTAGCCACTCTTCACGATAGGGTGCCAACCGATTAAGGCCGCTTTCTTACTTCTTCAAGTAAATCAAGGTTGGCCTTAAGGCCTTCCTCATCAGAGATTTCTCCGAATCGGGTCGACCAAGACCGGAGATCCAATTTCAACCGGGACTAAGGCATCGCATTATAGGTCGCCTAAAAGGTGAATCCTCGTCAGTAGTCCCTGAGTAGTTCGATAAGCCCACAACACGCCAAGTAGCTCCTCCGGCCATCCGCCGCCTCGCTTCATTCAATCACGCTTGATCCCATTCAAGCCAGCCGCTCGCTTGTCACTTCAACTTGTCCATTTGACCGTGGATGAGCCACCAAGTCTTTCTCGTGGTTGAATCCCCAGCCTTTTTCAAGAATGCCTCAAATTTCGATCCCACAAACTAACGTCCATTGTCTGATATTACCACCTTAGGAATCCCGAAACGAAATACTACTGATTCTTTCAAAAATTTCAAGCATTCCTGTTCAAGTTATTAACCTAAGTGGTTTTGCTTCTACCCACTTGGTCATATAAATCGATGGCAACTATAACAAAGTCGACTTGACTTTTTGCTTTCTGTAGAGTGGACCCAAAGATATCAACCCCCGCATGAAAGGGGTATAGGAGATAGATCGAGTATAGCTCTTCCGTGGTGATGTGGGATCTGACCGTTGAGTCGATATTTCGCACTTCTTGACGTGACTCATTCATTTTTAAAGATGGTAGGCCAAGAGTACCCTCGGCGGCGTACTTTATAAAGCTAATGACTTAGCCGCCATACGGTCGCCATTAAATACCTTCATGTATTTCCCAAGAGCATATTCAAATTTCAGATGGAGTCAAGCATTTCAATAGTGGAGATGAGAAAGCTCTTCTAATGTATCCCCATCAATCGTAACAAAATTAGCACTTTTATACTTGATTTTCTCAAGCGAGCATCCGATCCAAGGTAAGACGCCATCCGCCAGATACTCTATATACGGAGTCAACCAAAGAGCTGGTTCTTGGCTAATGCACATTACCGATTCATAATGGACACTAGATGTTGCAAAGTTTCTAAATAAACCGACCCATCAAAGACGTTAACATCCGTAGAGTGGCTAATTTGGAGAGTGGCATCAAGAATTGAATTGTTATTACGCCGATCCTCAAAACTCGTAGGATTGGAAATGCCGAAGTTGTTCCTTCAATTCTATTAGATATTTGATCATTTTTGGGCCTCGAGCTCAGATTCCCGTGAAAGTTGCTTAACGATTAATCGAGAATCACTAAAGATGATTATTCTTTGCACTTCAAGACTCTTTGCCAATCGTAACTCGCAAAGTACCGCTTCATACTCAAATTTTCGTTGTTTGTCGCTTTGAACAAATCATGGCTCAGACTTTGAATCCTCCCGACTCGCTGAATAATACCGCACTCGACGGCGACGTCTGTGGTAGAAGACCCATCTCAGATACAAAGGCCCAAGAACTCGCTTCATTAAGAATCAAGAATCGCCTTCGTCTGATCCTTCACCTTCCGCCACAACTTCATCACTTCTAAAACGAGCATTCAACAACAAAATCAGCCAAGGCTTGCCCTTTCATGGCGGTTTCGGGGATGATATTCAATGAAAAAAGACCCCAACTTATTATTAATGAAATTTAATTTTCTATTTATTATTTTGAAATAGTAAGGTTGATTTGATTAATGTGATAGTTAGGGTAAAATACGCAAATATTTCAAAATAAGCAAGTGGTTATAAAATATTCATCATTGTTTGGGAATATTCGTTTCGTCGTGGAATATTCAGATCGCTTGGGAATATTCGTATTTACGCAAGCAAAATGTGTGTGGGGCCCCATAACTGAAAAGCGATCGATGAAGAAAACGACAAATATAAGTTGTTTAAAAATAACTACAGAAGTTATTATTACAAGTAATACCGTTAAAATACTCTTGTGGTTAAAAACACAAGAAGACACCAGATTGCACCAATTATCGATTCTTACGTAAGAAGGCACTACTCAATAATGGTTACAAAGAATTACCGCTCAAAGATTTTATCGATTTAATAATTGTCATATTGATATTTTATATCATCATTGTTTCAATAATCACATTACACAAGATTTTTCATTATCGGCTAATAATTCATATTATCCTCAATAATATTATTAGATAACATTATTGGCAATGTCTAGAAAGTTCTGCTCTAAGGAGAGGTTTGGTCACCTAATCATGCCCAAAGAAGAGAAATTTTATCGAAAGCCCCCTCTTCCCGGAACCGCCTCGTCACAATATCAGGATTCTCAGTAATATTATTTGTGAATAATTAATTATTGATTCATATGATGAGGAAAATATTGATTTTATGTGGATATAGATGGAGAAAATTTTTTATGTGACAATTGTTGAAAATTGAAATTTTATCTTTTTCTCGATAAAATAATTCATTTAAATATATTATTATATTTTAATAATATAATAATGGTGATATTTTTACAACGAATGTGGGATATATGAGTATACGAGGAGGAAGAGTATTTTTGTTGCAATAAATGTTTAAAACATGTTAAACATGCTCTGCGGACCCCATTTATCGATCGAAATTTGATTATAAATTAAAATCGCCTCGCTTGTGGATTTCTTTACAATTTCTGCTTGGAATTTGGAAAACTTTCTTCTCGCAAAGTTGTAGAGAATTGAATTTCCTATAAAAAAAGTCTCGCGAGATTCAAATTTTCTGATAAAAGGGCTATTTATTATGAATTATCAAGTTCAAGTCTCAAATAATTGATTTTTGAAGTTTTAAATATTTATAATTAAAAAACGTTTTTTTTTTTTTTGTGGGCTCTTTAACACATGTCATGTTGTTAATTCAGATGATTTGAGATCTTAGGAGATGATGAAGAAAAAAATATATATATTAATATTTTATTAAATTTTCTCGCTTTGTGTTCTAAGATTTCCTATAAATAGGTGCTTAGTTAGAATTGAAAATCACACCGTAAACCAAGTTTTCTCTCTATATTATCGAGTCGATTCTCGTGAGTATTTTGAGTATACTTTGAGTATTGTTATACTAAGGCAAGTTCCCTTCAAAGACTATATCCTAGATTCCAAATGTAAAGTACTAATCTTCTTCGAGGTAAGTGGATGTTATTTTTTCAAATGATATTATTTCTTCAATATCATTATGTCAAATATCGATCCAACTTTTTATCAAATTTGAACTTTTTCATGTCAAGTTACTATTCATGAGTTACTATTCACGAAGTTACTATTCACGAGTTACTATTCACGACTATTCACGAGTTACTATTCACGAAGTACTATTCATGAAGCATGAAGATGTTTTTTTTGGAAATTTCTATCTTTTGGTGTCTGAGTTACTATTCACGATACTAAGACTATTCACGACTATTCACGATACTAAAAAAATAAAATTTTTCTTTTCATCCAAAATATCTATTCTCGATACTAGCTTTGATCAGATCCATGTTTTGATCATTCTCAATTTTACACCACTATGATTATTTTTGAGGTATTTTTGAACATGGATAAAACAAAGTACTAATCCTTAATCCTTAATCCTCATCATTTTGTTTCACCGATTCGCTTTTAAAAATATTTTTCATCATCCTCACCTTAAATGATGATATTATTGAATATCTTCGGCCCAGAAGTGCAAAAGATGAAATGATTTCAAGAATATCTTTGGCCAGAGCAGCAAAGATGAACAGTGTTTTAGATGAATACGACTTAATCGATGAATATCTTCGCCCAGAGTGCAAAGATGAATATTTGATTCCGTATGTATATCGATTGATGTTACAGTGATAAAAGATAGATTTATGAACTTTTAAATTCATACATGTAAGATAGTAGTTTGCATTCTCTACTTAACTCTTCTAATGAATTATTATTTCACCATGCTAATATTGATTTAAAATTTGTTGCCTATCAGATTCTATTAGATTTTTCCCGTCAAGACTAACGATAATTTGTCAGATATTATCTTAGTCATAATATTCTTTATCGGGCTAGTTGAGCTCACCCTTTTCCTTTTTGTTCCATTTTTCTTCTCGAGGCGAGAATATAAATGAGTACGAAGCCTGGGGTAATGGAATGAAGGTTTTAGAGAGAGTTGTTTAGTAGTCCTCACCATTTTTGTAAAATAATGTATCAATAAATGTGATGAGGATTTATTTGAGTATAGATATTGTCTGTAAGATAATATTTGTATTCAAACTCACGCTTTACCGTTGTAATAATAAAGTTGTAGTTGCTTCGCATCACGATCGACAACTCGTAATGGGTGATGTATACCTATTTTGGGGGCGCCACACTTGGTATCGTAGCTAGGATATGATCTCCAAGCGAGATCGGGAATAGAACTAGAGGGGAGAGACGAGTAAATCCTTCGCTAAAGGTGTCCTACCTAAGCTTATTTTTTAGTTGGTCAAGATATAAGATATTATGTGATATATTGATTTCTTAATTAACCCTTGTTTTACGACAAGATTTGAGAATGTCGATCGAGAATATTAACAATGGAAATGAGACCGTGGAGACGCCTCAGACTCACCAACGAGGAGAACGTGCAACAGTCGGGCAATGTTCCTCCCGCGAACAACACCACCGAAAGCGTATGATGAACGAGGGATGTTTAGAAGCTTTTTGCAGCTCATGCAAAATCGCATTTAGGAGACTCGTGTTCAAAATACAGAGAGAAATGATAGAATTCACCACGGTCACACAAACCAAGCAGCTCAAAGAGTCAGGGACCACCGACTTAAGGGAAAGCCAGATCCGATCACGGCGGAAACACGGGTCAAGCAAATTACCAAGATATTCGATGTCTGGGATGCACGAGAGAACAGAAGGTTCCATTCGCCACCTTTATGTTCCGTGGGCGAGGCGCATCATCGGTGGGAGTCTCAGTGAGCGCACTCCATCCAAATTTCGCACTCAAAGATGTCTCGGGAGACGCTTTCAGAACTATTTAATGACAAATACTTTCCCGAAAGTGTTCATTATACGAAGGAAGTGGAGTTCATCGATTAGAACAAAACAACACGACGTGTCTCAAAGACGAGGCAAAGTTTGCAGAGTTATCCGTGTTCAGACCTCATTCGGTGGAGAATGAGGAACGATGACGCGGATGTTTCTTAGAGGTTCAAAACCCCAGATACGCCAAATATCTCATTTCTCATAAATTTTCTCTCTATTCGATATGTTGTAAAATGTGGCTCAATTATTAGAGCGAGATAACGAGTACGTTCAACCGAGGGACCATAACCAGATCGCACTCGAGATAAAGAACAACAAAATAAATGATAACCAAATGAGAAAGAAACAGACGGACAAAAATGGTAACCACTCGTGGTAATCATGGCCATGAAAATAGAAGAAGCGAAATGAGGAGATTTTAAAAAGAGGAGATTTAACAACGACTATGTGAAGACGACAAAGGTTTACAAAGAATCGGTTCTAAGGGAGGAGAACGACCACCCATTATATGCTATAAATGCGAAAAGAGGGACATATCACCAAACCGCCCACAACAGCTCAAGGTATGCTATAATTGTGGAAAGGAAGGACATATCGCCGAGATCAGACGCAGAGTTAAACCTAGTTCAATGGGGACTCGCGACTCAAAAGATCGTCCCCGTAAAAGTCAAAGTCAACGATTCCGGAAGAGCGCTTGTCAGTGATCGGTCAAAATGCGAGGAACCCAAACGAGGTGATCACGGTAAGCTATTTATAAATTCTCATAAGTTTATACCTTACTTGATACCGGTACCCATTCATTTATCTCTCCGCATGTGCTCAACGCTTAAACTCGACCGAGAAATTAGACTTCGACCTATCTCGTGGAAACTCCGCTAGAGAAACTTTCATCACATCCACCGCTTATAAATCTTGTTTGATTCAAGTCAGCACCATCACCTTACCGCTGACCTTTTATCTCTTTAAAGATACTTGCTTTTGATGTGATTTTAGGATTGATCGTTAACTACTCATCATGCCAAAATTGATTGTTTTCGTAAGGTCATTAGTTTTCATATTCCTAACCAACCCGTTGTATTTAATTCAAGCAACTAAACCATTAAAATCAATCACCGCCATATCTAATCATAAAGCTATTCGCTTATCAAAAACTGATGTCAAGCTTTCTTAGCCCATGTTATGGATTTGAATAAAGACACGCCAAATTTGAATAATATTCCCGTTGTATCGACTTTCCCGACGATTTCAAGAACTTCCTGGCCTACCCCCGTAACGTGAAGTCAATTTTTATCGATCTCAACCCGCACAAAGCCCATTTCTAAAACCCCATATCGAATGGCTCCTATTGAACTTCAGAGTTAAAGGTCCAACTACGTGAATTGTTGGACATCTGCTTCATTCGGCCCAAAGACATCTCCTCGGGGTGCTCCTGCTTTATTCAGAAAGAAGAAAGACGGAGTATGCGACTTTGTATCGACTATCTGAATCGAACCATGTCACCATCAAGAATAGTATCCTCACCCTCGATTGATGACTTGTTTGACCAAATGCAGTAAGGGCACAATTTTTTCAAAATCGATCTTCGCTCGATATCATCACCAAGATTAGAATCGAGGATATTCCAAAGACCGCTTTTAGAACTCCCAGACGGGCATTATGAATTCTTAGTCATGTCTTTCTGACTAACTAATGCTCCCGCGCTTTTTCATGGATATGATGAACCGAGTATTCAAGGAATATTTGATCATTTGTTGTTGTTTTTATTGATGACATCCTCATATATATTCCAAAAGTCGTGAAGATCATGAGCACCATTTGAAGTCGGTACTCCAAAGGCTTCGTGAAAACAAACTATATGCCAAATTGAAGAAATGCGAGTTCGCTCGAGGAAGTAGCATTCCTCGGGCACGCAGTGTCAAACACACGAGTATCCGCTGATCCGCCAAGATCAAGCAATACAAAGTCGGGAGCAACCAAGTCTGCGATCAAGTACGAGCTTTTTGGGCTTAATGGTTATTATCGAGATTCGTGGAAGGGTTTTCTCTAATCGCTACTCCATTAACTCAAATTAACTCCTAAGGATACAAAATTCGCTTGAGCGAAGAACGCGAGAAGAGTTTCCAAGAGCTTAAGAGAGACTTATTTCTAGACTGCTCTAACAATACCATCCGTTCTTGATGGATTTGTTATCTACAAATATGCTTCGTGCAAAGGGTTAGATGTGTTCTCATGCAACGGGGGAAAGTCATAGCCTATGCCTCATGACAACTTAAAGAGTATGAGAGGAATTATCCTACTCATGATCTAGAGTCAAAAGCAATGCTTTTCGCTTAAAAAGATATGGAGGCACTATCTATACGGGGAGAAAGTGGAGATATATTCGCACCATAAAAGCCTTAAATATTTCTTCACTCAAAAGAACTCAACACGCTAAGAAATGACGCTGGCTCGAGCTATCGAAAGACTACGACCACACTATTCAATACCATCCCGAAAAGTTTAACGTGGTAAATGACGCTGCTGAGTAGAAGAAGATCATATGCGGAACGAAAAGCGATGATGTCAAGTATACGACAGAGCCAACTTTAATAGAAAAAGTTAAGGTCGCTTTCAAGCCACCGAATCTTGAGCCGATGCGTATGAAGAAGAAAGTACAAGAAGGAGCTATTCCTAAGCGAGAATCGATGAAGAAGGAATACTTCGAGTCCACTCTAGACTTCAGGTTCCTAACGACTCGATTTGAAGTACAAGATTATGATGGAGGCACACAATACACCATTTGCAATCCATCCTCGAAGTACTAAAATGTATCGTGATCTTCTATACATTTTTTTGGTGGAACAATACGAAGAGAGAGATTGCAAAGTTTATCTCAATGTGTTTAACTTGTCAACGTAAAGGCTTTTAGATCTAGTACCTAAGGGTCCGCTGCAACCACTTGAGATTCCGAAATGGAAGTGGGAACACATTACCATGGATTTCAAGTACGGTCTTCCTACGGCTTCTCAAGGCATCAATGCTATTTGGGTTATTGTTGATAGATTAACCAAGTCTCGCTTTTTCTTGCCGCCGACACGGAGACTTATTCCTCGAACGCCTTGCTAGATGTGACGTGAATGAGATTGTGAGGTCAGATGGCATGCCAAGATCCATAGTTTTGATCGCGACCCAAGATTCACTTCAAGATTTTGGGTTAGCTTGCAAAAAGCTATGGGCACGGATTTACGATTTAGTTCTTCGCATACCATCCTCAAACCACGGACAATCGTAGAGGACTATTCAAACTCTCAAGATCTATTAAGACTCGTGGTCCTGTACTTCAAGGGCGCTTGGGATAAGTATTTACCATCGGTGGAATTCTCCTACAACAACAACAGCTTATCGTGCAAGTATAGTGTGTGGCTCCATTCAAGCATTATACGGACGAAAATGTCGCTTCCAATATGTTGGGATGAGGTGGGTGAAGCAACATTGTTGGGACCCGAAGTTAAGACGTATGACTCACCGAAAAGATCCAAATGATTCGACAACGATACAAACGGCACAAGATCGACAAAAGAGTTATGCGGATCTTCATCGAAAGGACGGGAATTTAGTGTAGGGGATCATGTATTGTCATGAAGTCGCTCCATGGAAGGGAGTTACAAGATTTGGGAAGAGAGGAAAGCTCAATCCACGATTTATCGTCCATTTCAAATTCTCGACCGAGTAGGAAATGTAGCCTATGTACTCACAAGCTACTCTCCGAGTATGTCTCGTGTTCATAATGTGTTTCATATATCCGCATTTCAGAAATATGTGAAAGACCCGAACCACGCTTATAGAAGTTAGAACCGACGAGATAGCCAAGACTTAACGTATGAGGAGGTACCGCCAAGATCTTGATAGAAGGAGCATGTCCCACGCCAAGAAAGGTCATACCACAAGTTAAAGTTTTGTGGAGGAATCATGCTATAGAGGAAATGACCGGAATTGAAACTAAAATGAAAGCGAGGTATCCTCACCTTTTCAAACACTGTGTACGTACGCCAATTTCGAGGACGAAATTTCATAAGGAGGGAGGTCAGAAGACCCCAACTTATTATTAATGAAATTTAATTTTCTATTTATTATTTTGAAATAGTAAGGGTTGATTTGATTAATGTGGATAGTTAGGGTAAAATACGCAAATATTTCAAAATAAGCAAGTGGTTATAAAATATTCATCATTGCTTGAATATTCGTTTGGTCGTGGAATATTCAGATCGCTCTGGAAATATTCGTATTTACGCAAAAATATGTGTGGGCCCCATAACTGAAAGCGATCGATGAAGAAAAACGACAAATATAAGTTGTTTAAAAATAATCTACAGAAGTTGTTACTCAAGTAATACCGTTAAAATACCTCTGGTTAAAACACAAGAAGAAGACACGAGAAGATATTGCACCAATTATCGATTCTTACGTAAGAAGGCACTACTCAATAATGGTTACAAGAATTATCGCTCAAAGATTTTATCGATTTAATAATTGTCATATTGATATTTTATATCATTGTTGTTTCAATAATCACATTACACAAGATTTTTCATTATCGGCTAAATAATTCATATTATCCTAATAATATTATTAGATAACATTATTGGCAATGTCTAGAAAGTTCTCGCTAAGGAGAGGTTTGGTCACCTAATCATACGCCAAAGAAGAAGAAAAATTTTATCGAAAGCCCTCTTCCCTTGAACCTCGCCTCATCACAATCATATCAGATTCTCAGTAATATTATTTGTGAATAATTAATTATTGATTCATATGATGAGGAAAATATTGATTTTATGTGGATATAGATGGAGAAAATTTTTAATGTGACAATTGTTGAAAATTGAAATTTTATCTTTTTCTCGATAAAATAATTCATTTAAATATATTATTATATTTTAATAATATAATAATGGTGATATTTTTACAACGAATGTGGGATATATGAGTATACGAGAGAGGAAGAGTATTTTGTTGCAATAAATGTTTAAAACATGTTAAACATGCTCATGGACCCCATTTATCGACCGAAATTTGATTATACCGTAAAATCGCCTGCTTGGATTTTCTGGCCAATTTCTATTTGGAATTTGGAAAACTTTCTTCTCGCAAAGTTGTAGAGAATTGAATTTCCTATAAAAAACTCAAGAGATTCAAATTTTCTGATAAAAGGGCTATTTATTATGAATTATCAAGTTCAAGTTCAATAAATCGATTTTTGAAGTTTTAAATATTTATATTAACAAAAACGTTTTTTTTATTTTTGGTGGGCATAATAACACATGTTATGTTGCTGAATTCAGATGTTTGATGATGGGCTAGGAAATTTATAATATATATTATTAATTTATTAAATTTTCTCGCTTTGTTTCTAAGCATTTTCCTATAAATAGGTGCTTAGGTTAGAATTGAAAATCACACCGTAAACTCAAGTTTTCTCTCTATATTATCGAGCGATTCTTGTGAGTATTTTGAGTATACTTTGAGTATTGTTAGACTAAGGCAAGTTCCTTCAAAGACTATATCCCTAAGATTCCAAATTTGTAAGTACTAATCTTTCGAGGTAAGTGGATGTTATTTTCTTCAAATGATATTATTTCTTCAATATCATTATGTCAAATATTGATTGGAACTTTTATCAAATTTGGAACTTTTTCATGTGGGTTACTATTCATGAGTTACTATTCACGAAGTTACTATTCCGACGAGTTACTATTCACGAGTACTATTCACGTAGTATATTCATGATTATTTTTTTGGAATTTCTATCTTTTGGTGTTCTGAGTTACTATTCACGATACTAAAATGAAAAACGATATTCAATTCACCTAAAAAATAAAATTTCTTCTTTTCATTCAAAATATCTATTCGATACTAGCTTTGATCAGATCCATGTTTTGATCATTCTCAATTTTACACCACTATGATTATTTTTGAGGTATTTTTGAACATGGATAAAACAAAGTACTAATCCTTAATCCTTAATCCTCACTATTTTGTTTCACCGATTCGCTTTTTTAAAATATTTTTCATCATCCTCACCTTTAAATGATGATATTATTGAATATCTTCGCCCAGAGTAAAGAAAGATGAATGATTTCAAGAATATCTTTGGCCCAGAAAAGCAAAAGATGAACAGTGTTTAGATGAACACGAATTAATCGATGAATATCTTCGCCCAGTAAGCAAAAGATGAATATTTGATTCCGTATGTATATCGATTGATGTTACAGGATAAAAGATAGATTTATGAACTTTTAAATTCATACATAAGAAGATAGTAGTTTGCATTCTCTACTTAACTCTTCTAATGAATTATTATTTCACGCGCTAATATTGATTTAAAATTTGTTGCCTATCAGATTCTATTAGATTTTTCCCGTCAAGACTAACGATAATTTGTCAGATATTATCTTAGTCATAATATTCTTTATCGGGCTAGTTGAGCTCACCCTTTTCCTTTTTTGTTCCATTTTTCTTCTCGTGAGGCTAGAATATAAATGAAAGTACGAAGCCTGGGTATGGAATGAAGGTTCTAGAGAGAGTTGTTTAGTAGTCCTCACCATTTTTGTAAAATAATGTATCAATAAATGTGATGAGGATTTATTTGAGTATAGATATTGTCTCTAAGATAATATTTGTATTCAAACTCACAGCTTTACTCGTTGTAATAATAAAGTTGTAGTTGTTTTTTCGTACTCATGTATATTGACAACTCGTAATGGGTGATGTATACCTATTTTGGGGCGCGCCACATGACTTTCTTTTCAATAAAGTCCTTCAAACTAGCACAACGATCGTTTGATCACGACCAAGCTTGATGGTAATCACAATATTTACGAATTTCCTTTTCCGGGCTTAATGTTATCTCGAGGTGGTTCAAAAATAGGTTGATTCTTAATTTGATCCAAGATAACGTACTGCGTCTGTGTTAAGTCTTTGGTACGTTCTATTCACTCTTCGGGCGGAGCGATTTAACGTCCTCCACCCCTCTCCAATTGTTAAACTTTTTCGACCCGCCAGTGGCGGTCTTTATTACCCTCATTCTTTCTCCGATCTTTATCGCTTCTATCTCGATCTGTCTCCTTGCTTGTCCTCAAGCAGGACGCTTGAGGTCAGCTCCACGGCTTCTTCCACCACGATATAACCTTCACTTTGTCAAAGGCCTCAAATTAACTATTGTAGATCATTCAAAACTTCACTCATCTAACGATTCGCTTCACTTCAATCTCTTTATATATCGCCCAAAGATTCATTCAAAACTGTCAACTTTGCCAACGAACCAAATGGTTTTTCCCTTCTTTGTTGCTCCCAAAGCGAGCATGAAATTTATCGCATATGTCCGCCAAGATGAAATCAAATCGAGGGCAAAGTCCCCATCCACCGCCGCATCCTTTCCGAGTGTTGTGACAAAGTATGACACTTAGCAGCATCGCTAAAGTCATAATAATCCATCAGTCGGTTGAACGCCTGACTGTGGTCATAGGGATCCTCTGATCCATCATAACTCTCAATATGGGGCAACTTCTTGGTGGGCCGACTTTTTCTTTAAGAATCTCCGCGGAAAAAAGGATGCCTTCTTTCCGAAGTGTCCTTCGCTTTTGATTACTTATAGTCGCTCAAGTTCTTTTAACTCTTTAACCAAATACTCTACACCTTCCGGTCGAGATGATGCTTCCTTTTCCGGTGACTCATTTCTCCTCCGAGTAGACTGCTTTCTTACAATAGAACCTTCAACTCTAGAAGGGCTTTTTCTTCGACGAGTGTCTACAGTATGTGTACCCTCGGTGGACTCTCTAAGTACGATCTCTAGATATGCTTCGCTTTTGTGCCCGCACATGGCGCGAAATGTGCAACAACAAGGGCTTTCTTTGTGGTTTCAGAGTACGATCCTGGATCGACCTCTTCGTTCTCTCCGACCGCTCGCCCTTAGAATCGACAGGTGATGTACCTCCTCGATCTTTGAGGAGTAGGGCTTCGGATCTTCTTCTTTCTCGATTTCGGCCTCGAGACTCTCGTCCCCGAATGAATGTGTTCTTTTCCACTTTGTCCCTTGCTCTTCTGGACCGATTATAACCGAGTTCTTCATCTCTCAACTCACATCCGCCATCTGCTCACCTATATCCCGCCGCTGTTTCATAAGTACTTCCATAGCTCTATCCGCCTCATCACCCATCTTAGCTAGTCGTGAAGCTTTTTCATCTTGGTCCTCTCAGACGAGTTCTAGCGAAGCGGCGTCTTCTATTGAAAATATTCGTATACGCCACCCATCTGTTAACGCCAAGATCTTTCCACTTCCAATCACCAAGACGCGTAAATTCAAATACAAAAGCTTGACTTACTAATATATACTCGCAAAGCGATCACAAGGTCAACAATGGAGAGAAAATATTATCTCTGTAAAATTACGACCCATAAACATGGTACATAAATTCAAATACAACTTACTAATATAAATACAAATACAAATTGTCTACTAGATATTATACAAACTCAAAAGGAGTCCTCATTACAACTATTATCACACTATTTCACGTAATAGTGAGGACTACTAATGCTATCCTCCGACCATTACTTCGCTCCCCGACTCGTCTCCAAATATGTTCTCATTTCCTCAAGAGAATAAAGAAAGAAAGGGTGAGCTCAACTAGCCCAAGAAGAAATATTATGACTAAGATAATGCGTAATAAATTATCATTAGCCTTCAACAAAGTTAAACCGATAAAATACAATAGACAACCAGCTTTAATCATAGCTGAATAAGCAATCCATTAAAAGAGTCAAGTAGAGAATAAAGTCTACTATCTTTTAGGTTTTAAAAAGGTTTTCATCAATTTTTATCACCGAGACTCAAATTTTAATAAATAAACCACCACATCTAATCATCCCCGCACTACTACCCAAGGATTTTCATCAAATTATCAATGGTCACGACTATACCGAATCACCCCCGGTCATAATCATACCAAAACTATCCATCATCGCATTACATTACCAGCCATCGAGGACTTTTTGTCACATCATTTATATCAAGTCATGATTATACCGAATGATCCTCGGTCATAATCATACTAAGTTCATCTATGCACGTAAGCCAAAGATAACATAATATAACATACGAGGATGATGACAATGACATAATAATTCAATAAAACAAGTTCAAGAATTATTTAATCCATGAATTATTAACGCCCAAATTGTCAACACGATATCGCTTTCGTAGAGAGTAAAATTCAAGAATGATCAAGAATATTTCCATGAAAAGATATCGATGAAACGCAAATATCAAGGATATTCTACTAATTTCATGGAGTATAAAGTCAAAGTTTTAACCAACCGGGTATAATAAAGAATGGAATAACAAAAGAAATCACCACGCATGCGGTATTGTGATGTATGTGTTATTCCAATGTAATAATAATAATCTAACCAGTCGTGAAATTCACACCGATGCTGATGTTCCAATGTAATAATAAAGATGGAACCAGATCCTGTAAAACACACATGACAGATATTCCAACAGAATGATAAAGATTTTAACCAGTCCTGTAAAAACACATGCATGTGATGTTCCAATGTATAATAATAAAATCTTAACCAGTCCTGTAAAACACACGCATGTGATGTTCCAATGTAATAATAGAAGAATGTCACCAAGTATAGGGTAAATCACAGATACAAAGTTATTCCAATGTAATAATAAGCAATGGAATAACATAAGGATTTCACCAAGTATAGGGTATGCCATGAGATACAAAAGTATGTATAGGTATGCCACTTTTACAAAAGTTATTCCAATGTAATAATAATGAATGGAATAATGTGTTCTCTTCAAGAAGAAAGAATAACACCCTCTTACCGTAAAAGAACCAAATATAAGTAAGTAAGTAAGTAAGAAGAGTAATACTCTTCTTCTTTCTATAATTTTCTCTATAGCTTTCTCTCTATAATTTCTCTCTCTAGTAGTTTCAATGAATTCGTAAGAAAATAATGAAGGAATGAGCTTCTATTTATAGGAAAATGGAATGCATAAGAATTAATCCATGAAACGGTCCAGATTGATTTACTTTAATCGACGGTCCATATTTAAAGAAAAATCTTTTAAATAAAATATAATATATTCTATTTATATAAAAATATTTTACTATACAAACACTATGCAATACTATGCAAAACACTACGCAAAAAACACTACGCAACACTATGCATAATAAAATATAATATATTCTATTTATGTAATAACTTTAATAAAGTATTCTATTTTATATAAAAGATGTTTCGCTTTTATTACGCTAATAATACTAATAAAACAAAACGCCATTATCGCTATAATAATTCATATTATTAATCGACAATAATGGAATCAAACCGAGTGACTTCTCACATAAGCATCAATAATCAATACCGCAAGCGCTACTACGCAACCACACGACATCGTACTTTTACTACCGAAAGTAGTTCAACAAGAACTACTTGTAAACTTCCGCCGTTATTTCAATAAAATATTTTTGTCGCTTTCAATCCGACAATAATTTCGCTAGGGTCCACCAATGATTGAGCTGTTGCATTTAATATTCCCCGCTAAACCTAATATTCCCCACCAATCGAATATAATATAACCACTGTGATACTTTGCAAAATTTATAAATACTACCCACAACTATAATATTATCTCAAATTCACACCATAATATTAAAAAAATTATTTCAACAAAATTTAAATCTTTATCGATAAAATCTGGGTCTCACAATCTCCCTCCTTATGGAATTTCGCCTCAAATTAGTGGTACGACTGGTATGATAAAGAGATGAGGATACCTTGAATACCTTTATCGCTTAAAAATATTAAATTCATCTTTGAAATCCGCCAAAGATATTCATTAACAATTCATCTTTGCACTACAAAGCCAAAGATATACAAAATCAGAAAACCAATAATGATAAGACGCACTTAATAAGATCACAACCACGAATTATCCATGCACCAAATCGCCAAGGATATTCGTTTTTCAATACTACTTATGATTATATACCGAACAACCTCTGTCATAATCATACCAAGTCCATCTACGCACGTAAGCCACGTATTTACTTTGAACGCATCCATGAATTAATATTTCATCACGAGACTCACCAATAATTAATCCACATCATCGAATCATCCCCGCACTACTACGTGCCAAGGATATTCATTAAGATCACGACCAAAAATTATCCATGCACTACTACCAAAGATAATCAGTGTTTTACATGATTATACCGCTCATATGATTATAACCGAACAATCCCCATGAATCATAATCATACCAAGTCCATCTAATCGCACGTAAGCCATGATGACTTTGAACACATCCATGAATTAATATTTCATCACGAGACTCAAATTCACCAATAATTAATCCACATCATCGAATCATCCCCGCACTACGTGCCAAGGATATTCATTAAGATCACGACCACAAATTATCCATGCACTACTACCAAAGATAATCATTGTGTATTCATTAAGATTCACGACCACAAATTATCCATGACTACTACCCAAAGATAATTGTGTATTCATTTACTTGCTATGATTATACCAAATAATCCGTGGTCATAATCATACCAAGTCCATCTATGCACTACAGCCACGTATTTACTTTCAACATAATATAAACACGAGGATAATGATATAAAGAATCAATCAAATGAGATAAAGGATAAATATTAAACATTTATAATATAATTTATCCAGATTCAAGAATATCCCCATGTTATCAATCATTTAATAATCTCATAATCTAATAACATTAATATTATAACAATATTTTAATCACTTCTTAAATTTATAAACAATTTATCTTAATTGTTTACGCTTTACCATATAATGCATTTAATCATTCAAAATGCCATACTCATAAGATATCATCACCAATTATCAAATCCTCATCAAAAAATATGTATATACTCTATATATAGGATTCTCTACCATAAAATCCTATTTTCAACTTTCATATTTCACATAACATATTTAACTCATATGTTCAGAATTAAACTATTTTCATGAAAAATACCAAATCAGCCCCAAAAATATTTCTTTTCTGGAATTTAGCATAATATAGTCCCATAATGAAAATATATTTTTCTCTTTAATTTTTAAAATTCATTTACTATTTTTAAAAAATCAATTTCCACTTAATTCCTTAAGAAATTAGCTACCTCAAGTTTAACTCCAAAATTCCCAAATCTTGGCAGGACCTTACACATGTTAACGTGAGCTTCCAGTTTAAATTTCATGGTCATCTGAGTTATAGAACTCCTCAGTTATAGCGTTTTCATTTTAAAACCTAAATATTGAAATAGTCATAACTTGCTCATTTTAAGTCGTAATGAGCTCATTTTTGGACAGGAGGTACTTTTATACCATATACTTTCATGTCCCAAAAGGCCAGAATTTTTCTCATAATTTAAGTGGCCGAAACAGCCTCTCTAAAATCATGGCAGTAAGCTTTTTTTGCTTTTTGCAGCTTTTGCACCTTTTTGCTAAAATCAGTCCACACAAAAATCTACAACACCTTTTCCAGTAATTCCACTTGGATTAGTTAGGTAACTCATAGATCTAACTCTAGGACTTGACCACATTCAAAAATTCAAAATATAATAAGAGATATGGTCAATTGAATTTCATGTTACGCTTTTCACTAAAATCTGATTTTCAACTCTTTGTGATTTCTAAGAAACTTTCATGTTTTCACATACTAACCAACATAACTCATCATAAAACTTACTAATACTTCATATACCCATGATTTTTATTAGTTCTATACTTTTATTATGACTTTCATCATAATCCACGTAAATGCATCCTTTTAGTCAAGAAATATTCGAGGGTTTAAGAAATGGGTTTTGATCGGGTCAATACAAAATTCGATTTCACGCCTAGGGTAGGCTAAGAAGTCTTCAAGAATACGCCAAGAAATTTATTAATGATAGAAATATCATTCAAAATCATTACTTCGCCCAAGACTTGGATAAGACGTCACATTAATACCAACCGCGACTTCTATCCCTTAACCTCGATAAGACCTCACAATGATACCTATTAACTTGCCATCTTCAAATACGACGTCGCCACGTAAAGTCCGCTTTCGCATTCCACACAAGGAAGTCAACAACGAAAGGATCGGGGCTCTTTACTTATAGCTTGATATAACAAAGGATTAACTTTAGGATTTGGTTACTTTGAATTCAGATAACAGTTGGTTAGAATATGAAAGCTAACAACCTTACAAAAAGAATAACGAGTAGTTAATCAATTATTTTCAAAAATTACCTCAAAGGCAAGTATTTTCAAGAGATAAGATCGACAGTAACGTGAAAGTGTTTATTTGAAACAACAAGATTAATAAATGTTGGAGGTAACGAAGGTTTCTCCCAACGGTTTTCAATAGATAAATCAAAGTCTAATTTCTTCGTGAGTCAAATTTAAACGCTGAACGCAAGCAAGAGAGATAAAAGAATGGGTAGAACCGTATTTAATAAGGTATAGACTTCGCAAGAGCTTACGATTAACTTACCCGTGATAATTTTATTCGTGTTCCTCGTCACGAAAAAAAAAAAACGCCTCTCTTAAACTACCGGCTTTGGTTTGTCCGGGACAACCTTTGGTGCCTCCATCCTAGTTGAATTCGCTTTCAGAAACGACAAAATCGAGCTAAGTGACCTTCTTCCACAATTATAACATGCTTTGATGGCATGGCGCAGCTTCTACCGATGTGTCCCTCTCCTCCGCATTTGAAGCATATAATAGTGGTCCTTCTCCTTCCTTAACAACAAAAAAAAGCCGACGCCGCCTTTCATCATTGTTGAATCTCCTTTTCTTGAAATGTCCATTCTTATTATTTTGGCCCCGATTACCACCAAGTGGTTACCATATCCGCCCGCTGATTCCTCCACGCTTGTTGTCACCGCTCGATGACTACTCACCGGTATTATAATTTTGCACGGCTACTTTTTTTTTAGTCATGGCTGACTCGTTATCGCTACCCCACTAATCGAGCCCTATTTACAACATCCTAATAAAAACACAGCTTTATGAGAAATAAGATGTCGACGATCTCTGCTTCAAACCTCTTAAAACATTCGCGCCATTCTCTTCATTATCCACCAAGTGGGACGAATCGTGATAACTCCGCAAATTTTGCCTCGTATCATGACACACTGGCCATATTGTTTTGTTCCAACTTGATAAACTCCACCTCCTTCATGTGGTGAATACTTTCAGAAAGTATTTGTCGCTGAATGCCTCCTCGAACTTCTCCCAAGATATCTTCAAGACAACAAAGTCGAGTACGCTTTTACCGATTCCCACCAAGAATCAGCCTCCCGCAAGAACATAAAGGCGGCAAAAGGAACCTTTTGCTTCCTGAGCATCCCAAGACATCAAATATCTTGTAATCTGCTTTTCCATGCTTCCGCCGTAAGTGGTTTTTTGCTCTCCTTAAACTCCGGTGGTCCCAACTCCTTGATTGTTTAATGCAAGACCACCGAGAGTTTTCCGTGTTTCCACCCACGCTTTTGAACAAGAGTCGCTTTCGCGATGTCGCATGAATTCTAAAACCTTTTAAACGCATCTCGTTAGTCAATCGATCGATGTTGTTATTTACAGGAGGATTATCGCCATCCCGTTGTACATTGTTCTCGATTATCGATCCGTGGAGAATCAATACCTCCTCGTGCTCCATCATATTCTCAACATTCTCTGATGCCATTTTCAAATACCGCCATAAAATAAGGGTTAATTAACATATCACATATTATCCCTATACTCACCGACCGACCAATTAAATACCAAATAAATTTAGTAGGTCATACTAATGCGGAATTCCCCGCCTCCTCCTCCTAGTACTATTCTCACATCTTAGCTGTGGATCATATCCCTAAACTCGATATTAACCGCGACGCCCCAAAATTAGGTATACGCCACCCATCTTTGGTCGCCACTTACATGGTACATAAATTCAAATACAACTTACTAATATAACTGCGTGCAGTACAATACGACATAAAACCGTGAGTTTGAATACAAATATTGTCTACTAGATATTATACAAACTCAAAAGGAGTCCTCATTACAACTATTATCACACTATTTCACGTAATAGTGAGGACTACTAATGCTATCCTCCTCGACCATTACTTCGCTCCCCGACTCGTCTCAAATTTATGTTCTCATTTCCTCAAGAGAATAAAGAAAGAAAGGGTGAGCTCAACTAGCCCAAGAGAAGAAATATTATGACTAAGATAATGCGTAATAAATTATCATTAGCCTTCAACAAAGTTGTTAAACCGATAAAATACAATAGACAACCAGCTTTAATCTGCAGCTGAATAAGCAATCCATTAAAAGAGTCAAGTAGAGAATAAAGTCTACTATCTTTTAGGTTTTAAAAGGTTTTCATCAATTTTTATCACGAGACTCAAACTTTAATAAATAAACCACCACATCTAATCATCCCCGCATTACTTGGCCAAGGATTTTCATCAAATTATCAATGGTCATGACTATACCGAATCACCCCGGTCATAATCATACCAAAAACTATCCATCACCGCATTACATGTGCCATCGAGGACTTTTGTCACATCATTTATATCAAGTCATGATTATACCGAATGATCCTCGGTCATAATCATACTAAGTTCATCTACGCACGTAAGCCAAAGATAACATAATATAACACGAGGATGATGACAATGACATAATAATTCAATAAAACAAGTTCAAGAATTATTTAATCCATGAATTATTAACGCCCAAATTGTCAACACGATATCGCTTCTTTGTAGAGTAAAATTCAAGAATGATCGTAAGAATATTTCCATGAAAAGATATCGATGAAACGCAAATATCAAGGATATTCTACTAATTTCATGGAGTATAGAAGTCAAAGTTTTAACCAACCGGGTATAATAAAGAATGGAATAACAAAAGAAATCACCACGCACGCGTAGATTGCATGTATGTGTTATTCCAACATAATAATAATAATAACTAACCAGTGTCGTGAAATTCACAATCGACAGATGTTCCAATGTAATAATAAAGATGGAACTGCATCCTGTAAAAACACACGATAGATATTCCAATGTAATGATAAAGATTTTAACCAGTCCTGTAAAAAACACATGCACATGTGATGTTCCAATGTATCAATAAAATCGGAACCAGTCCTGTAAAACACATGCATGTGATGTTCCAATGTAATAATAGAAGAATGTCACCAAGTATAGGTAAATCATGATACAAAGTTATTCCAATGTAATAATAAGAATGGAATAACATAAGGATTTCACCAAGTATAGGGTACGCCACAGATACAAAGTTATGATAGTAGGTATGCCACTTTTACAAAAGTTATTCCAATGTAATAATAATGAATGGAATAATGTAAGTTCTCTTCAAGAAGAAAAGAATAACACCCTCACCGTAAAAGAACTAAATATAGAAGTAGTGAAGTAGCGTATACTCTTCTTCTTTCTATAATTTTCTCTCTATAGCTTCTCTCTATAATTTCTCTCTGTAGTTTCAATGAATTCGTAAGAAAATAATGAAGGAATGAGCTTCTATTTATAGGAAAATGGAATGCATAAGAATTAATCCATGAACTATCCGTATTGATTTACTTTAATCTGACGGTCCATATTTAAAGAAAAATCTTTAAATAAAATATAATATATTCTATTTATATAAAAACATTTTACTATGCAAACACTATGCAATACTATGCAAAACACTATGCAAAACACTACGCAACACTATGCATAATAAAATATAATATATTCTATTTATGTAATAACTTTAATAAAGTATTCTATTTTATATAAAGATGTTTCGCTTTTATTACGCTAATAATACGAATAAAACAAAACGCCATTATCGCTATAATAATTCATATTATTAATCGACAATAATGGAATCAAACCGAGTGACTTCTCACATAAGATCAATAATCAATACCGCAGTACTACTATGCAACCACACGACATCGTATTTTTACTACCGAAAGTAGTTCAACAAGAACTACTTGTAAAACTTCCGCCGTTATTTCAATAAAATATTTTTGTCGCTTTCAATCCGACAATAATTTCATTGTGGGTCCACCAATGATTGAGCCATTGATTTAATATTCCCCGCTAAACCTAATATTCCCCACCAATCGAATATAATATAACCACTCAGATACTTTGCAAAATTTATAAATACTACCCACAACTATAATATTATCTCAAATTCACCATAATAATATTAAAAAAATTATTTCAACAAAATTTAAATCTTTATCGATAAAATCTGGGTCTCACAATCTCCTCCTTATGGAATTTCACCGAAATTAGGTACGATGACTGAGTATGATAAAGAGATGAGGATACCTCAATACCTTTTATCGCTTAAAAATATTAAATTCATCTTTGAAATCACGCCAAAGATATTCATTAACAATTCATCTTTGCACTACAGCCAAAGATATACAACCCAGAAACCAATAATGATAAGACGCTACACTTAATAAGATATCACAACCACTTAATTATCCATGCACACCAATCGCCAAGGATATTCGTGTTTTCAATTACTACATATGATTATACCGAACAATCCTCGTCATAATCATACCAAGTCCATCTATGCAAAAGCCACGTATTTACTTTTAACGCATCCATGAATTAATATTTCATCACGAGACTCACCAATAATTAATCCACATCATCAATCATCCCCGCACTACGTGCCAAGGATATTCATTAAGATCACGACCTACCAAATTATCCATGCACTACTACCAAGATATAATCGTTTTTTTATTACTATTATTATCAACCAAATATTTCCAATCTCAGACTCACCATAATCATACCAAGTCCATCTACGCACGTAAGCCAAAGTGATGACTTTGAATCACATCCATGAATTAATATTTCATTCATTGAGACTCACCAATAATTAATCCACATCATCGAATCATCCCCGCACTACGTGCAAGGATATTCATTAAGATATCACCACAAATTATCCATGACTACTACACAAAGATAATTGTGTATTCATTAATTATCCATTAAATTATCCATACTACTACCAAAGATAATTGTGTATTCATTAAGATTACCACAAATTATCCATGACTACTACCAAAGATAATTGTGTATTCATTTACTATGATTATACCGAATAACTCCGTCGGTCATAATCATACCAAGTCCATCTACGCACTACAACAGCCACGTATTTACTTTCAACATAATATAAACACGAGGATAATGATATAAAGAATCAATCAAATGAGATAAAGGATAAATATTAAACATTTATAATATAATTTATCCAGATTCAAGAATATCCCCATGTTATCAATCATTTAATAATCTCATAATCTAATATCATTAATATTATAACAATATTTTAATCACTTTTAAATTTATAAACAATTTATCTTAATTGTTTACGCTTTTACCATATAATGCATTTAATCATTCAAAAATGCCATATACTCATAAGATATCATCACCAATTATCAAATCCTCATCAAAAAATATGATATACTCTATATAGATTCTCTACCATAAAATCCTATTTTCAACTTTCATTACTTTCACATAACATATTTAACTCATATGTTCAGAATTAAACTATTTTCATGAAAAATACCAAATCAGCCCCAAAAATATTTCTTTTCTGGAATTTAGCATAATATAGTCCCATAATGAAAATATATTTTTCTCGAATTTTTAAAATTCATTTACTATTTTTTAAAAATCAATTTCCACTTAATTCCTTAAGAAATTAGCTACCTCAAGTTTAACTCCAAAATTCCCAAATCTTGGCAGGACCTTACACATGTTAACGTGAGCTTCCAGCTTAAATTTCATGGTCATCTGAGTTATAGAACTCCTAAGATAGCGTTTTCAAATAAAAACCTAAATATTGAAATAGTCATAACTTGCTCATTTTAAGTCGTAATGAGCTCATTTTTGGACAGGAGGTACTTTATACCATATACTTTCATGTCCCAAAAGGCCAGAATTTTTCTCATAATTTAAGTGGCTGAAACAGCCTCTCTAAAATCATGGCAGTAAGCTTTTTCGCTTTTTGCAGCTTTGCACCCTTTGCTAAAATCAGTCCACACAAAAATCTACAACACCTTTTCCAGTAATTCCACTTGGATTAGTTAGGTAACTCATAGATCTAACTCTAGGACTTGACCACATTCAAAAATTCAAAATATAATAGAGATATGGTCAATTGAATTTCATGTTACGCTTTTCACTAAAAAATCGATTTTCAACTCTTTGTGATTTCTAAGAAACTTTCATGTTTTCACATACTAACCAACATAACTCATCATAAAACTTACTAATACTTCATATACCCATGATTTTTATTAGTTCTATACTTTTATTATGACTTTCATCATAATCCACGTAAATGCATCCTTTTAGTCAAGAAATATTTGAGGGTTTAAGAAATGGGTTTTGTATCGGGGTCAATACAAAATTCGATTTCACGCCTAGGGTAGGCTAAGAAGTCTTCAAGAATACGCCAAGAAATTTATTAATGATAGAAATATCATTCAAAATCATATTCTCGTCCCAAGACTTGGATAAGACGTCACATTAATACCAATCGCGACTTCTATCCCTTAACCTCGATAAGACCTCACAATGATACCTATTAACTTGCCATCTTCAAATACGACGTCGCCACGTAAAGTCCGGCTTTGCAGCATTCCACACAAGGAAGTCAACAACGAAAGGATCGGGGCTTTTACTTATAGCTTGATATAACAAAGGATTAACTTTAGGATTTGGTTACTTTGAATTCAGATAACAAAGTTGGTTAGAATATGAAAGCTAACAACCTTACAAAAAAGAATAACGAGTAGTTAATCAATTATTTTCAAAAATTACCTCAAAGGCAAGTATTTTCAAGAGATAAGATCGACAGTAACGTGAAAGTGTTTATTTGAAACAACAAGATTAATAAACAAAGGAGGTAACGGGTTTCTCCCAACGAAGTTTCAATAGATAAATCAAAGTCTAATTTCTTCGTGAGTCAAATTTAAACGCTGAACGCAAGCAAGAGAGATAAAAGAATGGGTAGAACCGGATTCAATAAGGTATAGACTTCGCAAGAGCTTACGATTAACTTACCCGTGATAATTTTATTCGTGTTCCTCGTCACGAGAAAAAAAAACGCCTCTCTAAAACTACGGGCTCTGGTTTGTCTCGGGATGCCTTTGGTGCCTCCATCCTAGTTGAATTCGCTTTCAGAAACGACAAAATCGAGCTAAGTGACCTTCTTCTTCCACAATTATAACACGCTTTGATTTTGATGCGCAGCTTTCGGATCGATGTGTCCTCTCTCCTCCGCATTTGAAGCATATATAATAGTGGTCCTTCTCCTTCCTTAACAACAAAAAAAAAGCCGGTCGACGCCTTTCCATCATCATTGAATCTCCTTTTCTTGAAATGTCCATTCTATTATTTTGGCCCCGATTACCACCGGCGTGGTTACCATATCCGCCCGTTGATTCCTCCACGCTTGTTGTCACCGCTCACGATACTACTCTCACCGGTATTATAATTTTGCTTACCGCTTTTTTTAGTCATACTGACTCGTTATCGCTTCCACTAATCGAGCCCTATTTACAACATCCTCAATAAAAACACACGCTTTATGAGAAATAAGATGTCGACGATCTCCGCTTTCAAACCTCTTAAAAACATTCGCGCCATTCTCTCTCATTATCCACCAAGTGGGACGAATCGTGATAACTCCGCAAATTTTGCCTCGTATCATGACACGGCCATATTGTTTTGTTCCAACTTGATAAACTCCACCTCCTTCATGTGGCTAATACTTTCAGAAAGTATTTGTCGCTGAATGCCTCCTCGAACTTCTCCCAAGATATCTTCAAGACAAAGAAGTCGAGTACGCTTTTACCGATTCCCACCAAAGAATCCGCTCCTCCAAGAACATAAAGGCGTGAAAGGAACCTTTTGCTCTCTGAGCATCCCAAGACATCAAATATCTTGTAATCTGCTTTATCCATGCTTCCGCCGTAAGTGGTTTTGCTCTCCTTAAACTCCGGTGGTCCCAACTCCTTGAATTGTTTAATGCAGCGACCGCCGAGAGTTTTCCGTGTTTCCACCCCACGCTTTTGAACAAGAGTCGCTTTCGCCGATGTCGCATGAATTCTAAAACCTTTTAAACGCATCATCGTCATAATCAATCGATCGTTGTTGTTATTTACAGGAGGATTATCGCCATCCCGTCAGACATTGTTCCGATTATCGATCCGTGGAGAATCAATACCTCCTGTGCTCCATCATATTCTCAACATTCTCTGATGCCATTTTCAAATACCGCCATAAAATAAATAGGGTTAATTAACATATCACATATTATCCCTATACTCGACCGACCAATTAAATACCAAATAAATTTAGGTAGGTCATACTAGCGAAGGAATTCCCCGCCTCCCTCCTAGTACTATTCTCACATCTTAGCCAGGATCATATCCTAAACTCGATACTAACCGCGACGCCCCCAAAATTAGGTATACGCCACCCATCTTGGGTCGCCACTTACATGGTACATAAATTCAAATACAACTTACTAATATAACTGCTGTGGTACAATACTTATATAAACCGTGAGTTTGAATACAAATATTGTCTACTAGATATTATACAAACTCAAAAGGAGTCCTCATTACAACTATTATCACACTATTTCACGTATTAGTGAGGACTACTAATGCTATCCTCCGACCATTACTTCGCTCCCGACTGTCTCCAAATATGTTCTCATTTCCTCAAGAGAATAAAGAAAGAAAGGGTGAGCTCAACTAGCCCAAAGAAGAAATATTATGACTAAGATAATGCAGAATAAATTATCATTAGCCTTCAACAAAGTTAAACCGATAAAATACAATAGACAAACCAGCTTTAATCAAGCAATGAATAAGTAATCCATTAAAAGAGTCAAGTAGAGAATAAAGTCTACTATCTTTTAGGTTTTAAAAGGTTTTCATCAATTTTATCACCGAGACTCAAATTTTAATAAATAAACCACCACATCTAATCATCCCTCGCATCTACTTGGCCAAGGATTTTCATCAAATTATCAATGGTCATGACTATACCGAATCACCCCGGTCATAATCATACCAAAACTATCCATCAACGCATTACAAAGCCACCGAGGACTTTTTTCACATCATTTATATCAAGTCATGATTATACCGAATGATCCCTCATCATAATCATACTAAGTTCATCTACGCACGTAAGCCAAAGATAACATAATATAACACGAGGATGATGACAATGACATAATAATTCAATAAAACAAGTTCAAGAATTATTTAATCCATGAATTATTAACGCCCAAATTGTCAACACGATATCGCTTTTCAGAGAGTAAAATTCAAGAATGATCGTAAGAATATTTCCATGAAAAGATATCGATGAAACGCAAATATCAAGGATATTCTACTAATTTCACGGAGTATAAAGTCAAAGTTTTAACCAACCGGGTATAATAAAGAATGGAATAACAAAAGAAATCACCACGCACGCAGATTTCAGATGTATGCAAAGTTATTCCAATGTAATAATAATAACTAACCAAAGTCGTGAAAAATTCACAATCGACAGTGATGTTCCAATGTAATAATAAAGATGGAACTGCATCCTGTAAAACACATGATAGGATATTCCAATGTAATGATAAAGATTTTAACCAGTCCGTAAAAAACACATGCATGTGATGTTCCAATGAATAATAAAAAATTAACCAGTCCCAGTAAAACACATGCATGTGATGTTCCAATGTAATAATAAAGAATGTCACCAAGATAGGTAAACTCACAGATACAAAAGTTATTCCAATGTAATAATAAGCAATGGAATAACATAAGGATTTCACCAAGTATAGTAGTATGCCACATATAAAAGTTATGATAGGGTATGCCACTTTTACAAAGTTATTCCAATGTAATAATAAATGAATGGAATAATGTAAGTTCTCTTCAAGAAGAAAGAATAACACCCTCACCGTAAAAAGAACTCAAATATAGAAGTAAGAAGAAAGGTAATACTCTTCTTCTTTCTATAATTTTCTCTCTATAGCTTCTCTCTATAATTTCTCTCTGTAGTTTCAAATGAATTCGTAAGAAAATAATGAAGAATGAGCTTCTATTTATAGGAAAAATGGAATGATAAGAATTAATCCATGAAACTATCCAGATTGATTTACTTTAACTCGACGGTTCATATTTAAAGAAAAATCTTTAAATAAAATATAATATATTCTATTTATATAAAAACATTTTACTACGCAAACACTATGCAATACTACGCAAAACACTACGCAAAAACACTACGCAACACTACGCATAATAAAATATAATATATTCTATTTATGTAATAACTTTAATAAAGTATTCTATTTTATATAAAGATGTTTCGCTTTTATTACGTTAATAATACTGAATAAAATAAAACGCCATTATCGCTATAATAATTCATATTATTAATCGACAATAATGGAATCAAACCGAGTGACTTCTCACATAAAGATCAATAATCAATACCGCTAAAGCTACTACGCAACCACACGACATCGCATTTTTTCTACCGAAAGTAGTTCAACAAGAACTACTTGTGAAAACTTCCGCCGTTATTTCAATAAAATATTTTTGTCGCTTTCAATCCGACAATAATTTCATTGTGGGGTCCACCAATGATTGAGCCATTGCATTTAATATTCCCTCGCTAAACCAAATATTCCCCAATTAATCGAATATAATATATAACCACTGCATACTTTGCAAAATTTATAAATACTACCCACAACTATAATATTATCTTAAATTCACCATAATAATTATTAAAATTATTTCAACAAAATTTAAATCTTATTGATAAAATCACCCACCACCTCGACACCCTCACGATTATGGGCCAACAATTTCCAAACTAGAAATCTTACTCCTATTTATTTGTCCACTCAACAGTAGACACTGTCGTCACCTTAACTAACCATTTAAATATATGCTTGACCAAATGACCTTCACACCCTTCAATTACCATTTTAAACAAATCTATCTATATCATCATGGAGTAGTTTTAAATCAAAAATAATGTCAAATATGGGTTCATGAACCCCATTCAAGATATTTATTTATGATCAATGGTATGGGTCCCGCGTGTCCTTGTCTGCCTGCCAATTTTGAAACCCTAATAATAATTCTCACTAATTATTAGATATACATGGACCCCACTTTTTCACTTTGGACAAAAGCCCTTAACCTACCCTCATCCCATCAACTCAGAGGAACAGTACTTACTAGTAGTACTTATAACGTTGGGTCCCACAATTGCCCATAGTATTTCATCCTTATCCAAAGTGTAACTATACTTCCACTTGCATATTTCTTATTCCCCCACCTTGACTCCAAGTATTTCATACAATATAAAAGAGGAGATATTTTAGAACGCCAACCAAACCCCTATTTATATATTTCAAGCTTAACAAGCACAACCGGTAGTGAGGGAGTACTGAGTAAATAGGTAGGAAGGAGTAATAGAAAGAAAGATGTTGGATAAGATATGGGACGATGTATTGGCCGGCCCTCACCCTCAACGTGGACTTGGCAAGTTCAGGAAGATGAACACTAATAATATTTCTGTCACCACCAACAATGGTTAAACTTCAAATTCCTTCTTTTTAATCTGCTGAATATATAAATTTGTATATGTATGTTCTTCTAGTTGTTAATTTACCTAGTAAATATTACATCTCTAGACGATCGACCAATATATATATGTTAAGCCCTTTTCTGTACTTGTATATATGTATGTAAGTATATATATGTAGTGATCTAAGTTATGAACTCGGATTTCAGTGACAAGTTACTTCTCAATTAATTTTGTTAAATTTTTTATACTTAAATAAAGTGTATGGACTATGGGGGTGGGTAACTGGGTATACAGCATGAACTTACTTCATAGTAATTTCAGTACTTCAGGACCAACTGACGCTTAGATCATTTTTTTTGCCTGTGTCGGTACTGTATCAAACTGTATTTGATACGATAAAGTAGACTTACACTTGAGTGAATTTCATGCTAACGGGATCCTTGGACTCTTACCTTTGTCAGAGTGTGGTAAGCGTCGGACGGGGTATAATTTATTGTCATGTACTTATAATGTATTGATGGCATATATATATGTTTTTTGGTAATGTATAAATACTATTGTTTGTAGAGGGAGATGTGGGTAGTAGCAACCAGAGGTCGTTGTCGATGCCGTCGAGCCCGGGGGCACCGGCAACACCGACGACTCCATCTCCAACGGCGGTGCGCAAGGCCGACAACGTGTGGAGGAGCGTGTTCAACCCGGGGAGTAACCTTGCCAGCAGGGGTATGGGCTCCCAGGTGTTTGACAAGCCACAGCCCAACTCTCCCACTGTTTATGACTGGTACGTACGTATATATCAACCTCTATATACGTGTATATTACTGTAGTGTGCTATTAATGAAAATACAACTTATTTTGTTTGTGCGACACTGCAGGCTCTACAGTGGGGAGACTAGGAGCAAGCACCATCATTGAGGAGGAGAGGATAGCCGAGGCCCGTAGTTTCGTTTGGTTTTGTTTTGTTTTGGCACCCGCACCACCGATGGTTGCATGTAAATAGCGTGTTTTATCATTTCCCTTAATTTAATAAGTTGATGTTTGTGTGTATATTAGTGCAGCAGTAACTAGTGTTTCTGTTTGTTATTATTAGCTTGAGTAGTTATGTTATGTCATGGATGGTACACTCAAATTTTACCTAAATAAAATGGAATGCGAGTAGCGTTGCTGTTTGTTAATTTGATTATGGTACAGTAATGTTCTAAAAAAGAAAAAATGAAGTTAATTTTATGGTATAGTAAGTTGGTCAATTGATTAAGAGATTGATCGACTAAAAAGGTACAGTCATAATCCTAATTTTGACCCACACAACACACCATTGAGATCATGAATATCTTGAGACTAGACATGAGCACCACCGCATACCGTACTGAAGAAACCTAGGAAATATCGAGTTATGGAACAGAGAATCAAAACTGAGCCCGGCTAATGCACAGAAGAGGCCTTTCGGTTTTTATATTATTTAGGAACAAAAATTGCTTATGCTAAGCAGTAAGCAACAGTCAGAAGCACACCCCATACTTGCAGCTTTCTATGAGTTGATAATTTTAACATAACTTGTACCGAGATGGCAAGCAACCAATTTTAAACACACTTCTTCTGTACTTAAATAATTACCTTACACCCACTTTAAAGACAAAATACACAAACTTCTTTCAGAAACTAAACCTACCACCTTTCTTACATAGGAAATGTTGTAATTTTCATGAAGCTCGGACAAACATACATAGCCAATTCATCAGTAGTCTACCAAACCTGACAACTTCTGCCGGTAAACCAGAAGCTGAAAACAGCACCCAAACAATATAAACTATTAAAAAAATGTTGATTGTGTTTGTGCTCTTGCATTATAAATAAATTTAATTGACTCACTACACACAGAGAGAGAGAGCTCACCAGAGGGGCCTGACTAAAATTGTTCGTAGCTTGAAGTTCCGCCAATGTTTCATGATCCTCCAGTATATGCAACTCATCTCGGCATGGGTCTATAGTTCTGCATGCAGAAACCGAAACACCTGGGGAGGCTGTAGGATCAGGTTTGGAATGAATCTCTTTAACCAGCAACATTTCGACGTAATCAGCCTGGACACTAGTCTTCATGGCAACATACTACCCAAAAAAATTCAAACAGAGACCAATTTCACGTATAAATGACAGAAGCTACTGAAAGTAAATCAATTATCATCAAATGAGATTTAGCTAATCATATTGTTTTTGGACAAATAACTAGCTAAACTAGAATGACGAGACATGCTGGGGTCGGGTGCACATAGATCTTACTTGACAAAGGTGACTAATTGACAAAGTGGGCCTGCAGCAAATTTTCGGCAACTGCAGACTGGGTATTCTCTCTTCGTCCAAGGACACAAGCATGAGATTAATATCCAACTGAAATAAGAAGCAAACTTTTATATAAGTAGGTGCATTCTAGTTTAAAGGCCAAGGAGTACAGCATAGGACCTCAAAAAAACAGCTGTCATTAGAGAGTGAAACTCCTTATTTGGTTGCGTTGTTTTTCTTTTCTTTTTACGAGATCCATTTAGGATACTCACGTTTACCAGTTCACAACCAAATATGAGTAACTAACACCTTATGACAGTGGTTTTAGCAATCGCTACCCCAGTTATGCATTTCACTATTACCCCATCATTTTCTACTGAATTTCGGAGATTCTCAAGCAGCTTAGAGACTCGGATGGTCCTGGCATTTTTTCCATTTCCAGCACTCAGACTACCATGTCGTGTGTTGCTCCGCACACCGCCTCCGCCCCAAGCAAGCATTTCGGAGCTTCCAACAAGCCCTGCTGCTGCACCCACTGAATCTCTGTTAACCTCGGAATCATTTCCATCACTGCCTCCATTTGCACTGCCTGCTGCTAAATAAGTCTGAGAACACCGAGCTCCTCCCCATCTCTTACACCTTTTTGGTTTGACTTCTGTCACCTGCTCATCAGAAGAAGATAAATCTTTACCTTCATCATGACCATTCATATCCTCCTCGTAATCAGATCCTTCCACTTCGCCAGCTCTCTGGTTTCTTCTTCCTCTAGAAATTCGATAATTCTGTGACCTCCTCACAAATGCAGCAGCTGTGACTCTAGCACTTGTGCGCTTCTTCCCTAGTGCTTCTGATTGTCGGCGCATAGTCTGGGCAATTAAAGTTTGGATCTGCCCAAGCATGTTCAAAATTACACACGAGAGCACAAAGTAAAGAAAAGGAGATACAAGTGTATACAATTCACCAAAATCAAACTTTAGGTCTTGATTCAGTGTCCCTTCAGGATTATCTAAAGACATTACATAGGGACATGCGTAAGCAACAAGAGAAGGGTCTCCCCCCACCCTCCAAAAAAAATTAAAGTTCAGCGAAACTAAAAGATTTTGATTTCACTGAAGGGTGTCATTTAATTCAGCTGATAAGACATTCTTAGAAAAGTGATATGAACAGTCTTCTAACCTTTTACAAACTACTGCACGTAAGAGCTTAACCATAAGAACATACAAGATCCAGGAACCAACAAAAAAAAAGAACAGAAAAATATGTTTGCTTGTCTCGCAAACGCAGTAACCCAAATATGAGAACTCTCACCTGCTTATTACGGGCTTTCTCCTCTTCATGAAAAGCCAATTCCTAAACCAGACGTAAACAAAGATAAACAGACGAGCAATAATAGTCACAGTAGCACTTCTAGTTATAAGACGGAAAGCACCGGTCAAGTTTTACCTCCTCCTCGTACTTATCAATATCTGGATATAAAGCAGCAATAAGGGCATCATAGTTTGGATCATCTCTCAGAGAACGGCGACTAGCACAATGTGTGCGACAAGCAGGACACTCATTGTTCCTGCATAAAGGTCATAGTAAATTTGAATAAGGAATCATAGCCCAAGTCAATCAATGTAAGATCGGCATGCACTAGGCCACTAGCTTCATTACTTACCCCAGCCTCATAGATTTGTCAATGCATTCTCTGCAAAAGCGATGCAGGCACTCCATGACAGTTCTGGTCTTCCGTATAATCCCTATTTATCAGTTGTGGAAAACAATGTTGTTTTCAAAAAAAATTGATAAACAAACGAGTATGGGGAGAAAAGGTGCAAAGTTTCTTGGAAGAAAATCAGCTCAAGGACTTCAGGTTATTGACCTGTAACCAAGCAGTGGAGCATGCAAAAAGCGATTGCATTATATACATGCTCCTCGCCTCCTCACTTCTCTATACAACCTAATTCCCAATGTCGAAGGGATTTTGTTTTAGATTAGTTATCAACAAAACTTCTTTTAGTTTGGTTCTTTTCAAGAAATCATTATTTACTAAATTTTTTAAAAACATAAATACATAATAGAAGAAGATATAATTAAGGTTTCTCGAAAGCAGTTGGATGACAAGAAGTCCTCCCATAAAAATACAAAAGAAATAAATTGGAAACATCATCAAGGAACTAGTGAAGCACCACTGCCTCCAATTCCTAATATAATTTGCCAGTGGAACTCCTCTAAAAGCTCCCTTTTAGCGCACCCATATAAAAAGCAAAGAAAGAGATTATGTCCCAAATTAAGCAAACATGCATCGCTGACAAGAAAATCTTAGGGTTTCTCTCGGTCCAATATTCCCCACGAGATAGCAAACAAGTATATCTTATAGGATCCTCTTATCCTTCCTTCCATCATATTCCCTAAAGATGCAAAGGAGAAGATCTTTCACCATAGAGGGTTGAACCTATCAATCTCCCAACACACCAAAAAAAAACACCACAACCACCAATAAATGTCAAGAGTAAATGATATTTTGGTGGCATCTAATTTTGCTAGATAAGGATCATAAAGTCAAAACACATACCCATGGGTTTCATGCAACTCATAGTTGTCACGGCGCCAAGGCGGGACGCGACGGTAGATGACTGCCAGGACGCCTAGGCGATAAGGCGTTAACAATGTGCAATTTATACATTATTTATTTTATTTCAAAAATATATTGCATAATAAAATTCTATATACACTAAAACCCAATACATAATAACTAACACTATGAAAAGTTTCCACTTTCTACTCTGTTTCTAGTCATAGCTCAAGCAATGTCATCAACTATGAAGTCATTTCCATCTCGAGCATTACTCTCATTCAAAGGAGTAGGTCATGGGTTAGGTAATTAGAAGTCATGAGTTATGATCAGTCATGGTAAAAAATAACTTAATCACTTAACTTGGGACCGCTACCAATGCGTGAGCCTTGGCGGCTCAGCGTCCAAGGCGTTGTGTTGCCCTTCTCCAACGCCAGGACGCCTAATCGTCGCCTAGGCGACGCCATGATGACTATGATGTAACTAGAATAAGAGTTAACGGGTAATATTCCAATTCTATAAGCATACCAATTGTAATAACCCTAGTCCCACTTCGGATAATGTGAATTTGGTAAGTGTGCGTGTATAAGACTTAACTCTACTACTAATAGTACCACCAGTCATAACCTTTTTGGTGGACATGTAGTGGTCTAAGATGACTCAAGTTGATACTATTCAGATATGAATTGAGTGTTACTTTAGACTCGGTTTGGGTCGGTTCATTACAAATGGTAACAAAGTTGCCTCTAGAAAACTCGGATTGATAAAACTACAGTTAACCAATTAAGCAAGGATATGATTTGATGGACTCTGGTTTGATAAAACTTTATTCATATTCCAAACTCATACCATGATATGTTTTGAAGAGAGACAAATATTGAGTCTAACCAAGAAGTTTTAGAGCCCCTATCCTAACAACAATGGAAATATTTTTTAATAATTACTTTTAGAAAAAGAAGGATAGCTTTAGATCTCTTCATCAATTGTGACTCAAAGAGTTAGAAGTGAACATCTTCTTGACTTATGAAGTATAAAAGTATTTGGTATAAAGCACTCAGTGAAACATTTACATATCTCAAAATTATAAATAATTGCAGTTTAGGAAGACTAAACTTTCAAATAGATTTATTTCCATAATAGATATAGTTTTATTAAGTAGAAGCCATGTTTGTACCACATTCTGCAACAAAAGTATAATCAATGAGGAATATATAATTAATACCAAAAAATATAACTCATCCCAAATAAAAACTTATCCTTGTAGAACACAGAATGAATAAAAAAGAAAAGAAAAAAGTAATGCTCCTTTCTTTGCATGAATGTTCCAAATTATCAGAACAGCTTAGAAAAAACTAAAATCCCAGTACTTGTAGAACATACAATGAGCAGAAAAATTATGGCCCCTTCCAATCAAGTATCTAAATACATATATTAGCTTTAAGAAACTGAAGTCCCAAAAGTGTACCTAAACAAATTGGGCATTGTACTTCCTTCCGTATTTCAGCCAATCTCACAGTGAGGAATCTGCATTGAAGAACGCAGCCAAGAAAAGAGAGAGCATATTATTCAATACGCATTGGCAACTGCTTTACTTTAAAATAAATAAATAAGCAAATTGGTATTGGCAAATAGGTCAAATATAATGTATCAAAAAAATTAAACTCAGGAATTCCAATCTAGTGATGGAAGATACTCCATCTCGTGGAGGATAAATAAGAGCACAACATAGAGACTCCCTCGGGTTCACATACACACTCACATATTAACAACAGAATCTCCCCACCCCCCACCTTACCCTACCAATGAACAACAAAAACTTAACACCCAACATTAAGGTCAAATATGGAAAACACTTGCACAATGATTTCCTGTGTCAGAAGTTAAAGTAAGATTAATAAGCAAATACATTCTGGACTACAGAAGTAAGCAACTATGCCATTTAACAGGATTCTGTCACGTAAGGAGCACTGGGGACACAAATATTACACTGAAGATTCACGACTGTCAACTTTTTTTTCTAATGAGTCTTCTATGGCATTCAACTACTCTAACTGTTTCGTAAAACAAATAACCTAAGTGCTATGTTACCTTTTTAAACCCTATCTTGCCAATAATTTTGTTTCACGTTGCTAAACATAATGACTTTTGGTTACACATGAATATACAGAAAGTATTGTAGCCAAGATAATACAACAAGAATTGAAGTTCACAGGTCAAGAATTTTGCTAGTTAATCAGCTTTTCTACTGGCAATATTTTTTTTATTACACACCATTTAGGGTGATGACAGACCCAGACGGCACATTCATAAGGACCTGTAAGACTACAACCCTATCTAGTAATAAATTTTTTTGTATTTTTATTGGTTTGACTGGTGGGAGGAAAAAGGGAAGGAAACAATGAAGGAAATACAGCTTCCTTTCCAAAGGGGCATCTCCCCTGTTCCTCCTATCCCAATCTTTGTTTTCTATTCCTACTACCAACTACCCAGAAATTACCATGCACGTCTATCTTGAAGTATAAATTATAAAACATCAGTAGCAGATAGCAATAATGCAGTATTCTAAAACTTTATAAAGTGATTCCCCATAAGTGTCTCAATGGATAGGAAATAAGTGGATCAAAGTAAGTTATCTTTGAGATTGTAACACCAAGGAAACAATGACCTGATCAGCACATAAATACAAATACAAATACAAATTGCACGTGCAGAGATATGCATGAAAATTGTTCAAATAGCTTGTACAATGGCATGCCAACAACTTAGGACAATGATTTTAGTGAATCACATACCATTTCAACAAAATTCATAGCTTGCATGTGTAATAAATTTAAATCAGTTATACTATCCTATAAAATTCCTGTACTTCCACAGGCTAGTCCGCTGCAGGTGGAGAAACTGAAAACAGCACCTCACTGACTTGACTTCCCATACACATAACAGCATCTTATGAGTGAAAGGAGTTACTTTCACAGTCTTTTTCAATGAATCAGATCAGTTCTCTACATTGTTAAGACTCAGCCTACAACTAGCCAGTTGGTTCAACCCAAGTCTGAAAAAACCCGACCCAAACCTCATATTGAAGAAATTAGTTTGCCTAAAAAAACTAGACGAAACAATTTTTCAGCATTATCTTGCAAAGACAAACCACATAAGCAATTCAAACACCAATCTGCTACCACCCAACCAATAAAAAAGCAAACACAAAACCATGAATAAATTCAAGAAAGTAGGTAGTAAATGATACTACTCCAACGCACATAGTAAAACCACAAAGGGAAAAAACGTATCAGCTTTACCTGCATACTGAATTACTTTGTTACAAGTTACAACCATGAACTGAGCTCAAGCAGATGTTCGAACAACTTGAAATAAAATAAACCAAAACAATCACGACAATTTAGGCAATTCAAGACAAAGTTGGCTCATCTTTCACTCCCATGAACAATCCCCAAACACAGAAATCCAATCCCAGCAGAAAATAATGAGACCACTCAAAATTCTCCACAAAAAACGTATAGAGCTCGTCTTTAACAATGGCCGTAAAAATGCAACTCGATAAAACATACAAACCGCATGCAGATCCCGAGCAACACTGATCAAATCAACAATTATGACAATAGGATGGACCGGAATACATAGGCAGTAACATATCTAGATTATATGTAGAGATAGAGAGGAAGAGGAAGAGCTTACTCGTCTTTGTCACCGATACTTGAAGAAGGGCTTCCATCTGAATCTGAGAGGTAAAACGATCCATACAGGTACGTACCGGTTGGTTCTTCTTGTGGCTGTTCGTCAAGGCTTTGATTGTGTTGGATAGAAGAATTACCATCTTCCGAACGAGGAGGAGTGTCGTGAGAACGCTTCTGTGCAGGCATTGTCGACGTATTTTGTGGATGATACTTTGCTGAAACCGGTGGCAAAGCCGATGACGGTGGTTGGGTCAGCGGACGTTGTGGCGTACGGTGAAGGAGAGAGAAAGGAAGAGGCGGAGGTGGTTTAGCGTTGAGCTTCCGGCCGTTCAGCCGAGGAGAGAGAGACAGATGGGTAGAGAGGCTCTCAGCCTCGTGGTGCTGCCGAATTTTTATTGCTATATTTCCGTCGATCGATCGATATTTATAAAAAAGAATGTCTCTTCTTTTTTTTTTTTTCTTTTTCCACAGTAATTTTGGTGAAACCAAAGAGTAAAAAACTTTTAACGGTAAAAATAGTGTCGTTGATAATATGGTAGCAATATTTATGTTCAAATAATTTAATAATACTTTTACACTTCTTATACTTATATGGAGTATAAAATTTTCTACCACATTTAGTATTATGACAATATAATTACTGTTCTAAAATTATTAATAACTTAAAATAATTTAACTCGCAAAAATTAAAAATAAATAGAATTAAGTTTGTATAAACGCACATCAAAATCTTGTTAGTCTAAAAAATTAATGTTAAGCATAAATTATTTAACTTACAAACCAAATATCTAGCAAGCGTAACGCACTAAAAACGGTGCAATATATTTAGAGGTTGATACGTCTCATATTTGGTCAGAGGTAAATTTTATTTGGTAATTTTTTTGTCTTTTAATCATGAAGACAGACGTTTAAATCGTAACTATTAAGAGTTGCATCTTAATAGTTTATTTAATTTTTTTTTTACAAAAATAACCCTAATAAATATTGTACTCCTTCAATTTCAAATTTTAAGATCATTCAAATAAAATTTTTAAATAACTCAAAGAGTTAAAATAGTAAAATAGTGTCATTAAGATATTTTACACTTTTTAATTATCAAACAGTTTTTAGATTGATTTTTTTATTTAAATAATTTAATTTATTAAGATATATTAACCATTCAAATTTTAATTCTTTCAATTTTATCAAACACCACCGTAATGTCTTACTAAGAGTTTTGAGATATTTTATCCACCTTTCATTTTATTACACCAAATAAAAAAAACTTAATAGTGATGGTTCATAATTATGTATATTACTGGGTTTACCATTAGATGCTAGTTAGTTCCTCAGTTTAATTAAAAAAATAGTTTCATTTAATAATTTTTATTTAAGAAAAACAATTATTTCTTTTACTTTTAGTATAAAATAATATAGTATTATCATAATTTAATTAATTTGCCATTTTACTAAATTAAAGACTTAATAAATTTGGAGGTAAATATAGAACAAAAGTATATCCCTAAACTTAAAAATATGACTTTTAAATTTATTTATCAAATATAACAACTTATTACAGCGCTAAATTAAATATTTCAACTTATTACATAAGTTATTTAAATTAAGTTAATAAATAAGTTATAAATTATATAACTCCACTGAAACCAAATTCATTCAGATAATTTTTCAAAAGCTCTTCTACGCGTTAATTGGACACAAGTGCTTAACATAACACCAATTTTGATTTTTGGACTCTCGAACACAATTGGATGCCCAAAAAATGATAATCCCCATTAAGAAAATTCAATTGAAAAACAATTATAAAAAAGAAAATGCAATAATACTTGTACCCTATAAAACCCTTTACCAAATCTCAAAACTTGAAAAAGAGACCCAGAAAGAGAAGGGTATTATGATATTTGACAAGGAATAGAGTAAGAGAGAAAGGTTGAGATGGAAGAGAGTTCAGGGTACAAGGATTATGTCGCCGGTTTACTAGCCGGCGTAGCCACTGTCATCATCGGCCATCCCTTCGACACCGTGAAGGTCAACCCATTTCCTCCCCTTTCTATTTCATTTTCTATAAAACTTTGATACATTTTTCTTCCTTCTCATTTATTCAAAAATTTCCTAAACATGAATCCATATATTCTCAAATTGGGGATAAATATATGTCTTCTGTTGTGATATTTGATATAATTGAGCTAGTGTATTGATTGGAACAAAGTGGGAATTAGCTTGTATTAGTTTAAGAGTAGTAAAAACCATTTGATAAATTTGCTTCTTAAACATGTATTCACTTTGAAGTTTGAAGGTTGTGTATGATTCATATTTTCAAATTGGGGAATCTTGCTTCTATTGTGATAACACTGAGCTAGAGTAGATTGCTGGGTACATATGGGTATCAGCTTGTATTAGTTAAGAGTAGTAAAAACTATTATGACAATGTATAAAGGTTACAGTTTGAGCATGTGTTAGCTTCTTATATAGACTTGGTATAAGATGCAAATTCCAACTTCTTATGATATTGGACATGAATACCTAATAAATTATAATAACTGGTATCCGCTGCACATGCAATGCGTGTGAAAAAGAAAATGCAAAACAAAAAAATTAAGTATTAAAGCCAATATGAAATTTTATTTTCAAGATTATATTTGAAAAACTATAAAACCTATTTTGATGCTTAATTCAAAAAGAGCAAAAATGTGGAGGATGTATAGGTACCTGGAATGGAAAAAAGATGGTTTTTGGTCTGTAGAGTTGTCCCAAAGAAAAACTAACTCCCCTACTCATCCTATTACCCTACCTTATCTACTTTATTTTCTCTCATTAATTTAGCACACGTTCGTCCACAAAACTAACGATTTTATCTCCATGACTCCACCTCTTCACCAGGTTATTTTTGGTTACAGGAGTCCAAGATTAACCTCGCCTTTCTCCCTAATAGATAACTAAATTTAAAGTGTAAAATAGGAAAGGTAAAAAGGTTTCAGTATTTTGTTTACACCAAATTAACTGTCAATATTTGCTCCCGCTTTATAATATAGATAGATATTATCTGAATTGGTAGGCTGGTACGAACTGTTAAAAAGTGTGGCATTGTTTCAGAGTTCAAGCAGATATTGGGAGAGAAAAGTGGGGATATTTAATAGTTATATTGAGTAGGAGACAATTTAACCTTGGACTGGGCTTAAACAACAAATTAATAAAATTAAACTATAATCTCCTATGGGATCCTGCCAATGTGTCCAATGGAGATGCTCTTCTCTTCTTTTTGATGTGTTGTTCTAGAACTTTATAGCTCAGGTTTTTCACCTTTGCACCAAGAATGATGCTTTATGATTGAAATTGTAAAATTGAATTGTATATTAACTGGTGGGATTCTTAGAAACTATTGTACTATAAAAATGATCACAACCTTTTCTATTTTGAGTGAAAGAAAATTAAAATTTCCACTATAACTTTTAACAATGATTTAATGTGCATTGTATCTTCTAAAAGGTGGTTCATTTAACTTTTAGCATAATTTTCCCACTCATCTAGAGCATCCCTTTTACTGATCCATATATAACTAGCATATATTATAAAACCTCACTTCAAGGGTGGACAAAGGTCAGAGTTTTTCTGATTCATATATTATAAACCCTCACCTCAAGGGTGGACAAAGGTCAGAGTTTTTTCTGATTATATAGTTTGATATGCAGTTTTATATCATCACCATACATGAAGTGAACCTTTTTAAAGTACCTTGATTACATATGTAATAAATGTAAGGAAAGGTGATTGTTTATTTCCTCAACTTCAATCCTTGTTTCATATTTTTCCCATTTGGAGTGAGTAGAAACTATCTTAAGCACTACTAATTAGCTTAAGAAGTAGATCATACACATCTTAATTTTATTTAACTGACATTAATTTCTTCAAGGAGCTAGTGCTTTTGATTTTCAATCACGTTGAATAGTCTATTGAAGTAATAGACTGAAATAGGGACGGGGGAAGAGTAATGGGATTATAATAGTCTATTGCCCATTGAAGGTTATGAATTATTTTTAGTTATATGCGTGTGGGCATAAAAAACAGAAGAAAAACCGGGAAGCTAAAATTTATAAGAAATCACAGGTATTCAGAGAGAGTGGCTGTCATTGATTAAAGGTTCAAGCAAGCAATAGATTCATCTGTATCCCTATGATTTTCCGTCTTTGTTCCAACCAACATGATTTATAAAATACTCTCAATGAGTGGAAGTAGCTTTACTTCTTACATTAAAGCTTCATTTAATAGTCTCTCTGCCCAATGTGTTGATGTCACCATTGAGTTTTTTTTTTCTTTTTCAGATTGCTAATTCTTATAGCCATAATGAAAGAAGGAAAAAACAACAAAAGGTTAAAAACTGTGACTCATAAAATCATTGAGATTATGAATAACACAACTTAAATGCTAGATGCCAAGGTACGACGAAAAAATTACAAACTGTGATAAAACAGTTAAAACAAAAAATAAGTTGGTGGTTGATCTGTTTTATGAACTAGGCTTGCAATTTTTTTAGTTAATTGTCTTACTATGTTTGGCGCTAATTCCATCCTTTCCCTTCAGTAATTTATATATGTAACTGAGAAATGAGAAAGAGTATGTTAGCTAGTTTTTTATGTTGACATGAATTATAACTTCATAAAAAGGCAATACTATAATAAAGAATTGTGATCAACTGAATAAATTGATGACAAATCTTTATTGCAGGCTGACTTAAATTTTAGTTTACTCGTTTGCTTTTCTATGGCTCGACTCCTTTTTGCTCCTGGTTTTGAGATGTTGAGTTTCCAAATTCCATATATGAAATTGAGAAATGAGAATATCAAATACGTGACTAGATTTCCTTCTTTAGCAGAGAATTAGTTGTCAACTTAGTGTGACAATTTGGAAGCTCTGAAATTTGTGGTTCTTATACATGACAATATTAATTTATCAGGTGAAGCTCCAAAAGCACAATACTGCAGCTGATGGAATCAAGTACAAGAGTGGCTTACATTGTACTGCTAGGATACTAAAGACTGAAGGAGTATGCTTCTTAAACTTCTTGTGACACCCAACTTTAAGGTGTTACTCTTTTTTGCATATAGATCAGAGAATTCTTTCTGGCGTCTTTTGTTTTCGCATAGACCTAACTTCAAGATCGATTATATATAGCAAACACAAGCTCTAGCTCAAGTGGTATCAGACCCTCTCTTACATGGGAGTGTTAAAAGGATCGAGCCTCAATGAGGCATTATTTGATCTAGCCTCAGTGAGGGCATCATTATGTCCAAGTTGGTTTCGTGGTTATGTCCTTTGCGCCCTTTACGAAAGTTGACAATAATTATTGTAATGATTATAAAGCATTGCTCATTAGTTTAGGAAGTGAATATATGGAATCTGACTTTAGTAACATTAGAAACATAAATTGGGGGTGGAGAAAATCAATCATCGATTAGCCATTAGTACAGCTAGTACAGATACACATGTTTCCTCCCCTTCAGATGTTAGCTCCCTCCATCTTTGTACAGTCACATATACATATATATTCATAATCCTTCTGTACTCTTCTAGTTACATGGCGTCTATGGCAAATGACATCATATATAGGTACATATAGAATATGTTTAAAATTTTGACTCCGTAGACACTCTAGAGGTGGATTTTCAGTAGATCCTAAATAAAGTTGTATGGTAATGCTTGTATCAAAATTGATGAAGATAGACACAAATAAAACAAAATTATCGTGTTACCCCAACCCTAATTTTTCGTTTTCAGAAGGCCCCCTCATTATTATTTTGGTGACACTTTCTTACACATGGATTTCTAAGGATATCCTAGTTCCAGTCTTTGAAAATAAGATGTCATTTTCCATTGTAGTTACTTCAGCACTCAGACTGAAACTAATTTTTTTTTTCTGTATCATACATATGGCCTATGGGATGGCCAATACCAGAATAGGCAGAAGCCTTTTCCTTTTCCTGCAAAATGTTGTACAAAGACCACTTTGTTGGACTTAGTTGATAGTTTTATCCATATATATATGTGTGTGTATATATATATATATATATTTGTCTATTGATCAGCTATACCAAAATATATTCCAACTACATTTTTTCTGCATTGTGAAGAATCGTTTGGATGTAAAATTAATGCAAAAACAAGGGATACCATGAACCATATCTTCCTCTTTATTTTGTTGAAAAATTGCAATTGTTGGAGTAATTGAGTTTTTCCTTTTATGTCTCATCCCAAGTGGCACAGAAAAAAAACTCTTGCACGGGAATATAATAATAGTACCATAAACGGCTTAAATATAAATTACTACCTTAACCTATTACCCTTTTTCTGTTTTTGGTGATTGATCTTTTAATTTTTTCAATTAGATGATTAAACTATCTTTTTTTTTTCACTTTTGTTTAATTAAACCTGCCACGTCATAAATTAATGATGTGATAGAATGACATAGACAAACAGTGCCAGGGTGTATTAAAAATCATAATTCTTTTATATATTTAAACTAAGGGTAAAAATGTAAATTAATAATTATATATCATTTACAATAACACTCTTATCAGTCAAAGAAGGTCAAACTGTAAACTCAATCGAACAATCAAATGCAAATCTATTAACGAAAAAAAAGAAGCCAAATTATTGTTTGCACTTTGCTGAAATTGAAAGATTGAAGAAACCAATTAAATTTGTCTTGGGCAATCATCTTCCCCATCACCATCACACTTGCCTGCCATCATCATCAACATTACATCAACAAAAAAGAAAGTCCACTAAAAAAATTGAGGTACATGGCCTGATCCGGCAATCCTCAAGCTTCAACAACCACATCAATCACATGTATATCGACACCCTCCGCCTCTTTGAAGCCATCTGATCCCCCCCATCTTCATCTCAAACCTCTCCCACATCAAGTACTACCAAATCAAATACTGCAAAATGTTTCAATTCGAAACTACCCCCTTGCTCTAGATTCCGTTACGCCGCCTCCAAGTGCGCCACCCATTGGTATGTTGCTTCCACATCACATCTTTTTAGTAGATCATTTTAGGGCTTTTGATGGATTTAGGGCTTTTCGGTTTGGGAGAGGATTAGATCTATCGTTTGTTGCTTTAGTAAGGAAGTGATTTTAAGGTGATTTGACATATTTACCTTCCAATGTATAATGTATGTGAAAAATATTTAAAATAACTTTTTTTAATTACACATAAGCATGTTTAGGCCTAGTCATGAACCAATGTCCTCAATTTATGATGTGGCTTGATTAATTGAATAAAAGTGAAAAAAAACTGATAGTTTAATCATCTAATTGAAAAAATTGAAAGGTCAATCATCAAAGTGGATAAAGGACAATAGTTTAGAGTAGTAATTTATATTTAAGCCCCAGCAAAATGTATTCTCTCTGTGTCTATTTTCTTACCCTCTGTTGCTTTTAAGAGTAATGTTTGTCTCTAACAGGTGAAAGGACTTTATCGAGGGGCTACATCTTCTTTCATAGGAGTGACCTTTGAAAGTTCACTTATTTTTGGCATATATTCCCAAACTAAAAAGACGCTTCAGGTTTGGTGAATTACTGCTGATATATTTTTTGCTTATTTATCTGCAGAAATTGCATTTTGGGATTGATCTAATTTTGCTTCTGCATATTACATCTACGGGATAAATAACATTTTGGTCATTATACTGGGGTCCGATTTTCATTCTGGTTACTGAAACTTTTTTTGTTACAATCGAATAACTGTACTCACATATTACAAAATGGTCATTACTTAATATTTCCGTTCGAAAAAACAGACGGAAAAGCTGACTGTGCAAGTTGACCAAACTTTTTTGCTGACTGTGCAAGTTGACCGAAACTTTTCATTGTGCAAGTTGCTTACATTGACAATAACAATAATAATAGTTTTTAAAAATTTAAAAAAAGATTCTATAAATTATAAAAATATTTTTATATGAAGTTGATGTGTATTTAAAAAATAAATTTTTTTATTATTTTATTAATTTAAATTATTTGAGCAGGGGTAAATTTGATAAATAATTTTTTATTCTCCATTAAAATAAAAAAAAAAAATTTCATACAAATCATGAGAACAAACCCTCAAATACAATTAATTTTATAAAATTAAATTTTTATAAAATTAATTATTATTATTATTTTGAAATTATTATTAATATTATTATTATTATTAAATTTTTTATTATTATTTTAAAATTATTTTTATATAATACTATTAATTTTACTCTCAGTTCTACATATTATTAAAATTATTATTATTAGTAGTATATTAGAATATTATTAACAATAATTAATTAATTATTATTAATCTCTAAATGACAAACTGATATATATATTTCATATTTTCATCCATTTATATATATTTCATTTATATATATATATATATATATATATATATATATATATCGGATTCGTCGGATTAGTAAGCCGCTAAAATGATATTCTAATAGTATATATAATCTCTAAATGACAAACTGATATATATATATTTCATATTTTCATCCATTTATATATATTTCATATTTTCATCCATTTAGAGATTAATAATAATTAATTAATTATTGTTAATAATATTCTAATATACTATTAATAATAATAATTTTAATAATATGTAGAACTTGAGTAAAATTAATAGTATTGTATAAAAATAATTCTAAAATAATAATTTTTTTAATAATAATAATAATAGTATTAATAATAATTTCAAAATAATAATAATAATAAAAATTAATTTTATAAAATTAATTGTATTTGAGGGTTTGTTCCTACTCATTTGTATGAAATTTGTTTTTTTTTATTTTAATGGAGAATAAAAAATTATTTGTCAAATTTACCCTTGCTCAAATAATTTAAATTAATAAAATAATAAAAATATTATTTTTTAAATACACATCAATTTCATATAAAAATATTTTTATAATTTATATAATCTTTTTTTAAATTTTTAAAAACTATTATTATTGTTATTGTCAACTTAAGCAACTTGCACAATGAAAAGTTTCATTAACTTGCACAACAAGAAAAAAAGTCCGTCAACTTGCATTGAAAAGATTCCGTCCGTTTTTTCGGACGGAAATCTTAAGTAATGACCATTTTGTAATATTTGAGAGTACAATTATTCGATTGTAATAAAAAAAATTTCGGTAACTACAATGAAAACCGGACCCTAGTACAATGACCAAAATGTTATTTATCCCTTACATCTACTATACAATCAATTTTTTGTCTACTTGAAGGGAGGCCTCCAAAGTGACAAGCCGCAGCCCCATGTTATAATTCCTTCAGCAGCTTTTGGCGGAGCAATTATCAGCTTTGTATTATGCCCGTCAGAGCTGGTGAAGGTAAGTGTCTGAGAGCTCATGCACTGGACCATTGTTCCCATATCATGCTTATGACACTGAGCTTCTCCAGTGTAGGATGCAAGTTCAAGGCACTGACTCTTTGGTTCCAAACTCAAGTAGATACATCAGTCCTCTTGATTGTGCGATTAGAACTGTGAAAAGCGATGGGGTAAAATCTATGTTCACTTTCATTTAGGTATCTGATGTAGTTTCAAGCTGATATGATTACCTTTTCAGGTTACAGGCATTTTTTGTGGAGGTTTCACGACCTTGTTAAGGGAATCTATTGGAAATGCAGTCTTCTTTAGCACTTACGAGCATATACGATATTACATGCACACAAAATTAAAAGATGCTTCATCTGATCCAACCTACTTGTTTGATATCGGAGTTGGAGTAGTGAGTGGTGGTCTAGGTGGTATAGCTGTAAGTGTTTTGATTATTTAGCATTTTCTGAAGTTTACTGACTGCATTCCACTTATTTCAATTTACCCTGTTTCTCATGTATCCATCTTCTTGGAAAAAGTCTCCTCTTTAGTGTATTCTTGTACTCCTTCCGTCCTTGAATTATTGAAACATTTTTTGGGATGTGTGGCACGGAGTTTAAGATAAACCAAAAACATATTTAGATATTATATTTTATGTATATTTATATATTTTGATGTTATATTACAATTTTTTTAATAACATAATATTTAAATGTAATTTTGGCATGTCTTAAAATCCGTGTCACACATACTAAAAAAATAGTGTTTCAATAATTATGGGATAGTGGTAGTATTTTTTAATCCATATTTCTTCCAACTTACTATTTTCAGTGCTGGTCTGCTGTTTTGCCGTTGGATGTTGCCAAAACCATAATCCAAACTACGCCAAATAAGAGCTCAACTAGAAATCCTTTCAGGATATTGAAATCGGTAAGACATTCTAGTCAAATTTATTGTTTCTAAACTTGGTAATGAATTTGCTAACAAGAAAAGAGAAAAATAAAATGCCAGATTTAGACTTATTTGGATTCTTTATGGCACAGATATACAGTAGGGCTGGACTAAGAGGATGCTATGCTGGTTTAGGTCCTACAGTCGTACGGGCATTTCCTGCTAATGCCGCTGCAATTGTCACATGGGAGCTAGCTGTAAAAATTCTTGGAATCAAGCGGGACTAACAATGGTGCGCCATTTGACTCATAGCGCTGCTAATCATATATTTATCATTGCTGTTGCCATATGCTTTTGTGGTCATCAAGCCATCCAGATTATCCACATAGTTTACATGCTTGCCAGAAATCTTATTACTATGATACAAAAGCTTCACACATTCTTTGGGAGATCAGCGTACTTCACACTCCAAAATTAGTGCAATTGACAAAACAAACATGACTGCTTTTGTTGGAAATGTTTTGTTTTTGGCGTCTCCTTTCCCCCTTTTTGTTTTGGAAGGATTGAAGAATCACTGACTCAGACTAGTTAGTCTGGTCAACGGCATTGCTGAAACATGTTCAGTAAATTCTGGAGAGCTTAGGAATATGATTGTTACTGTTGTATATGATCAGCTGTCTGTGGACAGCTTCAAGCTGGACAAGTATACTATATACCAGGGATTATAATTAAAAGTTGATGTGGTTTTATGGGCATTTGACCGAGAATTGCTAATATGACTATTTGGTTTATGATTATTACTACTTCCCATTTTCACTCGTCTTATAAAACACTGTTTAGGTAACAAAAAATATATTTAAGTAACACTTTCAAAACTCATCCATTAATTATTTATGACATGGTTCACCATATGAAATCATGATACAGTGATGCTTACATCTTGCGGTTGTGTTTGTGTTTGCTTTTGCATGTCTATGCTAGATTGAACCTGATTTAATTTATCTTGAAAGATGTTGGTCAGGAAGCAGAGTGTGGTGGAGCAGAACCATTATTTGGCTCTAACCATAACTTAATCTATGACCAAAAAGAGCATGAAAACCACTTAACTTTTCTTTTCTGTTGGCGTAGGACCTGTAGTTTACTCAATTACTTCTGTGTGAAAAATTGGAAACCTTCAAAACTTGATATTTATCGTCTAAAGCACATAGATTATCTAAACCTTCGATAGTTGACAGAGAAGTTGTCTGCATTGATTGTTTTGTATTTGTGGAGTCCATGAGAAGTTGTCTGCATTGATTGTTTTGTATTTGTGGGTCCCCATGGACCCCATCTCTGATAATCAAAATTTCAGATTCTTACTTTGAAATGCAATAGAAAGAAAACATCTTACTTTCCATTTTTCTCATGCTTTGTTTCATATTTTGTCGGTATTTTGTTCCGATTATTCACGCTTGCTGCTGGCTGTTTTGACGGCTTCTTGAATTTCTGTTCAGTTTTCTGATCTTACATTCAGAGAACATTGATTGTTGAATTATTTGACTCATTCTTGTTGAGGTTTCAGTTAGAAATATTGTTGTTAAAGAAACAAAGATATATGCTAGAAAAGTGTCAGTAGCTAAAGAATGTAAGCTAGGTATCTAAGCATATCAGCTGCTTGGCCAATAGGAACAAATGACCTTGAAGTATTGAACAGTCTGAAGAAGAAATATCTAGAAGGAAAAGAAAAACGTGCCAAATAAACAAATACTTTATGAGTATCATTTATGTACTTAAAAGGGAAAAGTCAATAATTAGGTCTATGATGAGTAGAACAAATAAAATATGTAGCAGGAAATTCGACCCACTTAACTGTTCATCTCCAATAACTTCCAGAGCACCTTTTGTACAAGAAAAGAATATGGCAAGTGATCATTCAGCGACAAAAGATGCATATAGATAGAACAACACATACTATTTGTATAGAAAAGCATATACTTAGTAAGCCAAAGTCACATCTATTACTTCAATAACATCTATTATAGTAGGCAGAACTGAAAATAACAGTCATTATGCTGTTAGGCTTTATATGTTTGAAATACATATGATCTTCTTTGTATATAAAGAGGAACAATTATAAAGACACCCAAGGGTTGACAGAAGAGAGAGAGCATACTAGTGATCATAATATTACATCTTATTTTGGTCTGAATGGGAAGAGGCCCTTCATGAGAGAATCATCTGAATTCCTTTCTTCAACTTGCTGATAGTAGATATACATTCTACTAATTTCTTCTTGTCAACCTGACCCTTCTCCCTGAAAGTCATATGAACTCTTGCGACGACGTTCGTTATGTCCAAGCAAACGCCTGCGGCAACTTCTTTTGGCATCATCAAACTCCGATATCTCATGGAACCTGCAGAACAGAGGTTACACAAATCAAAGCTAGAGTAAACGGAAACTCCATTGTCCTTTTCCTGTGTAGGCCAATTCATCATCTATCTGTTGAGCACCACTTCTAATCAATTATTTCTTTTGTTGAAATTGTTGACTTTCATGGTTTTTATATTTAGATCTCCAAAGGATACCAAGTACCATGCCCATTCCTTGAGTTCAAGATCTGGTAAGAATAAAGAATGAAAGTACAATGGAATCCTTATCCTCTCGATAATCTCCGAAGAACACAACTTTTACTTGCTAGTAAAAGTAAAGGTTTGGTATGATTGCACAGTAAGATTATTGGGCTTTCAGTGGTAGCTTGGCTATCCCATATTAGTTATATTTATTTGTGCCTTCTGGGGTTGGCAATAAATGCGTTTCAAAAGTCTTTTATCATATTAGTTGTAGAACAGTCTGTCATGGACCCCGGCTATGACCAAAAACAAGAAAAACAGATCGCTAGATATTTTTTTACTTGAAAAACGCCTATTGTTGTCATGTTAATATTATTAAATGTGGTCTTCTACCAGCAACTTTGATCCAATTTAAGTGCTATGACACAAACTGACCTCGATCATATTTTACCTAATTGTAATTGAATGGCTTCATTTCCAGATGATACAGACCCTTGACAAAAGTTCTCTTTATCAGTTGAACATCATTTTGTTATATATCAATAACACTTGTCTTGATTTTAGGAAATTAGCTTTTCCTGTTATGTACTTTTACTTGGGCATCTGTTGTATAGAATGAAATGTTTTACTTCACTTATATTTTATGAAGAAAAATCGTTAGTCTGAATGTCCATGTAATCAACCTCTGTTTCGTATTTTATCTTGATCTTAAGTGTGCTTGCTGGTTGCTTTTGACTTTTACATTGTTCATCAAACTGTATCATTCACAAATAATCGATAAACAACATAAATAAAGTACAACAATTTCCTAACCTGCTGCATTGCTGACAGAAACGCTGCTGGAGTCCAGCAATTCGAACAACTGGAGCCTTAGCATGAAACTCACAGACTTTGTGCCTGCGATGGTATGCTTTGGCGTTGCTCATGTTTGCCATGCAGTCCACAACCTGGCAACAAAGTGTCGTTGACCCTCCTCCGGATACTTTCCCACCAGAGTGAGTCGTTGCTCTTTTCTTTTTGTTATCCTCTTCGGTATCTTCATCTTCCTCGTCTTCCTTCACCACATCTTCCTTCATCCTATCCTTCATGCTCCTCTTCCCTTCAGCCTTGATTATATCCATATCTGCAAATAAAGGAACAAGGAGAGACAGGGAAGAAGATGAAGAAAGAGAAAGTTTGAAAGGAAGGTGAAAAAGATAACAATAGTTTGTGAGGACCACAAATTCCATTCCTTTTTCTTTCTATGTGAAAAGAAATAAGGGGAGGGTAAGATGCTGAATTTAATACTAGCTCATGTACTCTACATTTTCATAGGTGTAGACGTAGAGTACAACAAGAACACATGTATTGAAGCTACACTTATATGTTAGAATTCATTGTACTATTAGGTATTAATCCACATAAATAACAAAGTACAAAGAGTCTGTGATAAGCATTTATAGTGACACTCTACCATCTATATCAAGTGTCTCTTCATGGGGGAGGTGGTTATATCCAACAAACCTGTCACTAATTAGTCAATACTAACACTGATAATATGGACAATGTTATTTGTATCGTCTGCTTAATCATGTTTTGACAAAACACACAAGTCTTGACATAAACCTTTTCTGCCATTCATCTTCTAGTTCCAGGAAAAAATCTTTGCTGTCCATGTCCTTTCAAGATGTAGTCTTGTTACACTATGTTTGGAATCAGAAATTTGAAGCACATTTTCTGCAAGTCCATAGAATTGAGCTGCCAAAGATCAATCTTATTATTTCCTCTTTTAAGTTAGTGATGTAGTTGTTAAGACTCTCACTAGCATTTATGAACAGTTTACTAGCCCGTACAGTAGGCATCCTTTTAGAAGGAACAACTTTTCCATCCTTTCCCTTCCTCCGAAAACCATCAAAATCTATTAGCATCAGTTCCCAGACTGGACAGGACTGGACTGGACTGGACTGGCTTCAAGTTGTATTTGAGTTAGAAAAAGATCAATATAGAAACACTATTAGTACCAATTCTCCCCTACATGCATATATATTGTATCTACTCTCTTTGATTCTCTCAATTGCTAGTCCTTTTCCAGAGATAGATGTATATATGGTATGGTCCTTCTATATAATTGAAAGGAAGGGTGAAAGGAGAAAGTTTGTAAGGTCCTTTTATCCAAGGAGGTAGCCAGTCCTGCTTAGACACCTGTCATACGCATGGCTGGTTTTTATGTCCTTGCTCCTTCATGATTGTTGGTTAGTTTGGTACACTATTTTCAGCCTGGCCAATCAATATGCAGCAACTTGGCCACTAACTTTGTGCTTGATAGTACTATCTATAAGTCTATAACCAAATAGTGCCACAGCAGATAGATTAGTTTGGTACTTTGGTACCCCTTTGTAAGATATACCCTATCAAGTTGTAGTCTTTCTTCAACTTTAAAAAAAAAATTGGATGAAAAATATATTCCAAAATGAAAAAAAAAAAAAAGTAAAAATTGAACTGTTGGTCATTGTTCTTTATGCTCTTTCTTGTACTTCAACATCAACATCTTCTTTTATGCATTTATGTTATGTTTGGATTGTAGGAATGAAATGACTTATTTTAATGGAGTGAAAAAAATTGTGTTTTGGTTGTTCTATTTGAATGGAATGAACTATATTCTCATTTCTATCAAATTTTAAAATTTTATTCTTTCAGGAAAGGTATGGAATGACTCGTTACGTTCCAGTCATTTCCTTCTTTATTCATTCATTCATTCGCTCACTAGTTCTATTCCTCAAATCCAAACATAACATTATAGTTATAACCAATGTTAGGCCTTGATTGTTTCGATCTGAATAAGGCTAAATGGCTCTGAATCTGAGCGATTCAACCATTTAGTCTTCAGTCTGTTTGATTATTATTTTTTAATATCTGAATGGTTCAATTTTGACTAACCGAATAAGCCAATATTTTCTAACTGAATAGACAAGCTTGCTGTCTGAATGAGTTTTTACGGTGGTTGCCCCCAAACCCATATCTAAGAAAACCAACAAGATCGTGATTGAGTCCAATCGACAACCCCCTCAAAACTGTACATAATTTTTTTGACGACACTGCACCACCGTCCATTGTTGCACAAAATTTACAAATGGATTTATCGATCCAATAGTAGATAGATCAAATACACAGATTTTATCCCCAAATTCAATAGTTTTTTAGCCTGGATTAGAGTGAAAAAGGGGAAAAGAGCATGAAGAAGTGTTTGGTGGAAGGAGAGAGAGAGAGAGAGAGAGAGAGAGAGAGGGGAAAGGATGGCGGATAGATGAATGACTTTCTTGGTGGAAGTGGCGACGACAGAGATGGGTGGTTTAGAGGAGGCGACGGGGATGGTAGAGAGATAAAGGGCTTTGTGGGCGAGTTTAAAATTGGAGGCTAAACTATCATAAAGATATATGTTGCTTGTTCGGGTGATTGAGAAAAAATGGATTAGGATGAGGAGAATAGTATAGACAATGCTTTGATTGGGTTTCATTTTTTCCTTTTTTTATATATTTATTTTATAGTAGCCCTTCTTAATAATGAGCCAAGCCACTTATTCATAAAAAAGGGTAAACGTTTTAAAATTGTTTGAATTATTTAATTTATTTGAATTGTTTATTTTTATTTGTTGTACAATAAATATTGTATCTAATTTTTTTTAGTTTGTTCAGACAAAATAATATATTTGTCCAGCATAGTTTAGAGGGGTAAAATAGTAAAAAAATTGTTATTTAGATGTTTCAGATATGTCAATTGTCAAACAATTTTTTTCATTCAGATTCAAACACTCACTTGTTACTTATATTTTAGAAAGATTATTTAAATTTTTATTTAATTCGAGGTTTGGGAAGACCATTCAATTAATCATGTCATACATGTTTGTCTTTTGCATATAAATTGGTTGACACACACACCCACCCACCCAGTAGGCAGTAGATATATTAAAGGTTACATGTTTTTTATATTTTTGCACATTTTTTCGGTTAAATTAAAAGATTTATTTTACTACATCTCGTAATGTACGTACTATGCATGGGCCTATTGTAATTAGATTGTGTCTGGAGTTTGACAAGAGGCTAGAGAGAGAAATACAAACAAGGTGGGCCAATTCATTTTATGTGCGTTACAGCCCATTCCAAAGTTGAAATAGACAGACCACCTTCGATTTCATTTTCAACATATAACATAAAGCCGAATTCCCCATCTTCATTTATTTATTTATTTTCATATTTGTTTTTTTTAATTTTTCCAGTTGAATAAGTTATTTAATGGTGTTTTATCAAGAAATTTTATATAGATTGTAAACTAACTATGAATTACTACTAATTATCACCTTTGTTTGTTTTCAATACTTGAACAAAATTATATGAATTTTGAGATTTTAAAAATTAACTATAAAAAATCAAAATATATCTTTAATTTTAGAACGGAAGTAGTATTATAGAGGAAAAAGAAATAGAATAGTTATATTTAATTTTATTTTGCAATGAATTATAATAGTAATAAATAATTTACTCACTTTGTTTAGGGACAAACGTTGGATTTGTGTGTGTGTGTGTTCGTAACAAAGCCACCACTATTTGGATTTTGAATTCTATAGCATGGGGCCCTTTTTGATCCAATTTCAAAACATAGGCTTAATTTGGTTAAATTTTCAATCAAATTTCATTTCAATTTAACTTTCTAATATTCCAAATAAGTATATATATATTTCCTCTTTAAACTCAAATTCCACCAAACTTCATGATTCCAAAAAAAAAAACAAAAACACACACACACACACACACACACACACACATATATATATAGGTGTGTAGTACACAATCGTGTTATGACGACGGTTTTTTTGGACTATAACGACGGTTCAACCGTTGTGTTAATTCAAAAAAATCGTCGCTATAAGTGATTGTGTACTAAACAGATGTATATATACATTTTTCCAAATATATATACATAAAGATTGTTACCCATAATTCTAATGACCACACCTCACAAAAGATAGCTTGGAAATTAATTCCATAACAAGGTATCATTTTATAAACCAATATATAGTGGGATTTCTAGGTACAAAATAAATAATTGGAAGATTTAGATTTAAAGGAATATATGGTACATTAATTCTTATCTTATCTGTAAGATGTACGATTAGAATTTTTCCACGAGGACGTACAAGACCAAGAGTGTGGAATACGAAGATCCCAATTCAATTTTTTATTTGGCTGCTTTTATTATGTTAAGTTGTTTTCAAATAGGTATTGTTTAGTGGACTGTGGACGGACATATGTAAGGGAGTAATTAGTACCTGCATACTAGTATATCCTTAGGGGGCCTAGCTGTCATTCTGCTCCATTTAAATTCTAAAATGTAAACTCCACCATCCCACACTTGAGAGTTTATAAATTACTATATATTTTCTATATATTATATACTATGATCAATATAATAATAATATGTATATATATCTGAAATTAGTTTAAAAATGAATAAATAAAGCGAATGAAAAGAATCGGATGAAAGCAAAAAAACATGCGGATCGGGTTTAACTCGTGTTTTTTCTTGAGTTAAACCCGACCCAGCGTATTTTTTTCTTGGTCATCTGTTCTTTTTCATTCATTCTTATTATCTTCATTTAATCTCCTCCCCGTGTATATATATATATATATATATATGTGAAAATTTTCTCCAACGAGTCAAAGACGAATTGGGCTATAGCGACAGTTTTTGAAGATATAGCGAGGGTTTGAACCGTCACTTTAGATATAACCGGTTATAGCGACGGTTTTTTATGCTATAGTGACGAAAAAATTTATCACTATAGTCGATTCGTTTTTGAGCCGTTTCTTCCGATTCGCTGAAAAAATGAAATATATATATATATATAATTTTAAAACGATAAGAAAAACTAAGTAGCCATATTAAATTACTCATTATCATCTTATTTTGCACTGGAAAAAATGATATTAATTATCAACATTTGTATGAGATGAGCGAGTGAACATAGATAGATATAGGGAACAGATAATTCGATATTTATTTTGATATTTTCATATGATTTTCTCTCTGATAAAGTATACGATGAATTCTACATTCGTGTGATAATATCAAAAATACATATAAAATAGTGTTAACTTAAATATATATATATATATATATATATATATATATATTAAATTAAACTAGGAAATTAAATTATATTAAAGCAAATGATGGGAGTGCACATTCTTTTGGGTGCGTATATTGTGACCGGGGCCGCTCAGCCTTTTTGAGGGTTACGGTTAATGGCTTTCATTTTTCATTTCATGCATGCTCCATCTCTCTCTGGTCCCGACCCCTACGCACATCCTCTCTCTCTCTCTCTCTCTAAAATTATGCCTACCTACATATAAATATATATGTATATACCTTGATGGAATTCATTGATCTTAATTTGTAATATAATGTTTAAATAAGCTTAATTGTGATAATATTGTTTGGAGCAACCAAAAAATTAAGGAATTAAACAAGAAAACATGGTCTAGCTAGTAATTTTAGAGAGGGGCCTGAGAGCGTAAATTGTACCACACTCCAGTTTCACACGTAATATGTGGAATACTTATAAATGTATATAAGAATTCAAGCAGTCATAATTTTTTTTAATGATTCTGTGGTGGAATAAAATGATTTAAAAAGATAATATTAAACTATTTTTTTTATTTTAGATAAAGATAAATGAAGATTTTATTATCCCGTTACATTATTTATTTATTTATTTATTTATTTTTTTGTTGAACTTGGTACATAAATAGCTATATCAAGATTTATGCGTACGGTAGAGACACAAATTTGACTAAGATGACAGTGCATGCCTAAAATCGGAGTGTGTTGATAACTTGATATTGTCTTGATCTATGGGCTCCACCAATGCAAACTACAGATTAGAAACGTATACAAGAGGGCAGTACCATTACCACAAATTAAAAATATATATATATATAATTAGCTAGTTAGGTTAATACAAATATTATAAGAATTAATTAATTAATAGTATATTAGTATATGGTTAATGTGTACTACTACTACTTCTAGAACAATAATTGATCAGAGATATAGATTAAGATGGGATGTTTGGAGAATGAGGAAATCCTTTGGAAAACTACAAAATCCATTTGTTCCCCTAACACTATATATATGCTTCACTTTAATTTACCTCGCCGGTTAATTGCCTTCCACATGGGTCTTTGTGAGGCTTAGCTTTTGTGATTCCTATATATAAATTTAAAAAATGATAAAAATTATCGTTAATTATAGATCTTATATCGATAATTTTCAATGTCACTATACATCTATAATTTACATTGAATTATAATTGCGAAATTTATATAAAATACATGAAATTAATAAGAATTACAGGTGAGTCCTCACTTATTACACATCTCTCTAAAAATGTTATCATTTCACGTATCGACATAAACATCCACAATATATATCATTTTTTGTTAGGACGTTGTTCCAAAAAAAACTAGAAAAAAAAAACATTTTTTTAAAGGGAAGGGAAGATAGAATGTGGGAACAAGCACACCAAAGAGCCCTTGGGAATAAAGGTAGTCTTACCATGTTAGTGTATGGAGATTTGGGGAATACTTAATTCCACATGCTATCTCTTGTCCCTTTCTCTTGGACTTTTCAGTATACACACATTCATTAGTCAGTATACTACTCCACTATATACCAAGTTGATGGACTAATGCTCTCTGCAAACTATATATATCCATCCATCTTCCTCTCTTTTTTTGCATCAAATGGACCGTCCAAACATGGAATTAATAGCTATTCATACACTATAATGCTACAAGTTTGGTGGATTTCATTAAGTTTCACTAGCAGTTTGAACACCATTTTGATGTATAACTAACTTGTATAATGTATAATGTATTCAAACTCTCATTCTCTAACTTGTTAAGTTTCAGTCATTTACTTCAGTTTTAAACCCAAAAAAATCCGTTCTACTGAGAACAGATCCTGAATCCGTGGCTGATTATCATATAATTTTAATTCCATTAAATAAAAATTCCAGGTTCGGTATTGTAAATATTTGACTCAAAATCATGTCATAACATAGCACAAGTTATTATGTATGTTACTACAGTTGTCATTAGTCTAATGGAAAGCTAGTCGACCATGCAAATTTTTTAGTTCAAATCTCATTTCATTTTACATAAAATTAAAAATGTGATGTAATCGGTTTAATATTTAAAAAAAAAAAAACATAATCATGACATTGTGCCACTTGATGACAGCTAGTCCATTTTAGATAGATACGTGGGATCATGATCAGAGATAGGGATGTATTGCACCATGCAGTATTGGGTCGGTTTTATTTTAAATTAATGTGAATTTATTTAATTAATTTTAATTAATATAATTATTATAATTATAATAATTGATTTATATAAAGTAATATAAATATGTTATAACTATCTATCTAATAAAATACAATTAATTTTAAATTTTCCGATCATCTTAATAAATCATTTAAATCGTCTAAAATTTAAAATAAATTCTACCATCTAGTGTCGAGTCATAGAACATACTCAACTACTATATATATATATATATATATATATATATATATATATATAATCTGAGTAGTACAGTATATACTCATAATTTTATTAGTGTTAAATCATGAATTACTAATAGTGAGTGTGAGTGGGATTTGCTGTCAATATGAGTGAATACCTCGGGTAATGAGCTCTGGGGATCCCCTTTTATCTAAATTGATTTGTATCTGTCTAGGAGGTCTAACAAAGGAATGTATGTAAGTTAATAATAGTTGGATTACGCAGTGATCGAAGTCTTGTTTGTTTGGGTCTCTGCAATGTTCTCTTCCTTTTTTTCTTGAACCTCTCAAGGTTCATCTTTAGCTGCTTTACCTCCCTCATGTCCTGTTCTTGGACCACTACGTGGTGAAATGCCCTTCATTCTTTTTCAAAAAAAAAATTATTAAACAATTAATTTATCTTCATTTTACACAAGGCATGTACGTTAACAACCGTTTACTAGGAGAATTATTTCAAGAACCATTATCTCTCTCTCGTTAATTAAAAATAAAGGCATTGCCGCTACAAGTTATAGCGATAATAATATTTATTACTATCTCTGTTTCTAAAAGATTATCGTTTAAGCTTTTTGCACATGTAGTATCATTTAACAATTAAAATTTATTTAAAATTCTATCACTATCCATTTATAAAAAATTGAAAACTATTAATACAAGAGAGAATTTCTTGGGAAAATGAGAGAAAGTAGGGGTGATATAGCTAGGAAAGTAAATAATTTATTATCCTCGATAGTTGTAGACGACAAATAAATTGAAACAAATTTTTTTTTTTAAAACAACAATCTTTTAGGAATGGATGGAGTAATTTCTTGTTCAACGGTCAAATAAAAAAATATGGTTGAACAATAAATTAGTAAATATTATTGCCGCTACCACACAATAAAATAAAATTCGTTGCTACGGAAATTAAGTGTCACTAAATGTAGTAGTAAAATATTGGTATCACTAAACGTACAGATCGAGAGGATATTTATCCATCCATCTAAGAAATTAGTAATAAGATGGACTCAAGTAGGTAGCTAGGCAGCCACCTGCTCTTTGTCCGTTTACTGTTTGTTTCTCTGGATTCCTTTTGAGAGCAAAAAGAAAGGAAAATGGTGGGTAATAATTTTGAGAAGATGGCACTCATCTCTTCAACTATAACTAACGAATGGCCACGCACAGTTTCTCAATTATTTTGACAACAAAACATAACGACCCCATTACTTCTTGTTTTTTAGCTCTTGGAAGCGAATATTAATTCATTCATTTTAGCCGAAAGACCTCCTTCTTTCCCTCTTTTCATTCTTTTCCCCTTTCCGTGCAGAATAATCAGAATTTGATGGCATCAACAGCTAATATGGCTATGGAGAAACAACCACAACAACAGCAAGCGCTAAAGTGCCCTCGCTGTGATTCATCCAACACAAAGTTTTGTTATTACAACAACTACAGTTTGTCACAGCCAAGGCACTTTTGCAAAGCTTGTAAGAGGTACTGGACTCGCGGCGGAACCCTAAGAAATGTTCCGGTAGGCGGTGGTTGTAGGAAGAACAAGAGGGTTAAAAAGCCGCCGTCCTCGTCGGCAGCGACGGCCATTGATTCTTCTCCTTCATCATCATCTGCTACATTGGTTACCGCAAACCACCCTAGTAGTCATTCCCAAATGGACCATATTAACCCTTTGTTTTATGGCTTACACTCGAGTCTTTCATTTCCTAGGTTTAGTAATAATTCTAGGGCTCATGATACTTCGGCTCCGGTGTATGAATATGATCTTGATCAGCCGCAAGTGAATGGTTTAGAGTTTTCATCATCTGGCCTAATGGCTAGCACTCATGATGTTACTTCAAAATCTGCACTTCTTTTAAATCATCCTCTTGCTCCTATTTTCGGATCTTTGAATTCGACTACTGTTTCAGCTTCTGATTCTCCAAATATGGCTTCGCTCATCGCGTCTAACCTTCAACAACATCAAAAGTTTATACCTGGTGGTGGTTCGAGAGGAGCCAACAATTTTCATGGATTTTCACACTATGGAATAGATCACATGCAAATGCAAGGGAATAATCAAATGGAACAGATCGGAGCAATATCACCGGACCCTAATTCTCTCTTTTGGAATGCAACCGGTGTTGGTGCTAATTGGCTTGATCCTCCAAATATTGGTTCTTCAGTCCCTTCTTTGATCTAGCTACAATATGCATGCACCATTTTATTTTTATTTGATCCATCTCATCTCCCTCTTTTTAGTTAATTAATTAACTTAATTGGTCATCTTTTTTATAAAAAAAAAAAATTAAATAGCTGCTAGCTAGTTGGCTTTAATTTCTGTTGGTTCATGTTATGGCCACGGAGAGAAATAATTACGGGAAAAGAAGAAGCTAAAATTGGAAGGATGGGAGTTGGGATCCGAGTGATCATGTCAGGTGCAAAATTAATTCAACCTGCTAGTTTTTATGATCAAGGTTGAGAAAATTAATTCGTTTGCTCTGAGAGGAACCTCGGATCCTCTTCGTCTCATCATCATCAAGTACAAGATTTCGAAGAGCTGCTGCTTTTGGGCACACAAGATCTTAATTGGTCTAGTGAGTTTGTTTTTTTCATCTTTATTTGTATATATAATTAAATTAATGTGCATTGGCACTCATGTTCGATCTATGCATGTATTCGATCTAGTATATTTGTATTAGTTTGGGGGTGTGGTTTAAATTGAGAGAATACATGTTTATTAGGAGTACTTTTTAATTAATTAGTTCTCTATTTTTTTTCTTGTTTTGGTTTTGATTAAGAGGGGAAAGGGCTGGGTATAATGGTATAGAAGAGAGGGATCGATTTGCAATGAATGGTAACAAATTTATTTTGTTCTAAGAAATATATTATCATGGAATGCATTTGTTATGGTTGATTTAACATGTATTCATGCTATATATATATATATATATATATATATATATATATATATTAATTACCAAAGAGGATACATGTATAAACTGTTTAATTATATATATCTTAGCTCGGATATCATATGCATGCAATTTTGGATGTTCGAGCTGTCTCTCTCTCTTACACACGCAGAGAGAGATCAGAGTTGTGTTTAGTTAAATCACATGCATCCAGGCAAGAATAGACATTAAAATGGTCCTGAAGTTAAGGCTTGGATTTTAGTGTTCTGGCTGCATTACATGTAGTTCATTCTCTAGCTAGTAGTACATCCATGCGTAGTCTGACTGACACATTTGATCCAAACAAAAACAATGACTAGCACTATATATGAAATATATCTAAACTTGGAGTTTAGTATAATGATGGTTGCCTATTGTTTTTTTGTGCATATTAGAGAGGGAGAGAGATAGGAGGAATAGTACCGGCTGCAAATCTAATTCTCATCCCAGCAAAGGAGATATTAGGGCGTATATATATATGTATATATATATATATATACATATTTGTATATATGTTCATTACGAAGTTTTGGCTTTGGATATATCTTTGTACATGTTTTGGCTGTAATTCAACACTGCATTATGGATTATATTTCCAGATCATATACAAACATCATTTTATATATATATAGATAGAGAGAGAGAGAGTTCCATAAACTCATGGATGCATGAAGATATATACTCGATCCTTATTCCAAGCAATCTAAATTTTATATATATATATATATATATATATATATATATATATATATATATATTATAGTTGTATTTTGATTGATTTGTGTTTTACGAGTAATATGATTCTAATTAATTTTTGGGGTAAATATATATGTATTAATACTCTTGAAATTTTAATTTTTTGATCAATTTGGGGATTGTCTTTTCAAAATTTTCAATTAGGGATTAAACTTTTAATTTTTTCTACTCTCTCGATTGTCTTTCCAATTTTTTCATTAGGAAATTAAAATTTTATTTTTTTTTATAATTACGTTTAATTGATACTATCACATCAAAAAATTGAGAACATAAAAAGCGAAATGTGATTAAAAATATTTATGTGTAATATTAAGTATCATTTGAACATTTATTCAATTAATTTTTTATACCAAAAAGGGTAAATATATGAATATTATTAATTTTAAAGTAAATTATTATTATTATTATTTTGATATAAAACTATTATTAATTTTTAAAGTAAATTTAATGATAATTTTACCCTTTTGGTAAATTATTAATTTTTTTGGTAAATTTAATTTTTTAAAGTATAAATTTAATGACAATTTTTTAAAGTAAAATTAATAATTGTATTATATTTATCCTTTTTGGTACAAAAAATTAATTGAATAAATATTAAAATGAGACTCAAGTATTTTTTAGTCACGTGTCGCGTCATGTCATCAATTTTCTGATATGACACTGTCAATTTAGACATAATCAAATAAATTTAAAAGTTTAATCCTCTACCGGAAAAATTGAGAAGACAATTTCCAAAGTGAAAAAAAATTAAAATTTTAATCCTCTAATTGAAAAAATTAAGAAGACAATCCCCAAAGTAAAAATTAACTTATTCTAGTTAATATTACTCCCTCTTTTATTTTTCTTGAAAGATATATATATATATATATATATATATATATATATATATATATATATATATATATATATATGAGTATTGATGTATTATTAGGTCAATTAATGAGCTAGCAACAAAAATGATAATAAGAATATAGACAGATGTATTAATAAGTGATTAATTTCACCGTGTAACTTTTGGTATTTTAAATGATTAAGTGTATGTGTGTATACATGATATATTTTACTTAATTGAATTAACTATAATTTGCATTTGCATTTGTATTTGCATTTTAATTTGGATGGAAATCAAAATATATATTGTCATAGTATTTTTATTTTATTTTTGATACTTACGTTTGACTAATTCCCCCTCCTCAAAATGATTATAAATATTCATTTTTTTTACTTGGCGATTTGAAAAGTAGTGTTTTTTTCTTGTTGAAAATCATTTATTTTTTCTAGTCTTAATTAGTTTTAATGAAATTATTTAATACTCCCTCCGTCCCAAATTAACTGCTCAGTTTTGACTTTTTTAAGTCAAATTGACTATTTTTAGAATTAATAATTAAGCATATATAAATATATTTCTAAAATTATAAAAATTAGGATTAGTAATAAATTGTATATACTTTCTTTTGGTTATAATCTCTTCACCTATATTTTAGCAAAAATAGTAAAAAGATTAGTTTTAAAAATGGTCAATTTGACTTTAAAAAATTAAAACTGAGCAATTAATTTGGGACGGACGGAGTATAATTTATTTTTTGGGCCCCGCAGTTTTGATTCCTGATTTCACCCCTTATTCAAAATGATATTGATGATATGCGGGAGTCTGGAGCTATTCCCTTCCCATGCACGCTACTATATATATACTATTTTATGTGATTCTCAAAATCTTTGATGAGGTTGATAGCTAACATAATTTATTTATTTATTTATGAAACTTCATAGTTCATAGTATATATTAAATTAGAAAAACGCAGCTATCATATATATTATTTATGTTGTACATACGTTTGGTTGGTAACTACTAACTAATCTAGGACAAGTAATACTAATAGTAATACAAAGTTAGAAAGGGAAACATGCTTGTAGATACTAACACAAAGTTAGAAAAGGAAACATGTAGTTTTCTTTCTTTTCATTAATATTTGGTGCTGGAACTCATAGTAATGCATTCCAAATCCCTTTACTTGGGCTGCAATTAAATCAAAAGATAGAAATATATATATATATATATATATATATATATATATATATATATATATGTACTTGAATATTTATGTAAAATCGTTAAGTTTGACTAACGGACATGATCGGAAAGTTGTATAGTAGGCTAACAGATCCTACGTGGATAATGACATTTGTATTTGGGACCCAACAGAGGTCGAAAGTGGAGAGAAATCTCCCTCCTAGTTATTGCACATGACTCACTTGAGGATGACAACTGAACCCTAATTCCCCTTATTTTGCCTCCATCATCCTTATTTTTGACTTTTGATGAGTCCCAAATACAAATGTCATTATCCACGTAGGATCTGTTAGTCTACTAAGACTTTTCCGTCATATCCGTTAGTTAAATTTAATGATTTTACATAAATATTCAAGTACAATCACTAATTTTTAAAATTTTTTCTAGTTCAAACAACAATTTATTATTTTTTTCAATTGAGATACCAACTTAAAAGTCGAATCCGATATAAACATCAAAAATTGATTTATCCCATCAATAAATACATCAGACACATAACTAATCACAGTTTAATTAACCTGTATATATATTTATCGTGTGTTGTTTTCTTTTTATTCTTTCCTAATTTTTGTGTGATTGTGTTCGATCTTGGATCCTAAATCTAACACATGCATGGTTTATTAATTTAGTTATTTAGAAATTCAATCATGAGCCTTGGATCCCTTTTCACATTATCCCAAACTTAATTATCATATGATCAAGAGTCAAAGCAACTGCTAAAAGTTTTAACATTTTCAATTCTACAAAGGCCGTTGATATTATTGGAGCGCAAATGATATGGAAAGAGTAAATATGCATGTAACCATATATACTTTTATAATTATTTTAACAATACATAATATTTTAAACAATAATTATTTTTACAATAATATTTTTGCTCTATCAATAATGTAATATCAATCACCTTCTACAAAATTAGTATATAAAGTAAACTATGTACTCCTCCATACTCAAAATTTCACACATATTAAGTAAAGTAAAAGTAGAGGAATAAAAGTAAATAAAATTTTACAAGTAAATTTCTTCTTATAGTAAAAAGTTAATTTCATCAGTACTTTTATTTTTTTAAACTAATAAACTCCACTAAATGACATAATTACCTTTCATTTTATATATTTTATTTCATTTTTTAAGGACAAAAAGGAGGAAGTATATATATATGTTCAATATCTTGGCTCCAAAAAATAATAAATGTTTTTGAATCCATAACTTGAATAAGTAGGAGCACTAACTTGTAGTTTGGGTTAGGAATAATTTTTTCAGATGGTATAAAGTAACAGTTGGATAGCAGAAATGGAGGTAGCATGCCAAGTACTAACAAGTAAGAAGAAGATCTAATTAATGGCCCTAAAAGCCTCAAAAAAAGAATAACATAAAGCTGAAAAGGGTTCGATCGGTGTAGCCATTCAAAGGCTAATATGGTCAAGAATTCAAACGTATCTTTAATTTCTGAAACATAGTAAATATTAAAGAAAAAATATTTATGAGTCAAAAGAATGTATAACTTTTGTCTTCTAAATTATGAACAAGTAATGTTTAAATTTTGTCATTTATTTTTTCTTATTTCTTTTAGACAAAAGAGAGAATTCTCATTCCCTCAAAAGTGTTGTTAATATTGTAGCCATCATAATAGAATACAGGCTGCTGTTATAATCATGGCTGTGTGTGTGTGTGTGTGTTTGTTCATATAATATTTGAATTGATAGACTTAAATAACAAAACACGTGTATTAAAGAATCTAAACATCATTGGTTTGCTAGGTGAAAAGTATTCTCCAAGTTAATTTCAATAACTAAGAATCGCATTAGTGCGATTTGACTAGCTGAATCGTCCCTCTTTTTTCTGTTCCCGATTTTTTCGTTTCGTTTCCTTCTTTTTTTATACCGTCGCGTGTGAGAGTACTGTATTGATCAATTAATTAATTTATCATAAAATTAATTTTATGATTAACGGGATGCTCCAAATAGTTAGCCCCCCCAATGCCCTACGGAGGCTTTCAAAATCTAAAATGCTCCGAGCCAATTGAGATACATATATTGTGTATTCATTCATAATAATCATGCAAATAAAATCAACTGTTACTAGGACTGAGCAAAAAACGAGTATAACCGAAAAACCAAACCAAACCGAAATAATCTAATCGAAATTTTCTGATAATTCGGGTATTTTTAACATTTTGGTTATATTCGAATTTTTATTCAGTGTTCGGTTAGTTTGTACGGGTATTACTTTTGGGTTATTCGGTTAACCCGAATAACCGAACAAAACATTGTCTGGTGAAGTATTTACATAGCCGAACAAAGACTACTAAATTAATTACTAGTTAATAACCGAACGATACCCACTCTCTGAAGAACAAACAAAGCACACTTGAACTCTCTCAGATCTTGAACTCTCTTAGATCCAGACGCCCAGTGTGACGCCCCCAAAATAGGTATACATCACCCATTCTGAGTTGTCAATACATGGTACGAAAAACAACTACAACTTTATTATTACAACAAGAAACTGTGAGTTTAAATACAAATATTATCTTCTGATAATATTTATACTCACATAAATCCTCATCACATTTATTGATACAAGATTTTACAAAATGGTGAGGACTACTAAACAATCCTTTCTAAAACCTTCATTCCATACCTCACTTACGTCATCGCTATATTCTCGCCTCCACGAGAAGAATGGAACAAAAGGAAAAGGGTGAGCTTAACTAGCTCGATAAAGAATATTATGACTAAGATAATATCTGACAAATTATCGTTAGTCTTCACGGGAAAAATTTAATAGAATCTGATAGACAACAAATTTTCAATCAATATTACGCAATGAAATAATAATTCATTAGAAGAGTTAAGTAGAGAATGCAAACTACTATCTTCTATGTATGAATTTAAAAGTTCATCGCTCATCTTTTATCCCTCAGAATAACAATCGATATACATCCGGAATCAAATATTCATCTTTGCACTACTGTGCCAAAGATATTCATCGATTAATCATGTTCATTTAAACACTGCTTCATCTTTGCACTACACGCCAAAGATATTAATCGATCGGTCATGTTCATCTCAACACTGTTCATCTTTGCACTACTGTGCCAAAGATATTCTTCAGAATCATTCATCTTTCGCACTACGGGCCAAAGATATTCAATAACATCATCATTTAAGGCCGAGGATGATGAAAAATATTTTAAAGAAGCGAATCCAAAGAAACAAAATGACAAGGATTAAGGATTAAGGATTCGTACTTTGTTTTATCCAAGTCAACAATACCCCAAAAATAATCACGGTGGTGTAAAATTCAAGAATGATCAAAACATGGATCTGAATCAAAGCTAGTATCCAAAATAGATGTTTTGGACAAAAAGAAGAAATTTTATTTTTTGGTGAATAGTGTTAGATATCGTGAATAGTCTTAGTATCGTGAATAAAGTACCGTATATCATGAATAATAAATCCGACACCAAAAGATAGAAATTCCACAAAAACATCTTCACGCTTCATGAATAGTACTGCGTGAATAGTAACTCGTGAATAGTAACTTCGTGAATAAGAACTCATGAATAGTAACTTCGTGAATAGTAACTCATGAATAGTAACCCCGACATGAAAAAGTTCCAAATTTGACAAAAACTTGGATCGACATTTCAAAGATAATGATATTGAAGAAATAATATCATTACGAAAAAAAAATAATATCCCTTACCTCGAAAGAATCGATTGCCGGAAGGAAAGGTCGGAAGTGATCTTTGAATGAAACTTTATCTTGACAAAGAACTCTCAAAGTATCTAAATACTCACAAAATACGCTCAATAATATAGAGAGAGAAAAAAAACTTTGTTTACGGTGTGATTTTCAATTCTAACTTAGCCTCTATTTATAGGAAAATGTTAGCCCGTAAAGAAGCGGACTTGACCACACTTTACGATGGCTTTACCTCTACTATTGCCACCCACCACATTTGAAATAAAATTCAGCACATTTCTTCACCAACCACAAGTGGGGCCCACTCAATTCTAGAATTTTCCACCAAAATCAATTATAACCCTAATTTCCTAATCGAGACACCTCTTAAAATTCATAACAAATCATTCGTGCATTTTAACGGTTCAAAATTTGTGGACATATACTCAACTTATGTATGTATAACATACCCAAAAATTACCACAATCCAACGGTCGGATTAAAATTATAATCCCCAATATATCTCAAAAACCCACGATTTAATTTTTAATACCTCGATACGGTAAATACGATAAAACACCTCAACAATAATTTCTTCATTTATAACCACATAAATAAATCCATCATTTATATCCACATAAAATAAATATTTCTTTATCATATGAATCAATAATTAATTATTCACAAATAATATTACGAGAATCACAATTATGATGACCAGTAGTTCCTGGAAAGAGGGGCTTTCGATAAGGATTTCTCCTTCTTGGCGGCGTAATTAGGTGACCAAACCTCTCCTTGATGAACTTTCTAGACATTGCCAATAATGCTATCTAATAATATTATTTAAATAATATGAATTATTGATCGATAATGGAGATAATGCGTGTGACAATTATTGAACAACAATAATATAAAATATCAACGCAGCAATTATTGAATCAATAAAATAAAATATTGAGCGAAGAACTCTTTGTGAAAATTATTGAGTAGTGCCTTCTTACGTAAGGATCAATAATTCAACAATCTTGTGCAATACTGGTAATGCTTCTTTGTGCGACCACGCGTATTCATCGTATTTTAACCAATACCGGTATTCAACAAATCTTAATCTGTAATAACTACTGTACTGTTATTTTTAACCAACTTATATTTGTCGTTTTCTTCATCCAATCGCTTTCCGTTATAGAAGCCCACACATGGTCATACCATAATTTAATATTCCCGACAAAGATCTAAATATTCCACGACCAAACGAATATTCCCCAGCAAAAATGAATATTTTATAACCACTTGCTTATTTTGAAATATTTGCGTATTTAACCCTTAACTATCCACATTAATCAAATCAACCCTTACTATTTCAAAATAATAAATAAAGGAAATTCCTTTTATTTAAAAAAAAAAAATTTAGGTCTTACAACCTCCCTCCTTATGAAATTTCGTCCTCGAAATTGGCGTCGTACTGGTGTTTGAAAAGGTGAGGATACCTCGCTTTCATTTCCGTTTCCAATTCCCCAGTGTCATTTCCTCTATAGCATGATTCCTCCACAAAACTTTAACTTGTGGTATGACCTTTCTTGCGTGGGACATGCTCCTTCCTATCCAAGATCTTGATAGGTACCTCCTCATACGTTAAGTCTTGGCTATCTCGTCCGGTTCTAACTCAATAACGTGGTTGGGTCTTTCACATATTCTGAAGTCTGAGATATGTGAAACACATTATGAACACGAGACATACTTTGGAGAATGTAACGCAAGTCTATAGGCTACATTTCCTACTCGGTCGAGAATTTGAAATGGACCATAAATCGTGGATTGAGCTTTCCTCTCTTCCCAAATCTTGTAACTCCTTTCCATGGAGCAACTTCATGACAATACATGATCCCCTACATTAAATTCCACGTCCTTTCGATGAAGATCCGCATAACTCTTTTGTCGATCTTGAGCCGTTTGTATCGTTGTCGAATTATTTGGATCTTTTCGGTGAGTCATACGTCTTAACTTCGGGTCCCAACAATGTTGCTTCACCCACCTCATCCCAACATATTGGAGAAGCGACATTTTCGTCCATATAATGCTTGAATGGAGCCACACCTATACTTGCACGATAAGCTTTTGTTGTTGTAGGAGAATTCCACCAATGGTAAATACTTATCCCAACCGCCCTTGAAGTCTAGGACACGTAGTCTTAATAAATCTTCAAGAGTTTGAATAGTCCTCTCTCGATTGTCCGTCCGTTTTGGGGATGGTATGCGAAACTAAATCGCAAATCCGTGCCCATAGCTTTTTGCAAGCTAACCCAAAATCTTGAAGTGAATCTTGGGTCACGATCCAAAACTATGGATACTGGGCATGCCATGCAACCTCACAATCTCATTTACGTGCATACTTAGCAAGACGTTCAGTGAATAAGTCTCCGATCGGCGGCAAAAATGAGCGGACTTGGTTAATCTATCAACAATAACCCAAATAGCATTGATGCCTTGAAAACCGTAGGAAGACCAATGTAACGAAATCCATGGTAATGTGTTCCCACTTCCATTCCGGATCTCAAGTGGTTGCAACGGACCCTTAGGTACTAGATGCTCCGCTTTTACGTTAGCAAGTTAAACACATCGAGATAAACTTTGCAATCTCTCTCTTCATATTATTCCACCAAAATGTATGTCAAGATCACGATACATTTTAGTACTTCCGGATGGATTGCAAATGGTGTATTGTGTGCTTCCATCATAATCTTGTACTTCAAATCGTAGTCGTTAGGAACACAAAGTCTAGAGTGGACTCAAGTATTCCTTCTTCATCAATTCTCGCTTCGGAATAGCTCCTTCTTGTACTTTCTTCTTCATACGTATCGAAACAAGATTCGGTGGCTTGAGCAACCTTAACTTTTTCTATTAAAGTTGGCTCTGTCGTTATACTTGACATCATCGCACTTCGTTCCTCATATGATCTTCTACTCAACGCGTCGCCTTTACGCGTTAACTTTACCGGGATGGTATTGAATAGTGTGGTCGTAGTCTTTCAATAGCTCGAGCCAACGTCATTGCCGCATGTTGAGTTCTTTTGAGTGAAGAAATATTTAAGGCTTTTATGGTGCGAATATATCTCCACTTTCTCCCCATATAGATAGTGCCTCCATATCTTTAATAGCGAAACGCATTGGCTGCGCTAACTCTAGATCATGAGTAGGATAATTCCTCTCATACTCTTTAAGTTGTCGCGAGGCATAGGCTATGACTTTCCCACGTTGCATGAGAACACATCCTAACCCTTTGCTCGAAGCATCGTCAGAGATAACAAATCCATCCGAACCCGGATGGTATTGTTAGAAACAGTCTTAAAATAAGTCTCCTCTTAAGCTCTTGGAAACTTTTCTCGCATTCTTCGCTCCAAACGAATTTTGTATCCTTCCGAGGTTAGCTGAGTTAATGGAGTAGCGATTCGAAAAACCTTCCACGAATCTCCGATAATAACCACCTAAGCCAAAAAAGCTCGTCTTGATCACCGACTTCGGTTGCTCCCAACTTTGTATTGCTTCAATCTTATTTGGATCAACAGATACTCCATGTTTTGACACCACATGCCCAAGAAATGCTACTTCCTCGAAGCCGAACTTCGCATTTCTTCAATTTGGCATATAGTTGGTTTTCACGAAGCCTTTGGAGTACCGACTTCAAATGGTGCTCATGATCTTCACGACTTTTGGAATATATAAGGATGTCATCAATAAAGACAACAACAAAGCGATCCAAATATTCCTTGAATACTCGGTTCATCATATCCATGAAAGCGGCAGAGCATTAGTTAGTCCGAAAGACATGACTAAGAATTCATAATGCCCATACCGAGGAGTTCGAAAAGCGGTCTTTGGAATATCCTCGATTCTAATTTTCACCGATGATATCCGAACGAAGATCGATTTTTGAAAAGAATTGTGCCCCTTACTAATTGGTCAAACAAGTCATCAATACGAAGCGCGGGATACCTATTCTTGATGGTGACATGGTTCAATTCCGATAGTCAATACAAAGTCGCATACTCCCGTCTTTTTTTTACAAATAAAACAGAGCACCCCCGAGGAGATGTACTAGGACGAATGAAACCGATGTCCAACAATTCCTCAGTAGTTGGACCTTTAACTCCGAAGTTCAATAGGAGCCATTCGATATGGGGTTTTAGAAATGGGCTTTGTACGTGTTCAAGATCAATAAAGAATTGAACTTCACGTTACGGGTAGGCCAATCGAAGTTCTTCTGAAATCGTCGGAAAGTCAATAACAACAGAATATTATTCAAATTTGGCGTGTCTTTATTCAAATCCATAACATGGGCTAAGAAAGCTTGACATCCGCTTTTCAATAAACGAATAGCTTTATGATTAGATATGACGATGATTGATTTTAATGGTTTAGTTGCTTGAATTACGTACAACGGTTGGTTAGAATATGAAAACTAACAACCTTACGAAAAAAATCAATTTTGGCATGATGAGTAGTTAACCAATCAATCCCTAAAATCACATCAAAAGCAAGTATCTTTAAAGAGATAAGGTCAATGGGTAAGGTGATGGTGCCAACTTGAATCAAACAAGATTTATAAGCGATGGATGTGATGAAAGTTTCTCTAACGGAGTTTCCACAGAGATAGATCAAAGTCTAATTTCTCCGAGTCAAGTTTAAGCGTTGAGCACATGCAGGAGAGATAAATGAATGGGTATACCCCAAATTATCAAGTAAAGTATAAACTTCGCAAGAATTTATAAATAGCTTACCCGTGATAACCTCGTTTGGGTTCTCGCATTATGACCAAATGAACAAACGCTTTCTTCCGGAATCGTTGACTTTGACTTTTTCGGGACGATCTTTTGAGTCACCGTCCCCATTGAACTAGGTTTCGCTATCAGTCTGATCTCGAAAGCGATATGTCCTTCCTTTCCACAACTATAGCATACCTTGAATCTGTTGTGGGCGCTTTGGTGATATGTCCTCTCTTTCGCATTTGTAGCATATGACCGGGTGGTCGATCTCCTCCCTTAGAACCGGTTACTCTGCAGACTTTGTCGTCTTCACATAGTCGTTGTTAAATCTCCTCTTTTAAAATCTCCTCCTAACTCGCTTCTTCGCTTTTCACGGCCATGATTACCACCGTGTGGTTACCATTTCATCCGTCTGCTTTTCTTTCTCCGCAGTTATCATTATTCATTGATTGCTATCTCTGTACGATCCTGGTTATGGTCCTCGATTGGCCAAGTATCTCGCTTCTAATAATTGAGCCCTCATTACAACATCTCGAATAAAGAGAAAGTTTATGAGAATGAGATCTTGGCGTATCTTAGGGTTTCAAACCTCTAAGAAACATCCGCGTCATCGTTCCCTCATTCTCCACCAAATGAGGTGCAAACACGATAACTCTCGCAAACTTTGCCTCGTCTTCGAGACACCGCCATGTTATTATTTTACTCTGTCTGATGAACTCCACTTCCTTCATATGACGAACACTTTCGGAAAGTATTTGTCATTAAATAGTCTCTCAAACGCCTCTCCCAGACATCCGAAAAGAGTCGCGTGCGGATGGAGTACGCTTCACGAGACTCCCACCGATGAATCTGCCTCGCCACGGAACATAAAGGTGGCGAATGGAACCTTCGTTCCTCCGCGTGCATCCCAAGACATCGAATATCTTGGTAATTTGTTTGACCCATGTTTCCGCCATGATCGGATCTCGGCTTTCCTTAAATTCGTGGTCCCAACTCTTTGAATCGCTTGGGCATGTGACAACCCGTGAATTGCTATCATTTCTCCTCAGATTTTGAACACGAGTCTCCTCGTCGATTTTGCATGAATCGCAAAAAGCTTCTAAACATCCCTCGTTCATCATCTGCTTTCGGTGGTGTTGTTCACGGGAGGAACATTGCCGACTGTTGTGACGCTTCTCCTCGTTGGTAAATCTGAGCATCTCCACGGTCTCATTTACTCCAATGTTAATATTCTCGATTGACATTCTCAAATCATCGTCATAAAACAAGGGTTAATTAAGGAAATCAATATATCACATAATATCCCTATATCTTGACCAACTAACAAATAAGCTTAGGTAGGACACACTAAGCGAAGGATTTACTCGTCTCTCCCTCCTAGTTCTATTCCCCGATCTCCGCCAGAGATCATATCCCTAAGCTCGATACCAACCGCGGCGCCCCAAAATAGTATACATCACCCATTCGAGTTGTCAATACATGAATGCATGTAAACAACTACAACTTTATTATTACAACAAGAAATCTGTGAGTTTAAATACAAATATTATCTTACAGACAATATTTATACTCACATAAATCCTCATCACATTTATTGATACAATATTTTACAAAATGGTGAGGACTACTAAACAATCCTTTCTAAAACCTTCATTCCATACCCCGACTGCGTATTACTCGCTATATTCTCTCGCCTCACGAGAAAGAATGGAACAAAAAGGAAAAGGTGAGCTTAACTAGCTCGATAAAGAATATTATGACTAAGATAATATACAACAAATTATCGTTAGTCTTCAACGAGGAAAAATTTAATAGAATACAATAGACAACAAATTTTCAATCAATATTCGCAATGAAATAATAATTCATTAGAAGAGTTAAGTAGAAATGCAAACTACTATCTTCTACATGTATGAATTTAAAAGTTCATCGCCTATCTTTTATCCTGTAACAACAATCAATATACATCCAGAATCAAATATTCATCTTTGCACTACAGGCCAAAGATATTCATCGATTAGTCATGTTCATTTAAACACTGCTTCATCTTTTGCACTACAGGCCAAAGATATTAATCGATCGATATTGTTCATCTCAACACTGCTTCATCTTTTGCACTACGTGCCAAAGATATTCTTCAGAATCATTCATCTTTGCACTACTGGTGCCAAAGATATTCAATAACATCATCATTTAAGGCGAGGATGATGAAAATATTTTTAAAGAACGAATCAAAGAAACAAAATGACAAGGATTAAGGATTAAGGATTCGTACTTTTGTTTTATCCAAGTCCAACAATACCCCAAAAATAATCACAATTGGTGTAAAATTCAAGAATGATCAAAACATGGATCTGATCAAAGCTAGTATCCAAAATAGATGTTTTGGACAAAAAGAAGAAATTTTATTTTTGGTGAATAGTCAGATATCGTGAATAAATAGTTGAGTATCGTGAATAATCTCGATATCATGAATAGTAAATCCGACACCAAAAGATAGAAATTCCACAAAAACATCTTCACGCTTCATGAATAAGACTTTCGTGAATAGTAACTTTCGTGAATAAGAACTTTCGTGAATAAGTAACTCATTCATAATAGTAACTCGTGAATAGTAACTCATGAATAGTAACCCCCATGCAAAAAAGTTCCAAATTTGACAAAACTTCAGATCAACATTTCAAAGATAATGATATTGAAGAAATAATATCATTACGAAAAAAAAATAATATCCCTTACCTCAAAGAATCGATTTCAAGGAAAGGTCGGAAGTGATCTTGAATGAAACTTATCTTGAGCAAAGAACTCTCAAAGTATCTAAATACTCACAAAATACGCTCAATAATATAGAGAGAGAAAGAGAAAAACTTTGTTTACGGTGTGATTTTCAATTCTAACTTAAATTTCTATTTATAGGAAAATGTTAGCCCGTACCAAGCAGACTTGACCAAGCTTTACCGATGGCTTTACTGCTACTATTGCCACCCACCACATTTGAAATAAAATTCAGCACATTTCTTCACCAACCACAAGTGGGGCCCACTCAATTCTAGAATTTTCCACCAAAATCAATTATAACCCTAATTTCCGAATCGGACACCTCTTAAAATTCATAACAAATCATTCGCATTTTTAACGGTTCAAAATTTGTGGACATATACTCAACTTATGTATGTATAACATACCCAAAAATTACCACAATCCAACGGTTGGATTAAAAATTATAATCCCATAATATATCTCAAAACCCCGATTTAATTTTTAATACCTCCAATCTGTAAAAATCTTGATAAAACACCTCAACAATAATTTCTTCATTTATAACCACATAAATAAATCCATCATTTATATCCACATAAAATAAATATTTCTTTATCATATGAATCAATAATTAATTATTCACAAATAATATTACGTAATCACAATTATGATGACCAGTAGTTCTCCTCAGGAAAGAGGGCTTTTCCGAGATAAGGATTTCTCCTTACTTGGCGGCGTAATTAGGTGACCAAACCTCTCCTCGACGTAACTTTCTAGACATTGCTAATAATGCTATCTAATAATATTATTTAAATAATATGAATTATTGATCGATAATGGAGATAATGTGCGAAGTGACAATTATTGAACAACAATAATATAAAATATCAACGCAGCGAATTATTGAATCAATAAAATAAAATATTGAGCGATAACTCACTGTGAAAATTATTGAGTAGTGCCTTCTTACGTAAGGATCAATAATTCAACAATCTCATGCAATACCGGTGTCTTCTTTGTGCGACCACGCCAGACATTCGTATTTTAACCAACGGGTATTCCAATGATCTTAACTTGAATAACTACGCCAAGTTATTTTTAACCAACTTATATTTGTCGTTTTCTTCATCCAATCGCTTTCAGTTATGGGGCCCACACATGGTCATTTCTGGCCGCATTTAATATTCCCGACAAAGATTTAATATTCCACGACCAAAACGAATATTCCCGAAACAAAATGAATATTTTATAACCACTTGCTTATTTTGAAATATTTGCGTATTTAACCCTTAACTATCCACATTAATCAAATCAACCCTTACTATTTCAAAATAATAAATAAAGAAATTCCTTTTTATTTAAAAAAAAAATTTGTCTTCTTACACCTGCACCCAGATCTCGATTGTCGATGATCGCCTCGGTCGATTAACCTACCAGAGGCTTTTGAGGAAGCAACGCGAGAGAGTAAACGCTTGTCAGCGATGTTAAGCGAGAATTTGAGGACGACTAATTGGAGGTCGGGTTTGGCGAATTGGAAGGTGTCGTAGAGCCCGGTGCGAGAGGTGGTTGTCGCATTGGCCGGGAGTTGGGTTAAGTGGAGGAGTTTAGTGATTTGGGTGGAGATTTGGGTGTCGTGGAGGAGAGAATAGGAAGGATCCTCGAATGAAAAAGGAATAAGGAAAAGATGGGTCATGGGAGGATTGCGGAGAGAGATTCGATGGATGACCGGCCTTGGAAAATGAATCGGACCATGAGATGTGTGGGTCAGCTTTGGGCACCGAGGCTTCGCCATGGAAATTGAATCAGAGCTGACCTTAATTAATGGAAATTAATTGAAAGAGAGGAATGGGGAAAATAGAAATGATTTCATTTGTTAATGGTGTTAATTTAAATTCGGTTATTAAGCGAATAACCGCATAACTTATTCGGTTATTCGGTTAGTGGACATTTCGGTTATTCATTCGGATAGCAAAAATAGGATATTTTTAGATATCGGTTATAACCGAATTACTAGTTTGATTCGGTTAATAACCGAATGCTCACTCCTAACTGTGACTAGTCAAAATTGACTCATAATTATGACCGACCATATGATGCTTTGGTTAGGGGTCCACAAGTCCATGTCAATTGTCAAATATTGGAATGTCTGGTGGAGATGGGACCCTAAAATTGATCATCATGTCGTGGTGCATAGAGATGTGGTGTAAAAGCGGGACACAGGATTCTTCCTCCAAGCGTTTGTCATAAAAGGGCAATAAAAGATTAAAATAGTGATATTTTAAAAAAAATTAAATTAAATTTGCAAAGTAGGAAAATTACAAAAACTTATAAGGGGATGAAGGTTTGCCCACCCACAATTCCCACTCATAATTATACTATTAATTAATTAATTTGTCCTTGGTGCTAGCTAGTCATTGTAAATTTTCAATCTCACCTCGGCACCTCCCCACCAAAGACATATTCCATCTATTTCTCTAAAATAAAAAGAGGATTGTACTCTATTTATTGTATTTTAATTTTTTAAATTAAATACATTTATGTTTATTAAAATAGATAATTAGCGATCCACATGCATGCTCCATGCACGTTACTAAATATATAATTTTTCTTTCGAACAAAATCTTTTAGAATTGCTAGATACCTCGATCTAAATTAATGCTCTCCAAGATTTGGACTAAAAAAAATGCAATTTGGTGTTTATCAATTGATCATCCCATGCATCATTGAAAAGAATATCTATAAAATTGAATCAAATCGACCTTTTTAAAGTTTTTGTGACACAAATATGATTATGACCGAGGGCGGATATATTCATAGGGTAACTGTCTATGCTCGATTTTTTTTATAGGTATAGGGACAATGGTAGAAATAAAATTTAATAAATTTAAGGGGATAGATTTATGAAAAAATTAAACTTAGAGGGGTAAAAAGAACTTAAACTACTATAAAAAGAACTAAACACACTGTGTATAATACTCCATCCTGTTCAGATTAAATGACATTTTAGGGAGTTTAATTTTATTCTATATAAGTGTCGTTTTGGAATCTCTATGCAATATTGTACTATTTTTTCCTAATTTACCCATCTATTTAATATGCTTAGTAAATGCAATTGTGGAGAGAGAAATAATTAATTAGGGACAATTGTGGAGAATGAGAAGAGACATATGTGGAGAGAGAAATAATTAATTAGGGACACAAAAGACATTTTGTGTTATTTTTTAATAAGTGTGCTTAACTCTAAAATGACATTTAATCTGAATAGGAGGGAGTATATTCAAACACTCGCTCTTTAATTATTTAAATTTCAACCTTTCACTTTAGTTTTCATCCCAAAAAAATGTACGTCCCTGTTGGGAGCAGATCTTGAATCCGTCCGTCCGTTATGACTATTCTAAGTTCACTACTAGAAAAATAAGAATACGTGACGGAACTTTGTGACAGTTTTTAAAAACAATCACAAAAGATAGTAATTTGTGATGAACTTTTTAAGCAATCACAAAATAATAGTATGTATGATCATGGCTCTTAGTGATGACTAATTTTGCTATCAATGCATTATAATTGTGATGGTCGTGTCAATCACCAAACTTTTTTTTTGTGACGGACTAAGTCATCACTTATAGATATATCATTTTCCTGATTGCATTTTAGCTATCACTAATATTTTAATGTAAGAAATAATTAAAACAATATTGTATGACGGTCATGACAATCATTTAAAAAGATAGATTTTTGTGACGACTTTTATTTGCAATTACAAAAAAAAAATATTTTGTGATGGAATTTTCAAGTCATCACAAAATAATAAAATATATGATGTCTCTCAGTGATGGCTAATTTTACCATCATTATAGAGTATGTGTGACTGTCATTGCAATCACAAAATCTTATGTGGAAGTAATTTTATTTAGTAAGTCAACTCACATATATTTCCTTTTATATTTTATTTTAAAATTATAATCTAGGCTTTGGTGTAGTGGTAATACTACACAAAATTATATTTTGTTTAGTATGTCTGAGTATTTTGTTTTGCTTACCTTTGATCTCTAAAGTTTTATTTTTTTGTGATGATTTTAACAATTACAATAACTTACTTGTTAATGTGTTGTATTAATCATCACAAAAACACTAAGAGTTTGTGTGATTGTCAAAATCATCACGTAAAACTTTTCATGATGTGCGTATACAAGATGACCATTGTGATGCTTAAAGCCATCCTGTAAACTTTTGGTGATAATTTTTTTGGTTTTTGTGATGAATTTTGACCATCACAAATGACCATTTTTTTAGTAGTTGCTTCAATTTAATTTAAAAGAAGATAAAGCAAAGCCGAAGTAAACTGAAAACCGAATAGCAAGTAGGCACATGTATTATAGTGTAATTACTTTAGAAAGAAAAGTTTCCAAGTATAATGAGTTGACTCGTACATATAATGATCAACATTCGAGTTGACTCATAATTCAAATTGAGTTAATTTGGATGATTCATTATATTTGACTAGCTTGCAAAGTAAATACTAATCTATAATATCTTTTTACTTTCTGTTAATTAATAATAAATGTCTGCATGCATGATTTTTACTAATTCAATAAGCAAGACATTTGCAAGCATGAATGTAATGATACTGTTAGTGACGAGTCCCAGATGATAAAAGGTAAATTATTAGGTTGAGTTTTATTATATATTTATTAATTTATGTACATTTTAAATTTATTTGATGTAAAATTTATGTGAAATATTCTAACTGTTATAGGTACTCATTTTAATATTTTAGAATTAATTTAATCTCTATTATGAGTTTAAAAGTAACATTATTTTAATCAAAATTTGTTGTACTTTATGTCATAGACCGTACATATTACGGATTAAATTATATCATTTTAGAACTAGTCTGTGTCTTGCACAAATTATTAATCTAATATATATAAATTTATCTCTCATTATATTAAAAAAAATACTTCAAATTTGCTCCTAAATTAGTGTAATTAATAAATATTATGATAAATATATAAAATCACGATGATGAGTTCGAGTTATCCCGAGTACTTAAGACCTCTTCTTATAAATATTAATATTAAATAATATAATCAAATATATATATATATGGGAAATGATTTGTGGAAAACGTTAGCTATTAACACTGTTTCAACTAATGCTAATCTAGCCGTTCAATATTAGAGTTAATGGCTGAGATGAATGCCAAATGCATTAGAGAAGTAATGGTTGACAAATAAATATTAAAATCCTCTCTCTAGCTAGAGCATAGAGGAACAAAACGCATTTAACGCGTTTTGACACGACGTTTTTGATCATTGCCACTCTCTCTCCTCTGGCCAAAGAGAGATGATTTTAATATTTGCTCGAGACCCAAATTCGCTAGAGGAGAAGCGGCCAATAATTTTTTTGGCTTAATTACATTATCCTGATTATCCTCCCACAAACTAGTTATTAATCAGTAAATAAAATAATAAAAAATTATAAGTATAATCAGTAATTATCCTTATACTTATTAATAAAATAAATATGTATAAGGATAATTAATAATTATCGTTTATGATTTTTAATTATAAATAAAAATAGTGATTGAATTTATATTATATTCCTACTCAAATATTTAAACTCAATCACTATTTCCTATTTATAATTAAAAATTTTAAGACGATAATCGATATTATTCTTATACATACTTATTTTGTTAATAAGTATAAGGATAAATATAAAGATAATTATTTATTATCCTTATAATTTTTATTATTTTATTTTACTTGATTAATAAGTAATATGTATAAGGATAATCATTAATAAGTAAAGGATAAGTATAAAGATAATTCTTGATTATCCTTATAATTTTTTATTTTTTTATTTTACTGATTATTAAGTAGTATATAGGATGATAATCAGGATAATGTAATTAAGCCAAATTTTTTGTTGGTAGCATACTCTCCTCTAGTGGCCATCAACTTTGATCGTTTTATTTGGCCAGAGAGATGCTGTGGCTAACAAAAAAATTTTCTTGTGGTGAGCCCTCATATCAGCCATTCACTCTAATTTTGGACGGCTGGATAATTTTGGACGGCTGGATGAGCGTTAGTTGAAACAGTCCCTCTGACTAACGTTTTTCACGGATCATTTCCCTATATATATATATAAGGTCTTTAGTGGCACCATAGTCAACTCACCTGATGACCCTCGAGCAATATATGCATGGTTTTTAAATTTGGATAGGATTGTTGGTTTTAATCTGTCGGTACTTCAGTTCGATTTGAATTAATAAATTATTTTTGATCAAAATCGATTGACTCGAACCGGTGGTTCAATTGATAAAATCGGTTAATTGACCTAGTAAATTGATTTTAATTTTTGTATAAATTTTTTTTAATATTAAAATTAATCACTTATAGTAATATTGTAACTCAATTTTATTATATTTTAATTTATAAAAAATGATATTTTTTAAGAATTTTATTAATTAATAATAATATATATTTTTATATATTAATAACGATCAATAATGATCCAACCACTTGTTATAAGTTTATTTGTTGGTAAGTTGATCAATTTGTCAATAAAATACTGACACACATAGAACTTCGCCTTCTGATGTTATATTTTCTCACTGGTCCAATAGGAATCTGATGCTGGAATATTAATTAATTATTTATTTATATATTCTTCTGTAGAGGAAAATCTAACTATGGCAGACCAAAGATTTTACTACTTTAATTGCTCGATAACCGAAGCCTCCACTTCCACGCTCTCCCCACTTCATTCCGGCCCCTTCACCAAATCAAATTCCTTACGTACACAAATAATACTTAATTCAAAATTTCATTAATCTCTCTAACTTTATGTTTTTAAATTGTATTCGATAACTAACTTTATGTTGTTTATAATATTATATATTATGTGAACGGGTCACATTTGCATTAAGACGTGTTCAACTTCAATTTTGGTTCAGTTGTGCCCACTATATATCTCATCAAATATCAACCTAAACCGTAGATCATATATATATATATATATATATATATTAAAGCTGACTCTCTCCGGCGAATTATATGAAGTGAACTAAAAACGAACTAGTTATAACGACAATTTTATCCGTCGCAATAACATAGAAAACCGATCTTTTATATTATAGCGACGGATAAAACTATCGCTATAGTCGTTCGTTTATAGTTTATTCCTTATAATTCGTTAGAAAAATAGACTTATATATATATATATATATATATATATATATATATATATAGGTGTGGAAGTGATGAACATACAAAAACCATGCAAGTCATCATGCATTAAACAGTTCAGATTTGTACGTCAACAATGGATACATTTCAAGTGACGGGAAAAAAATGTACGTGTTTTGCATATTAGGATTTTGATATTTTATGCACACTTATTTATTTTTCAACGCAAATGTTGCAATACAGAATTGCTTTATGTGTTCTAAAAACGATACAGTTATGGTATAAATGAAAAACGTAGTTAGAATATCAAAATCCTGGATTTTAAATACAACCATAAAATATCTAACTATTTTGTCATATATATATATATATATATTAATTATAAATCTAAAGACATTTAATTAACGTATCTATTGACGCGTATTTATTGACATATAATATGTCTACTTAAACATATAAGAGTATTTGTCTTTGTAGTTGATATGTTGTGACAATATCAATTATTTTTAATATATATATATATAGGTAAAAATGGAGGTACACAGTCGTGTAATTTTTAAAGTTACATAGTCTACGATCGTAGTAGAATAGTCACTTTACGATTTGTGAATTCACTCAACGATCGTGGACTACTCTACGATCGTAGAGTGAATTCACTCTACTATCTGGGGAATACTCTACAAACGTAAAGTGAAATCACTCTACGATCGTAGACCGTGTAACTTTAAAAAGTAACACTACCGGTATGTACACTCATATTTCCCATATATATATATATATATATATATATATATATATATATATATATAATTCACTCTCTCAATAAATTGAAATCGAAAAGAATTAAAACGCAGGCCACTATTACTTTGTAAGACCTCAGCTTTTTATAAATAAAGATGAATTTTCTATAAATATTATTTTTGAATATTATGGAATAATTTGATATAATGTTATAGTTGTGGGTAATATTTATAAATTTTGCAAAGTATACAAGTGGTTATATTATATTCGATTGGTGGGGAATATTCGGTTTAGCGAGGGAATATTAAATACTGCATAACTACTCAATCATTGGTGGACCCTACAATGAAATTATTGTCGGATTGAGAAAAGACAAAAATATTTTATTGAAATAACGGCGGAAGTTTTACTGGTTGATCTTTGTTGAACTACTCTCGGTAGTAAAAGTACGATGTCGTGTGGTTGCGTAAGAAGACACGGTATTGATTATTGATCTTTATGTGAAGTCACTTAGTTTGATTCCATTATTGTCGATTAATAATATGAATTATTATAGCGATAATGACGTTTTGTTTTATTCAGTATTATTAACGTAATAAAAGCGAAACATCTTTTATATAAAATGCGAATCTTTATTAAAGTTATTTTATAAATAAAATATATTATATTTTATTATCGTAGTGTTTTCAGTAGTGTTTTGCGATAGTGTTTGCATAGTAAAATGTTTTTATATAAATAGAATATATTATATTTTATTTAAAAGATTTTTCTTTAAACATGGACCGTCGATTAAAATAAATCAATCTGGACCGCTTCATGGATTAATTCTTATACGCATTCCATTTTCCTATAAATAGAAGCTCATTCCTTCATTATTTTCTTACGAATTCATTGAAACTCTAGAGAGAATTATAGAGAAAGTATAGAGAAAGTTATAGAAAGAAGAAGAGTATTCTCGCTACTTCACGTTATCATATTCAGTTCTTTTACTAGTGAGGGTGTTATTCTTTCTTCTTGAAGAGAACTTACATTATTCCATTCACTATTATTCATTTGGAATAACTTTTGTAAAAGTGGCATACCTATACATAACCTCACTTACGCCAGGTATACCCTATACTTGGTGAAATCCTTATGTTATTCCATTGCTTATTATTACATTGGAATAACTTTATATCTGTGATCACCCTATACTTGGTGACATTCTTCTATTATTACATTGGAACATCCATGCGTGTGTTTTACACCTTTACTGGTTCCGCCTTTTATTATTATTACATTGGAACATCACATGCATGTGTTTTACACCCGGACTGGTTAAGATTTTTTTATTATTATTCTGGAACATCACATGCATGTGTTTTACACCGACTCAGTTCCGTCTTTATCATTCTCATTGGAATATCCTATCATGTGTTTTACACCGGATCGGGTTCCATCTTTATTATTACATTGGAACATCCCGCCGATTGTGAATTTCACCGACACAGTTCCGTTATTATTATTACTGTTGGAATAACTTTTAATACATCAATCAATCTGCATGCGTGGTGATTTCTTTTGTTATTCCATTCTTTATTATACCCAAATAGTTAAAACTTTGACTTACATACTCCATGAAATTAGTAGAATATCCTTGATATTTGCGTTTCATCCATATCTTTTCATGGAAATATTCTTCCGATCATTCTTGAATTTTACTCTCTGAAAAAGTATCATGTTGACAGTTTGGACGTTAAAAATTCTGGATAAAATAATTCTTGAACTTGTTTTATTGAATTCTTATATCATTGTCATCATCTTCATTTTTATATTTTTTTAAAGTCATTCATACATGGCTGTAGAGCATGTGTAAGACCCGACTTTTATAAATAAAGATGAATTTTTCTATAAATATTATTTTTGAATATTATGGAATAAATTTGATATAATGTTATAGTTGTGGGTAATATTTATAAATTTTGCAAAGTATGCAAGTTGTTATAAAATATTACGTTTGGTGGGGAATATTCTTTTTGTTAGGGAATATTAAATACTGATAATGCTCAATCATTGGTGGACCCCACAACATTATTGTCGGATTGAAAAACGACAAAAATATTTTATAAAAATAACGGCGGAGGTGTTACTGAATTAAAGCTGTTGAACTACCCGGTGGTAAAAAATACGATGTCTGGCGTGGTTGCGTAGTAGCACTGCAGGTATTGATTATTGATGCTTACGTGAGAAGTCACTCGGTATGCTTTCGATTATTGCTTCTGATAATTCTTTGCATCATATCTCTTATATTATTGATTCAATTATTGTCACGGTATCATCCGTATAATATGTTATAGTATTAAATCAATAATTGAGGCGACAAGTTATAAATGATTAATAATTATTGAAAGATTAAATATGTGTTATGATTTGTGGTAAGTTTGATTATTTTATGGGAGGCTATATGTATGTCATCATCTAAGAAGTCTCTTCATCATAGTATTTACATTAAATCGATAGTAATTACCCTTGTGAATAGTATTTACTAAGTCGATAGTAATTACCCTTGTGAATAGTATTTACCTTCGTCGATAGTAATTACCCTTGTGAATAGTATTTACCTTCGTCGATAGTAATTACCCTTGTGAATAGTATTTACCGTCGTCGATAGTAATTACCCTTGTGAATAGTATTTACCTTCGTCGATAGTAATTACCCTTGTGAATAGTATTTACCTTCGTCGATAGTAATTATCCTTGTGAATAGTATTTACCTTCGTCGATAGTAATTACCTTGTGAATAGTATTTACCTTCGTCGATAGTATTTACCTTCGTTAATAGTAATTACCTTTTTACCAGACGTCGAACCACTTGTCGTTTTCACATTACGAGCGTCGAACCACTTTGTCGTTTCACATTACGGTGCGTCGACCCGATTAAATCCGACCACTTGCCTTTTCACACGACGACGGTGCTAAGCTAGAAATCTTCTATAAATAGAGGCCTAGGGGCTTCATTATTTTCACGAATTCATTCAAGCTATAGAGAGAGAAAGTATAGAGAGAATAAGAGAGAAAGAAGAAGAGTATTTTGTTCTTCTGTTCTTTGCGATATTCAATCTCCTACCAAATGTAAGGGGTGTTATTCTTTCTTATTCATGAAGAAGGCTGTTGTTATTCCATTGCTTATTATTACATTGGAATAACTTTGTATAAGTGGTTTACCTATACTTGGTGACATTCTTCTATTATTACATTTGAACATCACATGCATGTGTGTTTTACACGGACTGGTTCCGTCTTTATTATTATTCTTTGGAACATCACATGCATGTGTTTTTTACAGGACTGGTTAAAATCTTTATTATTACTGTTGGAACATCACATGCGCATGTGTTTTACAGGGACTGGTTAAAATCTTTATTATTACATTTAGAATATCCTATCTCGTGTGTTTTACACAGGATGCAGTTCCATCTTTATTATTCATTGGAACATCCTGTCGATTGTAATTTCACGACTTCGGTTCCGTTATTTATTATTACATTGGAATAACACATGCATGCGGTCTATCGCATGCATGGTGATTTCTTTTGTTATTCCATTCTTTATTATACCCAGTTGGTTAAAACTTTGACTTCTATACTCCATGAAATTAGTAGAATATCCTTGATATTTGCGTTTCATCCAAAGATATCTTTTCATGGAAATATTCTTACGATCATTCTTGAATTTTACTCTACAAAAGCGATGTCATGTTGACAATTTGGGCGTTAATAATTCACCGGATAAAATAATTCTTGAACTTGTTTTATTGAATTCTTATATCATTGTCATCATCCTCATGTTTATATGGACTTGGTATGATTATGACCAGAGACTATTCGGTGTAATCATGACCGTAATGTTACAAATGATGTGATAAAAATCCTCAGTGGCCGTAGTGCATTGATGGACAGTTGTTGGCATGATCATGACCATTAATGAATACACAAATATTCTTGGCCCGTAGTGCATGAATAATTGTGGTCGTGATACTAAAGAATATCCTTGGCCGTATTGCAGGGGTGATTCGATGATATGAAGATTTATTAAAGCTGAGTCTCAGCTATAAACAGTGATGAAAAACCTTTTAAAACCTAAAAGATAGTAGACTTTATTTTCTACTTGACTCTTTTAATGGATTGCATATTCCGCTGCAGTTAAACTGGTTGTCTATTGTATTTTATCAGTTTAACATTATTGAAGACTATTGATAATTTATTCTGCATTATCTTAGTCATAATATTTCTTACTGGGCTAGTTGAGCTCACCCTTTCTTTCACTGTTCTCTTCAGGAAATGATAATATATCTGGGACGAGTCGGAAGCAGTGATGGTCTGAAGATAGCATTAGTAGTCCTCACTATTACGTAAAAATAGTGTGATAATAATTATAATGAGGACTTTTGTTTGAGTTTGTATAATATCTAGTAGAAGCGATATTTGTATTTAAACTCACGATTTATGTCGTATTGTACACGCAGCAGTTATGTTAATAAGTTGTATTTAAATTACATACCATGTATGTGGCGACTCAAGATGGGTGATGTATACCTAATTTTGGGGCGTCACGGTTGATATCGAGCTTAGGGATGTGATCCTGGCTAAGATGTGAGAATAGTACTAGGAGGGAGGCAGGGAATACCTTGCTTAGTATGACCTACCTAAGTTTATGTGCTATTTTATTGGTTGGTCGGAAGATAAGGATAATTTGTTACATGTCAATTAACCTTTTGTTTTGTGGCGATGTCTGAAAATGACATCGAGAATGTTGAGAATAGCAATGGAGCCGCGAGCGATCGTTGATTCACCACATATCGATAATCGAGATAATGTGCATCGAGGCGACAATCCTCATGCAAACAACAACAACGACCAAATGACAAATGATCAAATGTTCGAGGCTTTATGCAATTTATGCAACAATGATGACGAGGCGACTCTGTCCAAAACGTGGGGTGGAAACACGGAAAACTCTCGGTGGTCACCGCTAAACAATTTAAGGAGCTGGGACCACCGGGAGTTTAAGGGAAGCCAAAACCACTTCCGGCGGAAGCATGGATAAAGCAGATTACCAAGATATTTGATGTCTTGGGATGCTCAGAGGAGCAAAAGGTTCCCTTACACGCTTTATGTTGCGGCGGAGGCGGATTCTTGGTGGGAATCGGTAAAAGCGTACTCGACCAATTTGTCTTGAAGATATCTTGGGAGAAGTTCGAGGGAGCATTCAACGACAAATACTTTCTGAAAGTATTACGCCACATGAAGGAGGTGGAGTTTATCAAGTTGGAACAAAACAATATGGCCAGTGTCGCAATCTGAGGCAAAATTTGCGGAGTTATCACGGTTTCGTCCCACTTGGTGGATAATGAAGAGAATGGCGCGAATGTTTTTAAGAGGTTTGAAGCGGAGAATACGTCAACATCTTATTTCTCATAAAGCGTGTTTGTATTCGGATGTTGTAAATAGGGCTCGATTAGTGGAGCGATATAATGAGTCAACCTTGACTAAAAGAAGCGGTAAGCAAAATTATAATACCGGCGAGAATAGTCATCGGCGGTGGTGACAACAAGCGTGGAGGGAATCAACGGGCGGATATGGTAACCACTTGGTGGTAATCAGGGCCAAAACAATAAGAATGGACATTTCAAGAAAAGGAGATTCAACAATGATGGAAAAACGTCAGCACCAGCACCCGTTGTTAAGGAAGGAGAAAGACCACCTATCATATGCTTCAAATGCGGAGGAGAGGGACACATCAGTCCAAACTGCGCCATGCCCGTCAAAGCATGTTATAATTGTGGAAGAGAAGGTCACTTAGCTCGATTTTGTGGATTTCTGAAGACAAATTCAATTAGGATGGAGGCACCAAAAAGCCATCCCGAAAATTCAAAAACCGGTAGTCTGAGGAGAGCATTTGTTGTGACCTCCCAAAGAGCAAGGAATCCGAATGAGGTCATCACGGGTAAGCTTATCATAAACTCTAATGAAGTCTATACTTTATTTGATCTGGGTTCTACCCATTCTTTTATTTCTCCTACTTGCGCTCATCGATTAAATTTGACTCGGAGAAATTAGACTTTGACTTATCTGTGGAAACTCCGTTGGGAGAAACCTTCATTACATCCACTGTTTATAAGTCTTGTTTGGTTCAAATCGGTACCCTCATATTACCTGTCGATCTTATTTCATTGAAAATACTTGCATTTGGCGTGATTCTAGGGATTGATTGGTTAACTACTTATCATGCAAAAAATTGATTGTTTTAATAAGGTTGTTAGCTTTCATATTCCTAATCAACCTATTATCTTGAATTCAAACGACCAAACCATTAAAATCAATCACGGTCATCTCAAGCCATAAAAGCTATTCGTTTATTGAAAAAGCGGATGTCAAGCTTTCTTAGCTCATGTCACGATTTAAATAAAAATAAATCGGTTTTAAGCGATATTCCTATTGTTAATAAATTTCTGACGTATTCCCAGAAGAACTTCTGGCCTACCCCGGGCGTGAAATTGAATTTTGTATCGACCTTGAACCCGGTACAAAACCTATTTCCAAAGCCCCATGTCGAATAGCTCTATTGAACTTGAGGAGTTAAAGACCCAACTGCGAGGAATTGTTAGACATTGGCTTTATTCGTCCTAGTACTTCTCCTTGGGGTGCTCTGTTACTATTCGTGAAGAAGAAAGATGGGAGTATCGACTTTGTATTGATTATCGGGGAGTTGAATCACGTCACCATCAAAAATAGGTATCCATTGCCACGTATTGATGACTGTTTGACCCGATTGCAGGAGCCAAATTCTTTTCAAAGATTGATCTTACGTTAGGATATCACCAATTGAAGATTAGAACCACGACATTCCAAAGACGGCTTTGGAACTTCGATGCGGGCATTATGAATTCTAGTCATGTCCTTTGGATTGACTAATGCTCCTCTTTGCCTTCATGGATATGATGAACCGAGTATTCAAGGAATATTTAGATCACTTTGTGGTCGTCTTTATTGATGACATCCTTATTTATTCCAAAAGCGTGAAGATCATGAAAGCAACACTTGAGGTGACACTCCAAAAGCTTCGTGAATATAAGCTTTATGCGAGTTGAAGAAATGCGAGTTACGGCTTGAAGAAGTAGCATTCCTTGGGCACGTGGTATCAAGTCATGGAATATCTGTTGACCCAACAAGATTGAAGCTATTCAAAGTAGGAACAACCTAAATCGATGGCCGAAATCGTAGCTTTCTCGGTTTAAATTTGGTTATTATCGGAGATTCGTGGAAGGATTTTCTCGAATCGCTATTCCATTGACTCGGTGACTCGGAAAGATCTGAAGTTCGGTTGGAGCGAAGAATGTGAGAAGAGTTTTCAAGAACTCAAGAGAGAGACTTATTTATTTTGTTACGACAATACCATCGGCTCGGAGGGATTTGTCATCTACGATGATGCTTCGAGCAAAGGGTTGGGATGTGTTCTCATCAACATGGAAAAGTAATAGCTTTATGCCTCGCGACAACTCAAAGAATATGAGAGGAATTATCCTACTCATGATCTAGAGTTAGCGGTATTATCTTCTGCACTTAAAATTTGGAGGCATTACTTGTATGGGGGAGAAAGTGGAGATCTTCACGGATCATAAAAGCCTCAAATATTTCTTCACTCAAAAGAACTCAACATGCGACAACGACGTTGGCTTGAAGCTGATGAAAGATTATGATCATACCATCGATACCATCTGGAAAAGCAAACGTGGTAGGCGGCGCATTGAGTAGAAAATCATATGCAAGTCTGAGTGCGATATTGTCAACGCATGAGCCCATTTGTGTGACTTGCAAAGGATGGAGATAGAATTAAAGACTCGAGGGGCGCGTGTGATGACGGCGAGTATCTGAGTAGAACAGACTTTAATCGATAAAGTTAAAGGCTGCTCAAGCTACGGACACACAGGCGATGCGTATGAGGAAGAAAGTGCAAGAAGGTGCTATCTTAGGAAGCAAGAATCGATGAAGAAGGAATACTTGAGTCAACTCCGGACTTTGTGTTCTAACGACCACGATTTAAAGTATAATATCATGATGGAAGCGCCTGACACACCATTTGCAATCCATCTCAGGAGTACCAAAATGTATCATGATATTAAATATACATTTTGGTGGAAGCAATATGAAGAGAGAGATAGCTATTTGTTTATCTCAAGGTGTCTAACTTGTCAACGAGTTAAAGCGGACATCAGTACCAAAAGGTCCATTGCAACCACTTGAAATTCGGAATGGAAGTGGGAGCACATTACCATGGATTTAGTTCTGGGTCTTCCTAAGGTTTCTCAAGGCATTGATGCGATTTGGGTCATTGTTGATAGATTGACCAAAGTCGCTCATTTCTTCTTCACCGTCTGAAAAACTTATACACTTGAACGTCTTGCTCGTATGTACATAAACGAGATTGTAAGATCGCATGGTATCTGCAGGTATCCATAGTTTACGATCGAGACCCAAGATTCACTTCACGATTTTGGGTTAGTTTGCAAAAAGCTATGGGCACAGACTTACGATTTAGCTTCGGCATATCATCCTCGAGACAGACGGACGATCGGAGGGACTATTCAAACTCTTGAAGATCTATTAAGACTCGTGTCCTTGATTTCAGGGAGTTGGGACAAGTTCTTACCATTGGTGGAGTTTTCCTACAACAACGGTTATCAAGCAAGTATTGGCATGGCTCCATTCGAAGCATTGTATGGAAGAAAGTGTCGTTCTCGATATCTTTGGATGAGGTGGGTGAAGCAACGTTGTTGGGACCGGAGTTGAGTGCGTATGACTACGGAAAAGATTCAAATGATCCGACAACGTATAAAAACCTCACAAAATCGACAAAAGAGTTATCTTGATCTTCATGAAAGGGCGTGGAATTGATATAGGAGATCATGTGTTGTTAAGAGTTGCTCCATGGAAAGGAGTTACAAGATTTGGAAGGAGAGAAAACTTAATCCTCGATTCATCGGTCCATTTTAATCCTCGATCGAGTAGGAGCTGTGGCTATAGACTCGCTTTCTGCCAAAAATATGTCTCGTGTTCATAACGTTTTTCACATATCTATATTACGTAAATATGTGAAAGACCCGAACCATATTATTGAGTTAGAACCAGGACGAAATAAGCGGAAGATTTGGCGTATGAAGAGGTTCTGTTCAAATTTTGGATAAGAAAGAACATATTCTACGCTCCAGGTTATACCTCAAGTCAAAGTTTTATGGAGGAACCACGATGTTGAGGAAATGACTTGGGAGTTAGAATGCGAAATGAAATCAAGGTATCCTTACCTCTTTCGACATACCAGTCGTACCCTAATTTCGAGGCGAAATTTCATAAGAAGGGAGGTTGTAAGACCCGACTTTTATAAATAAAGATGAATTTTTCTATAAATATTATTTTTGAATATTATGGAATAAATTTGATATAATGTTATAGTTGTGGGTAATATTTATAAATTTTGCAAAGTATGCAAGTTGTTATAAAATATTAGTTTGGTGGGAATATTCTTTTTGTTAGGAATATTAAATACAATGGCTCAATCATTGGTGGACCCCACAACATTATTATCGGATTGAAAAAACGACAAAAATATTTTTATAAAAATAACGGCGGAGGTGTTACTGAATTAAAAGCTGTTGAACTACCCGTTGGTAAAAGAAATGATGTGTCTGGCATTAGTTGCGTAGTAGCACACGGTATTGATTATTGATGCTTACGTGAGAAGTCACTCGGCTATTTATGCTCGATTATTGCTCTGATAATTCTTTGCATCATATCTCTTATATTATTGATTCAATTATTGTCACGTTATCATCGTATAATATGTTATAGTATTAAATCAATAATTGAGGCGACAAGTTATAAATGATTAATAATTATTGAAAGATTAAATATGTGTTATGATTTGTGGTAAGTTTGATTATTTTATGGGAGGCTCGTATATATCATCTCAGAAGTCTCTTCATCGATAGTATTTACATTAAATCGATAGTAATTACCCTTGTGAATAGTATTTATCGCCTTGATAGTAATTACCCTTGTGAATAGTATTTACCTTCGTTAATAGTAATTACCCTTGTGAATAGTATTTACCTTCGATCGATAGTAATTACCCTTGTGAATAGTATTCTACCGTCAATCGATAGTAATTACCCTTGTGAATAGTATTTACCTTCGTCGATAGTAATTACCCTTGTGAATAGTATTTACCTTCGTCGATAGTAATTATCCTTGTGAATAGTATTTACCTTAAATCGATAGTAATTACCTTGTGAATAGTATTTACCTTCGTCGATAGTATTTACCTTCGTTAATAGTAATTACCTTTACCGGACGTCGAACCACTTGTCGTTTCACATTACAAAGCGTCGAACCACTTGTCGTTTCACATTACGAGCGTCGAAACCAATCGTCGAGCCACTTGCCTTTTCACACGGCGGTCTTAAGCTAGAAATCTTCTATAAATAGAGGCCTGAGGCTTCATTATTTTTCACGAATTCATTCAAGCTATAGAGAGAGAAAGTATAGAGAATAAGAGAAAGAAGAAGAGTATTTTTACTACTGCTTCTTTGCGATATTCAATCTCCTACCAAATGTAAGGGGTGTTATTCTTTCTTATTCATGAAGAGAAGCTGTTGTTATTCCATTGCTTATTATTACATTGGAATAACTTTTGTATAAGTGGTTTACCCTATACTTGGTGACATTCTTCTATTATTACATTGGAACATCACATGCATGTGTTTTACAGGACTGGTTCCGCTTCTTTATTATTATTCTATTAGAACATCACATGCATGTGTTTTTACACCTGGACTGGTTCCGTCTTTATTATTACATTGGAACATCACATGCATGTGTTTTACAGGACTGGTTAAAATCTTTATTATTACATTGGAATATCCTATCGTGTGTGTTTTACAGGATCTGGTTCCATCTTTATTATTACATTGGAACATCACATCGATTGTGAATTTCACGACACAGTTCCGTTATTTATTATTACATTGGAATAACACATGCATGCGTGGTCTATATCGCATGCATGGTGATTTCTTTTGTTATTCCATTCTTTATTATACCCGGTTGGTTAAAATTTGACTTCTATACTCCATGAAATTAGTAGAATATCCTTGATATTTGCGTTTCATCCGATATCTTTTCATGGAAATATTCTTCATTCTTGATCATTCTTGAATTTCATGTACTCTACAAAACGTTAATAATTCATGGATAAAATTTGGGCGTGAATAATTTTATTGAATTCTAAAATAATTCTTCAACTTGTTTTATTTAATTTTTATATCATTGTCATCATCCTCATGTTGCATAGATGGACTTGGTATGATTATGACCGAGACTATTCGATGTAATCATGGCCAAGTAATGTTACAAATGATGTGATAAAAATCCTCGATGGTAGTAGTGCATTGATGGGCGATTGTTGGCATGATCATGACCATTAATGAATACACAAATATTCTTGGCCGTGTAGTGCGTGAATAATTGTGGTGCGTGATACTTAAAGAATATCCTTGGCCGTAGTGCGGGGGTGATTCGATGATATGAAGATTTATTAAAGGCGAGTCTCGGCTATAAAACGATGATGAAAAACCTTTTAAAACCTAAAAGATAGTAGACTTTATTTTCTACTTGACTCTTTTAATGGATTGCATATTCATTGCAGATTAAAACCGGTTGTCTATTGTATTTTATCGGTTTAACATTATTGAAGACTATTGATAATTTATTACGCATTATCTTAGTCATAATATTTCTTCTTGGGCTAGTTGAGCTCACCCTTTCTTTCATTTATTCTCTTGGAAATGATAATATAAATTGGGGACGAGTCGGGGAAGCAGTGATGGTCACGAAGATAGCATTAGTAGTCCTCACTATTACGTAAAATAGTGTGATAATAATCTGTAATGAGGACTTTTTGTTTGAGTTTGTATAATATCTAGTGAAGCGATATTTGTATTTAAACTCACAGTTTATATCGTATTATTACGGCGATTATGTTAATAAGTTGTATTTAAATTACGTACCATGTATGTGGCGACTCAAGATGGGTGATGTATACCTAATTTTGGGGCGTCACGGCATGGACGGACTTGGTATGGTTATGACGAGGATTATTCTGTTGTAATCATGGCCGTAATGTTACAAATGATGTGGTAAAAAAAAAATCCTCGATGGTAGTAGTGCATTGATGGATGATTGTTGGCATGATCATGACCATTAATGAATACACAACTATTCTTGGTAGTAGTGCGAGAATAATTGTGATCGTGATACTAAAGAATATCCTTGGTCGTAGTGCGGGGGTGATTCGATGATGTGGATTATTTATTAAAGTTTGAGTCTCGGCTATAACAAAGATGAAAAACCTTTTAAAATCATAAAAGATAGTAGATTTTATTTTCTACTTGACTCTTTTAATGGATTGCGTATTCAGCTATGATTAAACCGGTTGTCTATTGTATTTTATCGGTTTAACATTGTTGAAGACTATTGATAATTTATTTTGCATTATCTTAGTCATAATATTTCTTCTTGGGCTAGTTGAGCTCACCCTTTCTTTCACCGTTGTTCTCTTGAAATGAGAATATAGGCGGGACGAGTCGGGGAAGCGAGTGATGGTCCTGAAGATAGCATTAGTAGTCCTCACATTACGTGAAATAGTGTGATAATAATTGTAATGAGGACTTTTGTTTGAGTTTGTATAATATCTAGTAGAGCGATATTTGTATTTAAACTCACGATTTATATGTCGTATTGTACCTGACGAGATATGTTAATAAATTGTATTTAAATTACATACCATGTAAGTGGCGACCCAAGATGGGTGATGTATACCTAATTTTGGGGGCGCGTCACGGTTGGTATCAAAGCTAAGGGATATAATCCACAGCTAAGATGTGAGAAAAGTACTAGGAGGGAGGCAGAATAATACCTTCGCTAGTATGACCTACCTAAGTTTTTGTGCTATTTTATTGGTTGGTCGAGAATATAAAGATAATTGTTAAATGTCAATTAATCTTTTGTTTTGTGGCGATGTCAAAAAATGACATCCGAGAATGTTGAGAATAGCAATGGAGCACAAAGCGATCGTTGATTCACCACATATCAATAATCGGGATAATGTGCATCGAGGAAGGCGATAATCCTCATGCAAACAACAACAACGACCAAATGATGAATGATCAAATGTTCGAGAGGCTTTATGCAATTTATGCAATAGCGAGTGAGGCGACTCTGTCCAAAACGTGGTGGAAACACGGAAAACTCTCGGGCGGTCACCGCTTAAACAATTCAAGGAGCTGGGACCACCGGAGTTTAAGGGAGAGCAAAAACCACTTACTGGCGGAAGCATGGATAAAGCAGATTACCAAGATATTTGATGTCTTGGGATGCTCCGAGGAGCAAAAGGTTCCCTTTTGCGCCTTTATGTTGCGGAGGAGGCGACTTCTTGGTGGGAATCGGTAAAAGCGTACTCGACTTTCTTTATCTTGAAGATATCTTGGGAGAAGTTCGAGAGTACATTCAACGACAAATACTTTCCCAAAGTATTAGCCACATGAAGGAGGTGGAGTTTATCAAGTTGGAACAAAACAATATGGCCGTGTAATACGATACGAGGCAAAATTTGCGGAGTTATCACGGTTTCGTCCCACTGGTGGATAATGAAGAGAATGGCGCGAATGTTTTAAGAGGTTTGAAGTCGGAATCGTCAACATCTTATTTCTCATAAACCGTGTTTGTATTCGGATGTTGTAAATAGGGCTCGATTAGTGGAAGCGCGATAACGAGTCAACCTTGACTAAAAGAGAGCGGTGTGAAGTTATAATACCGGCGAGTAGTCATCGAGCGGTGACAACAAGCGTGGAGGGAATCAACGGGCGGATATGGTAACCACTTGGGTGGTAATCGGGGCCAAAACAATAAGAATGGACATTTCAAGAAAGCGGAGATTCAACAATGATGGAAAGACGTCGGCCAAAGACACCGTTGTTAAGGAAGGAAAAGACCACCTATCATATGCTTCAAATGCGGAGAAGAGGGACACATCGGTCCGAATCGTGCCATGCTTAGTCAAAGCATGTTATAATTGTGAAAGAGAAGGTCACTTAGCTCGATTTTGTCGTTTCTGAAGACAAATTCAACTAGGATGGAGGCACCAAAAGGCCGTCCCTAAAAAGTCAAAACCCGGTAGTCAAGAGGAGGCGTTTGTTGTGACCTCCCGAGAAGCAAGGAACCCGAATGAGGTCATCACGGGTGTAAACTTATCATAAACTCTAATGAAGTCTACACTTTATTTGATACCGGTTCTACCCATTCTTTTATTTCTCCTACTTGCGCTCATCGATTAAATTTGACTCGGGAGAATTAGACTTTGACTTATCTGTGGAAACTCCGTTGGGAGAAACCTTCATTACATCCACTTTGTTTATAAGTCTTGTTTGGTTCAAATCGGTACCCTCACATTACACAATCGATCTTATTTCATTAAAAATACTTGCATTTGGCGTGATTCTAGGGATTGATTGGTTAACTACTTATCATGCAAAAATTGATTGTTTTAAGTAAGGTTGTTAGCTTTCATATTCTAATCAACCTATTATGCGAATTCAAACGACCAAACCATTAAAATCAATCACGGTCATCTCGAGCCATAAAGCTATTCGTTTATTGAAAAATGGATGTCAAGCTTTCTTAGCTCATGTCACGATTTAAACAAAAATAAATCGGTTTTGAAGCGATATTTCTATTGTTAATAAATTTCTGACGTATTCCTCGAAGAACTTCTGCCTACCCCGGGCGTGAAATTGAATTTTGTATCGACCTTGAACTCGGTACAAAACCTATTTCCAAAGCCCCATGTCGAATGGCTCTATTGAACTTCGGAGTTAAAGACCCAACTGCGAGAATTGTTAGACATTGGCTTTATTAGTCCTAGTACTTCTCCTTGGGGTGCTCCTGTTACTATTCGTGAAGAAGAAAGATGGGAGTATCGCGACTTTGTATTGATTATCGGGAGTTGAATCATGTCACCATCAAAAATAGGTATCCATTGCCACGTATTGATGACCTGTTTGACCCGATTGCAAGGAGCCCAAATTCTTTTCAAAGATTGATCTTCGTTCCGGATATCACCAATTGAAGATTAGAACCACCGACATTCCAAAGACGGCTTTTCGGAACTCGATGCGGGCATTATGAATTCCTAGTCATGTCCTTTGGATTGACTAATGCTCCTACTTGCCTTCATGGATATGATGAACCGAGTATTCAAGGAATATTTAGATCACTTTGTGGTCGTCTTTATTGATGACATCCTTATTTATTCCAAAAGCCGTGAAGATCATGAAAGCAACACTTGAGGTGACACTCCAAAAGCTTCGTGAATATAAGCTTTATGCCAAGTTGAAGAAATCGCGAGTTACGGCTTGAAGAAGTAGCATTCCTTGGGCACGTGGTATCAAGTCATGGAATATCTGTTGACCCGGCAAAGATTGAAGCTATTCAAAGTAGGAACAACCTAAATCGATGAATCAAGAAATCGTAGCTTTCTCGGTTTAGTTGGTTATTATCGGAGATTCGTGGAAGGATTTTCTCGAATCGCTACTCCATTGACTCACCGACTCGAAAAGATACAAAGTTCGGTTGGAGCGAAGAATGTGAGAAGAGTTTTCAAGAACTTAAGAAGAGACTTATTTCAAAGACTGTTACGACAATACCATTTTGCTCGGAGGATTTGTCATCTCTGTGATGCTTCGAGCAAAGGGTTGGGATGTGTTCTTATGCAACATGGAAAAGTTATAGCCTATGCCTCGCGACAACTCAAAAGAATATGAGAGGAATTATCCTACTCATGATCCGGAGTTAGCATTTATTGTCTTTCGCACTTAAAATTTGGAGGCATTACTTGTATGGGGAGAAAGTGGAGATCTTTACGGATCATAAAAGCCTCAAATATTTCTTCACTCAAAAGGAACTCAACATGCGACAACGACGTTGGCTTGAACTGTTGAAAGATTATGATCATACCATCCAATACCATCCTGGAAAAGAGCGTGGTAGGCGATGCATTGAGTAGAAGATCGTATGCAAAATCTGAGTGCGTTATTATCAACAAAAAGGCCCATTTGTGTGACTTGCAAAGGATGGAGATAGAGTTAAAGACTCGAGGGCGCGTGTGATGATAGCAAATATCTGAGTAGAGCACCGACTTTAATCGATAAAGTTAAAGGCGCTCTCTACTACGGACACAGGCGATGCGTATGAAAAAAAGAAAGTGCAAGAGGTGCTATCTTAGGAAGCAAGAATCGATGAAGAAGGAATACTTGAGTCGACTCCGGACTTTGTGTTCTAACGACCACGATTTAAAGTATAATATCATGATGGAGGCGCACAACACACCATTTGCAATCCATCTCAGGAGTACCAAAATGTATCATGATATTAAATCATACATTTTGGTGGAAGCAATATGAAGAGAGGAGATACTTATTGTTTATCTCAAGGTGTCTAACTTGTCAACGAGTTAAAGCGGAGCATCAAGTACCAAAAGGTCCATTGCAACCACTTGAAATTCCGAATGGAAGTGGGAGCACATTACCATGGATTTCGTTACTTAGGTCTTCCTAAGGTTTCTCAAGGCATTGATGCGATTTGGGTCATTGTTGATAGATTGACCAAGTCTGCTCATTTCTTACCGATCGAGAAACTTATTCACTTGAACGTCTTGCTTTCGTATGTACATAAACGAGATTGTTAGGATCGCATGGTATCCGGTATCCATAGTTTACGATCGAGACCCAAGATTCACTTCAAGATTTTGGGTTAGTTTGCAAAAAGCTATGGGCACGGACTTACGATTTAGCTTCGGCATATCATCCTCGACCAGACGGACGATCGGAGAGGACTATTCAAACTCTTGAAGATCTATTAAGACTCGTGTTCTTGATTTCAGGGAGTTGGGACAAGTTTTTACCATTGGTGGAGTTTTCCTACAACAACGATTATCAAGCAAGTATTGGCATGGCTCCATTCGAGCGTTGTATGGAAGAAAGTGTCGCTTCTCGATTATCTTTGGGATGAGGTGGGTGAAGCAACGTCGGGAGTTGATACGATATGACTACGGAAAAGATTCAAACGATCCGAACAACGTATAAAAACCTCACAAAATCGACAAAAGAGTTATCTTGATCTTCATCGAAAGGGCGTGGAATTGATATAGGAGATCATGTGTTGTTAAAAGTTGCTCCATGGAAAGGAGTTACAAGATTTGGAAAGAGAGGAAACTTAATCCTCGATTCATCGGTCCATTTTAATCCTCGATCGAGTAGGAACGTGGCCTATAGACTCGCTTTCTGCCAAAATATGTCTCGTGTTCATAACGTTTTTCACATATCCATGTTACGTAAATATGTGAAAGACCCGAACCATATTATTGAGTTAGAACCCATCGAAATAGCGGAAGATTTGGCGTATGAAGAGGTTCTATTCAAATTTTGGATAAGAAGGAACGATTCTACGCTCGAGGTTATACCTCAAGTCAAAGTTTTGTGGAGGAACCACGATGTTGAGGAAATGACTTGGGAGTTAGAATCAAAATGAAATCAAGGTATCCTTACCTCTTGACATACCAGATGCGTACCACAATTTCGAGGAAAATTTCATAAGAAGGGAGGTTGTAAGACCCAGTTTTATAAATAAAGATGAATTTTCTATAAATATTATTTTTGAATATTATGGAATAATTTGATATAATGTTATAGTTGTGGGTAATATTTATAAATTTTGCAAAGTATACAAGTGGTTATATTATATTCGATTGGTCGGGAATATTAGGTTTAGCGAGGAATATTAAATAAATACTCAATCATTGGTGGACCCCACAATGTAATTATTATCGGATTGAGAAAAAAGACAAAAATATTTTATTGAAATAACGGCGGAAGTTTTACTGGTTGATCTTTGTTGAACTACTTTCGTAGTAGTAAAAGAATACGATGTCGTGTTGGTTGCGTAAGAAGACACCAGTATTGATTATTGATCTTTATGTGAGAAGTCACTTAGTTTGATTCCATTATTGTCGATTAATAATATGAATTATTTGATAATGATAATGACGTTTTGTTTTATTCAGTATTATTAACGTAATAAAATGAAACATCTTTTATATAAAAATGTAATACTTTATTAAAGTTATTTTATAAATAAAATATATTATATTTTATTATGCATAGTGTTTTGCATAGTGTTTTGCATAGTATTTGCATAGTAAAATGTTTTTATATAAATAGAATATATTATATTTTATTTAAAAGATTTTTCTTTAAAATATGGATCGTCAGATTAAAGTAAATCAATCGACCGCTTCATGGATTAATTCTTATGCATTCCATTTTCCTATAAATAGAAAGCTCATTCCTTCATTATTTTCTTACGAATTCATTGAAACTCTGAGAGAGAATTATAGAAAGGTTTATATAGAGAAAGTTATAGAAAGAAGAAGAGTATTCTCGCTACTTCATTACTTCTATATTCGGTTCTTTTTACGGTAAGGGTGTTATTCTTTCTTCTTGAAGAGAACTTCATTATTCCATTCACTATTATTATTGTTGAATAACTTTTGTAAAAGTGGCATACCTATACATAACTCAGATACGCCAGATACCCTATACTTGGTGAAATCCTTATGTTATTCCATTGCTTATTATTACATTGGAATAACTTTTGTATCTGCCATCTACCCTATACTTGGTGACATTCTTCATTATTCTGTTGGAACATCCTCATGCATGTGTTTTACAATTTTGACTGGTTCCGCCTTTATTATTATTCATTGGAACATCCTCGCATGCATGTGTTTTACACCCACAGTTCCGCTTTTATTTATTATTACATTGGAACATCACATGCATGTGTTTTTACACCGGACTGGTTCCGCTCTTTATCATTACTGTTGGAATATCCTATACATGTGTTTTTACACCGATCTGGTTCCATCTTTATTATTACTGTTGGAACATCCCATTGCGTGAATTTCACGACTGGTTCCGTTATTATTATTATTACATTGGAATAACTTACATACATGCAGTCTGCATGCGTGGTGATTTCTTTTGTTATTCCATTCTTTATTATACCCAGGTTGGTTAAAACTTTGACTTCTATACTCCATGAAAGAAGTATCATGTTGACAGCTTGGACGTTAAAAATTCCTGGATAAAATAATTCTTGAACTTGTTTTATTGAATTCTTATATCATTGTCATCATCCTCATTTTTATATTTTTTTAAAGTCATCCGTGGCTTGTAGAGCATGGATGGACTTGGTATGATTATGACCGTGGATTATTCTTTGTAATCATGGCCGTAATGTTACAAATGATGTGGTAAAAAAAATCCTCGATGGTAGTAGTGCGTTGATGGATGATTGTTGGCATGATCATGACCATTAATGAATACACAACTATTCTTGGCCGTAGTAGTGCGAGAATAATTGTGATCGTGATACTAAAGAATATCCTCGGCCGTAGTGCGGGGGGTGATTCGATGATGTGGATTATTTATTAAAGTTTGAGTCTCAATATATATGATGATGAAAAACCTTTAAAATCATAAAAGATAGTAGATTTTATTTTCTACTTGACTCTTTTAATGGATTGCATATTCATTGCAGTTAAACCGGTTGTCTATTGTATTTTATCGGTTTAACATTGTTGAAGACTATTGATAATTTATTTTGCATTATCTTAGTCATAATATTTCTCACTTGGGCTAGTTGAGCTCACCCTTTCTTTCACCGTTTCTTCTTGAAATGAGAATATAAATTTGGGACGAGTCGGGAAACAGTGATGGTCCGAAGATAGCATTAGTAGTCCTCACTGCTACGTGAAATAGTGTGATAATAATTGTAATGAGGACTTTTTGTTTGAGTTTGTATAATATCTAGTAGATTTATATTTGTATTTAAACTCATGATTACGTATATCGTATTATACCTATGTGATATGTTAATAAATTGTATTTAAATTACATTACGTAGTAAGTGGCGACCCAAGATGGGTGATGTATACCTAATTTTGGGGGCGTCACAATTACGACGATTTTTCCTGTTATTATAGCATAGAAAACTGTGTTATTAATGTCATTCAAGGGAGAATGAAAAGTGAGGATGAGGATTAAATCACTAAAATCGTGTAAGAACCATCCATGCACATAACATGTTTTCTTTTAGACTCTTTCAGTCACTTCAAGGCCCTATTTCAAAGTAACAAAGCAATATTGATAATAACAAATAAATAAATAACGCAACAAAATTAAAGGAAATGCTAAATTTTCATTTATCTGTAATTAAAAATATAAGACACAACCTAACTAAACTCCCAAAACCCAGAAATTTTTATATAAAGAAGCTGGCTCTACAACATATTTCAGGCCACCATGAATTAAGCTCAATATATAGACCATGTACCCCAAACCCAAATCAAAAAAGTACATAATGAAAATACTAAAACTAGAAAGAAAGAAAAAAAATCAATGTAATCCTCTATATACCAATTAATTTCCTAATGAACTCAAGCCGGAGGACCATAACCAGGAAGCTGGCCAGACCATTCGGCAGAGGAAGAGCCCGCAGCGCCGCTAGCGCCATTGATGGAGTTGTTGCTGTCCCAAAAAACGGTGGTGTTGGCATCAGAAAAAGGGTTGCTGTTGGTGGTGTGGTTAAGGAAGGCTCGCGTCCATGAGCCTAAAGGCCTGTTTGGCTGCTGATGAGCCAACATGCCTTGGTCAGAATTAGCTATTTGATAAAACTGACCATTCGGTTGTGTAGCCGGATGACTTTGATTCTGAGATTCCATGAAAGGGTTCATGACATTGTCGAACCCTTGTAAAATAGCCAAGTTAGTCGAACCACCACCGCCGAAATTTAGTGGCGGTTGATTATAAGTAGCTTGTTGCGGGCGGTTGAAAGACTGCATAGCAGCCATGAAGCCACCCCCGCCAGAAAAGTATGACCTTGCCTGTGGCATATTCACTACAGGCAAGCCACTAAAATTACCACCAGAATGAGACTGCGGTAGTTGTGGGGATGATAGAAGAGTTCTGAAATTCTCCCCACTGGAAGAGGAGGAAGCCTTGGCGCGCTTCCCCCTCCGGAAAACACCGCCGAAAGGGACGTTCCTCAACGTCCCACCCTGAGTCCAGTACCTTCTACAGTTCTTGCAGAAGTATCGCGGCTGAGCAGTATTGTAGTTATTGAAGTAGCAAAATTTAGTCTCCACTGAATCACACCGCGGACACTTCTGATTCGGCAGTGGCCTATTCTCTGCTACCGCCTGCTTCATAGGGCGTGTCTGCTGATCTTGCTGGCGTTGCTGCCTGTTTTCTCCCTCCATTTTTTTTTCTCTCTCTTTGGTTTTTTTCCCTTTCAATTTTCTTTTCCTTTATTTCTCTGTAAATGATTTCTACCAACTTTCCTCTATATATAAGGGGCCGGATATGTTGATCAGATGTAATGCATTTAGTTTAGGGATAAATATGAAATCTGATTAGATTAGGAGGGAATTATAATCTAGCATGCAGATAACAAGATTTTAATTCATCTACCCACAGGAAGAAAATCCGCTGTTTTCAATTAATAAAAAGCCAAGATTATTCGATCTGTAAATCTATCTCTAAGGGATTTTTATATTTGTATCAGATTTCACTAGTAAATGAGGAGAGAGAAATTAGTAGATTACAAAACCTCGTATAAAACCCCACTTTTTTCCCTGTAAGAGAGAGAGAGAGATTGTGTGTGTTTGCACATATAGATAGACTACTACAGAGTGTTGAACAGGGGACAAAAGAGTAAGCATGGAGAAATGGGTTTGTTTAGGCTCAATATATAAAACGTATCAAAAAAAATCAGTTCAACTGCTTTTGATCAGAGGGCCCTAAAAGCCTAAAACTAGTTAACATGGAAATGGGTAAACAATGAACTGCTAATTAAATTAATTACTGTAAAAACCCCACTTCGGATCCATTTTTCCAAGAATCAAAGGAAAACATATGCAAATAAGATGATGAAATAGGTAGGTAGGAGGAGAGAGATCATGTAATGGTAATGGTAATGGGGTGGTGAATGAGTGGTTGTGTGGACCACAAGGAATGAAGGGGTCTTGGTGTTTGCAGAGGCGGCGGCAGCGCGGCCCGCCAGGGTGGCGTGGCGGTCGTTAATGGGTTGGTGGCTGTGTCAGACTGACCTCTCTCTGCTTCTCTTTCTCTCTCTAAGATATATAATTCTCTTCTCTATTTGTCAATATCTTGTATCTCTCATCTCTCTGCGGAGCAGTCTACTCTAAATCTACTTTGCAATTAAATTAAGATTATTGAACTTAATAGGAAGCGGTTAGTTAATCGATTAATTATAGAGTAGATTGACACGCATGCCAAGCTTCTATGCGTGTCACAAGATTTTATCTAATAATCGACTAATTTAATAAAAAAATAAATTTTATACTAACCGGATTCAACATAATATATGGTCTGATGAGACAACATAAAATAATAAATTTAAGATAATTAGCTAATGTCTCTTTGAATGTGTTTGAGATATATAATACATGTCTGGAAAGAAAAATTGTAAACGAGTCGACACACCTTTTACTTGTCCAGTTTCAGTTTGAATTCGATTAATTCAACGTATTCTTTAAATTCGACCAACCTAACGAGTTCGAGTCAAGTTAACTCAAATTTGAATAATTATTAAAAAATTATGTATTCTTATATTTTATGTATAATATGTAATATTGATTATGTTATCTTAATTAAACACTAAATGAGCCCATTTCGAGTCGGATAATATTCAACTTAAAAACTCATTTTGCATTATGGAGGTGATACACGTAAAAGAGCCACGTATTGGAGAGGCACGTGACATATGGGTTGTGCTGTTGGGTGACGTACTTACATTTGCGTCGTAATTGGTTAGCATGAAGTTCATTTTTTGAATAAGTTGATCAATTGATCAATAAAATATTGTCAATATTTTATTTGCTCATTAACCAACTTACCAAAAAATAAACTTTATGCTAACCGAATCCGTTTGCGTCTATTGGGTGCTGCATGACAAAGGGTTATATAAAAATGCTACTATCACATAAAATAATCACAGACCGCTCATATACTGCTGACGTGACACCCATGAATTTGTTTGTAAGTTAAGTGAGTCATGTCAACAACAAATTTATAGGTGTCACGTCAGCGGTATGTGACGTTTTTATGTGATAGTAGCATTATTGAAGGGATATAACCTCCAATCTCGCTACCCAAAGTAACAATACCCTCCCAATATAATAGGATTGTAAACGAATATTTTTGAATGTAAATACATGTATATTCGTTAATCTGTATCCAAAAATAAATTTTAGTATCCGTATTTATATTCATATCTAGCGAATATACAAATAAATATTTGTATTCGACAGATATTATTCGTATCCGTTTTATATAATATAATATGAATAAATATATCTGTGACGCCCCCAAAATTAGGTATACATCACCCATCTTGGGTCGACACTTACATGGTATAGAATTTAAAAACAACTTATTAACATAACTGTAGCAGTATGCATACGACATAAATCGTGAGTTTAAATACAAATATCGCTCTACTAGATATTATACAAACTCAAACAAAAAGTCCTCATTACAGCTTATTATCACACTATTTTTTACGTAATAGTGAGGACCACTAATGCTATCTTCGTGACCATCACTGCTTCCCGACTCGTCCCAAATTTATATTATCATTTCCTCAAGAATAAACGAAAGAAAGAAAGAAAAGCTTCAACTAAATTTCAAAGAAGAAATATTATGACTAAGATAATGCGTAATAAATTATCAATAGTCTTCAATAATGTTAAACCGATAAAATACAATGAGACAACCGGTTTAATCTGCAGCTGAATATCAATCCATTAAAAGAGTCAAGAGAAAATAAAGTCTACTATCTTTTAGGTTTTAAAAGGTTTTTCATCATTTGCTTATATAGTGAGACTCACTTTTAATAAATATTTCACATCATCGAATCACCCCTGCACTACTGACCAAGGATATTCTTTAAGATCACGACCACAATTATTCATGCACTACGGGCCAAGAATATTTGTGTATTCATTAATGGTCATGATCATGCCAACAATCGCCCATCAATGCACTACTACGGCCATCGAGGATTTTTATCACATCATTTGTAACATTACTATTCATGATTACAATCGAATAGTCTCTCAGTCATAATCATACCAAGTCCATCTATGCACTATACAAAGCCACGATGACTTTCAAAAAATATAAACATGAGGATGATGACAATGATATAAGAATTCAATAAAACAAGTTCAAGAATTATTTTATCCGTGAATTATTAACGCTTCAAATTGTCAACATGATCTTCGTTTTGTAGAGTAAAATTCAAGAATGATCGGAAGAATATTTCCATGAAAAGATATTTGGATGAAACGCAAATATCGAGGATATTCTACTAATTTCATGGAGTATAGAAAGTCAAAGTTTTAACCAACCGGGTATAATAAAGAATGGAATAACAAAAGAAATCACCATGCATGCGATAGACCGCATGCATGTGTTATTCCAATGTAATAATAAATTACGGAACCAGTCGTGAAATTCACAATCGGGATGTGATGTTCCAACAGTAATAATAAAGATGGAACTGCATCCGTAAAAAACACACGATAGGATATTCCAACAGAATAATAAAAAGGCGGAACCAGTCCGGTGTAAAACACATGCATGTGATGTTCCAATGTAGAATAATAAAGATTTTAACTGTGTCCTGTAAAACACACGCATGTGATGTTCCAATGTAATAATAATAAAGATTTTAAACCGTCAGGTGTAAAACACACGCATGTGATGTTCCAACGAATAATAGAAAGAATGTCACCAAGTATAGGGTAAACCACTTATACAAAAGTTATTCCAAATGTAATAATAAGCAATGGAATAACAACAGCTTCTCTTATGAATAAGAAAGAATAACATCCCTTACATTTGGTAGGAGATTGAATATCGCAAAGCGGTGTAGTAACAAAATACTCTTCTTCTTCTCTCTTCTTCTCTCTATACTTTCTCTCTATATAGCTTGAATAAATTCGTGAAAATAATGAAGCCCTAGGCCTCTATTTATAGAAGATTTCTAGCTTAGCACCGCCGCAATGAAAAGGCAAGTGGCTTGACGACCGGTTTCGACGATGTAATGTGAAACGACAAGTGGTTCGACGCTCAGAATGTGAAACGACAAGTGGTTCGGCGCTCAGTAATGTGAAACGACAAGTGGTTCGACGTCTGGTAAAGGTAATTACTATTAACGAAGGTAAATACTATCGACGAAGGTAAATACTATTCACAAGGGTAATTACTATCGATTTAAGGTAATTACTATCGACGAAGGTAAATACTATTCACAAGGGTAATTACTATCGACGGTTGTAATTACTATCGACGAAGGTAAATACTATTCACAAGGGTAATTACTATTGACGAAGAGACTCTTAGATGATGACATATGAGCCCCCATAAAATAATCAAACTTACCACAAATCATTTTTTTTTTTCATCAACACATAATTAATCTTTCAACAATTATTAATCATTTATAACTTGTCGCCTCAATTATTGATTTAATACTATAACATATTATACGATGATAATGTGACAATAATTGAATCAATAATATAAGAGATATGATGCAAAGAATTATCAGAAGTGATAATTGAGCATAGGCGAAAGTGACTTCTCACGTAAGCATCAATAATCAATACCGCTGTTACTACGCAACTACACCAGACATCGTATTTTTTTACCACCGGTAGTAGTTCAACAGCTTTTAACGTGTAACACCTCCGCCGTTATTTTTATAAAATATTTTGTCGCTTTCAATCCGACAATAATTACATTATGGGGTCCACCAATGATTGAGCCGTTATACGAATATTCCCTAACAAAAGAATATTCCCACCAAACGAATATTTTATAACAACTTGCATACTTTGCAAAATTTATAAATATTACCCACAACTATAATATTATATCAAATTTATTCCATAATATTCAAAAATAATATTTATAGAAAAATTCATCTTTATTTATAAAAGTCGGGGTCTTACAACCTCCCTTCTTATGAAATTTCTCCCTCGAAATTAGGGTACGACACTGGTATGTCGAAGAGGTAAGGATACCTTGATTTCATTTCGATTCTAACTCCCAAGTCATTTCCTCAACATCGTGGTTCCTCCACAAAACTTTGACTTGAGGTATAACCTTGGAGCGTAGAATATGTTCCTTCTTATCCAAAATTTGAACAGAACCTCTTCATACGTCCAAATCTTCCGCTATTTCGTCCGGCTTCTAACTCAATAATATGGTTCGGGTCTTTCACATATTTACGTAATATAGATATGTGAAAAACGCTATGAACACGACATATTTCAAGCGGAAAAGTCGAGTCTATAGGCCACGCCTCCTACTCGATCGAGGATTAAAATGGACCGATGAATCGAGGGTTAAGTTTTCCTCTCTTTCCAAATCTTGTAACTCCTTTCCATGGAGCAACTTTAACAACACACGATCTCCTATATCGAATTCCACGTCCTTTCGATGAAGATCAAGATAACTCTTTTTGTCGATTTTGTGAGGTTTTTATACGTTGTCGGATCGTTTGAATCTTTTCCGTAGTAGTCATACGCATTAACTCGTCCCAACAACGTTGCTTCACCCACCTCATCCCAAAGATACCGGAGAACGACACTTTCTTCCATACAACGCTTGAATGGAGCCATGCCAATACTTGCTTGATAACTGTTGTGTTGTAGGAAAACTCCACCAATGGTAAGAACTTGTCCCAACTCCCCTGAAATCAAGGACACGTAGTCTTAATAGATCTTCAAGAGTTTGAATAGTTCTCTCCGATTGTCCGTCCGTCTCGAGGATGATATGCCGAAGCTAAATCGTAAGTCTGTGCTCATAGCTTTTGCAAACTAACCCAAAATCGTGAAGTGAATCTTGGGTCTCGATCGAAACTATGGATACCGCATACCATGCGCTTCACAATCTCGCTTATGTACATAATGAAGCAAGACGTTCAAGTGTATAAGTTTCTCCAGATTGGTAAGAAATGAGCGGACTTGGTCAACCTAACAACAATGACCCAAATCGCATCAATGCCTTGAGAAACCTTAGGAAGACCCCAGAATCGAAATCCATGGTAATGTGCTCCCACTTCCATTCTCGAATTTCAAGTGGTTGCAATGGACCTTTTGGTACTTGATGCTCCGCTTTAACTCGTTGACAAGTTAGACACCTTGAGATAAACAAATACTATCTCTCTCTTCATATTGCTCCACCAAAATGTATGATACGAATATCATGATACATTTTGTACTCCTGTGATGGATTGCAAATGGTGTGTTGTGTGCCTCCATCATGATATTATACTTTAAATCGTGGTCGTTAGAACACAAAAGTCCGAGTTGACTCAAGTATTCCTTCTTCATCGATTCTTGCTTCCCAGATAGCACCTTCTTGCACTTTCTTCCTCATACGATCGCCTCCAAAGTCCGTGCAGCTTGGAGCAGCGACTTTAACTTTATCAATTAAAGTCGGTTCTACTCAGATACTCGCTTATCATCACACGCGTCCCTCGAGTCTTTAATTCTATCTCCATCCTTTGCAAGTCACACAAAATGGGCCTTTGCGTTGACAATATCGCACTCAGATTGCATATGATTTTCTACTCAATGCGTCACCTACCACGTTCGCTTTTCCGTGATGGTATTGGATGGTATGATCATAATCTTTCAACAGCCAAGCCAACGTCGTTGTCGCATGTTGAGTTCCTTTTGAGTGAAGAAATATTTGAGGCTTTTATGATCCGTAAAGATCTCCACTTTCTCCCATACAAGTAATGCCTCCAAATTTTAAGTGCAAGATAACAAATGCTAACTCTAGATCATGAGTAGGATAATTCCTCTCATATTCTTTGAGTTGTCGCGAGGCATAAAGCTATTACTTTTCCATGTTGCATGAGAACACATCCCAACCTTTTGCCCAAGCATCACCAGAGATGACAAATCCTCCGAGCCGATGGTATTGTCGTAACAAAATTTAAATAAGTCTCCTCTTGAGTTCTTGAAAACTCTTCTCACATTCTTCGCTCCAACCGAACTTTGTTTCTTTCCGAGTCACCGAGTCGATGGAATAGCGATTCGAGAAAATCCTTCCACGAATCTCCGATAATAACTAGCTAAACCGAGAAAGCTACGTGATTTCTTGGCCATCGATTTAGGTTGTTCCCAAATTTGAATAGCTTCAATCTTTCTCGGGTCAACAGATATTCCATGACTTGATACCACATGCCCAAGGAATGCTACTTCTTCAAGCCGTAACTCGCATTTCTTCAACTTGGCATAAAGCTTATATTCACGAAGCTTTTGGAGTGTCACCTCAAGTGTTGCTCATGATCTTCACGGCTTTTGGAATAAATAAGGATGTCATCAATAAAGACGACCACAAAGTGATCTAAATATTCCTCAATACTCGGTTCATCATATCCATGAAGGCAAAGAGGAGCATTAGTCAATCCAAAGGACATGACTAGAATTCATAATGCCCGCATCGAGTTTCAAAGCCGCCTTTGGAATGTCACGGGTTCTAATCTTCAATTGGTGATATCCTAACGAAGATCAATCTTTGAAAAGAATTTGGCTCCTTGAATCGGGTCAAACAGTCATCAATACGTGGCAATGGATACCTATTTTTTTGATGGTGACGTGATTCAACTCCGATAATCAATACAAAGTCGCATACTCCCATCTTTCTTCTTCACGAATAGAAACAAGAGCACCCCAAGGAGAAGTACTTAGGACCGAATAAAGCCAATGTCTAACAATTCCTGCGCATTGGGTCTTTAACTCTTGAAGTTCAATAGAGCTATTCGATATGGGGCTTTGGAAATAGGTTTTGTACCGGGTTCAAGGTCGATACAAAATTCAATTTCACGCCTGGGGTAGGCCAGAAGTTCTTCTGGGAATACGTCAGAAATTTATTAACAATAGGAATATCGCTTAAAACCGATTTATTTTTATTTAAATCATGACATGAGCTAAGAAAAAGCTTGACATCCGCTTTTCAATAAACGAATAGCTTTTATGGCTTGAGATGACCGTGATTGATTTTAATGGTTTGGTCGTTTGAATTGTGATAATAGGTTGATTAGGAATATGAAAGCTAACAACCTTACGAAAACAATCAATTTTTGCATGATAAGTAGTTAACCAATCAATCCCTAGAATCACGTCGCCAAATGCAAGTATTTTTAATGAAATAAGATCGACAGTAATGTGAGGGTACCGATTTGAACCAAACAAGACTTATAAACAATTGGATGTAATGAAGGTTTCTCCCAACGGAGTTTCCACAGATAAGTCAAAGTCTAATTTCTCCTGAGTCAAATTTAATCGATGAGCGCAAGTAGAGAAATAAAAGAATGGGTAGAACCCAGATCAAATAAAGTATAGACTTCATTAGAGTTTATGATAAGCTTACCCGTGATGACCTCATTCGGATTCCTTGCTCTTTGGGAGGTCACAACAAATGCTCTCCTCAGACTACCGGCTTTGAATTTTCCGGGATGGCCTTTGGTGCCTCCATCCTAGATGAATTTGTCTTGATGAAACGACAAAATCGAGCTAAGTGACCTTCTTCCACAATTATAACATGCTTTGACTCGGCATGATGCGCTTTGATCGATGTGTCCCTCTCCTCGCATTTGAAGCATATGATAGGTGGTCTTTTCTCCTTCCTTAACAATGGGTGCTTTGGTCGACGCTTTTCCATCATTGTTGAATCTCCTTTTCTTGAAATGTCCATTCTTATTGTTTTGGCCTGATTACCACCGGTGGTTACCATATCCGCCCGTTGATTCCTCTCACGCTTGTTGTCACCGCCGATGACTATTCTCGCCGGTATTATAATTTTGCCGATTGCTTCTTTTTTAGTTAAGGTTGACTCATTATCGCGCCCACTAATCGAGCCCTATTTACAACATCTCAATACAAACACGCTTTATGAGAAATAAGATGCCGACGTATCTCCTGCTTCAAACCTCTTAAAAACATTCGCGCCATTCTCTCTTCATTATCCACCAGTGGGACGAAAACCGTGATAACTCCGCAAATTTTGCCTCGTATCATGCGACACGGTCCATATTGTTTTGTTCCAACTTGATAAACTCCACCTCCTTCATGTATGCGAATACTTTCGTGAAAGTATTTGTCGTTGAATGCCTGGAACTTCTCCCAAGATATCTTCAAGACAAATTTGGTTGAGTACGCTTTTACCGATTCCCACCAAGAATCCGCCTCCGCAAGAACATAAAGGCGTAGAAGGAACCTTTTGCTCCTCTGAGCATCCCAAGACATCAAATATCTTGGTAATCTGCTTTATCCATGCTTCCGCCGTAAGTGGTTTTGGCTCTCCCTTAAACTCCGGTGGTCTTAGCTCCTTAAATTGTTTAGCGTTGATCGCCTTGGAGATAGTTTTCCGTGTTTCCACCTACGTTTTGGACAGAGTCGCTCTCGCTTTCTTTGTTGCATAAATTGCATAAAGCCTCCCGAACATTTGATCATTCGTCATTTGGTCATGTTGTTGTTTGTATGAGGATTGTCGCCTTCCCCGATGCACATTATCCTCGATTATTGATATGTGGTGAATCAACAATCGCTCATACTTCTCCATTGCTATTCTCAACATTCTCGGATGTCATTTTCGACATCGCCACAAAATAAAAGGTTAATTGACATGTAACAAATTATCCCTATCTTCTGACCAACTAATAAAATATCACATAAACTTAGGTAGGTCATACTAGCGAAGGTATTCCCCGTCTCTCCCCTCCTAGTACTATTCTCACATCTTAGCCAGGGATCATATCCCTAAGCTCTGATACCAACTGTGACGCCCCAAAATTAGGTATACATCACCCATCTTGGGTCGACACTTACATGGTACAGAATTTAAAAACAACTTATTAACATAACTCGCTGCAGTAATAATACGACATAAACCGTGAGTTTAAATACAAATATCGCTTCTACTAGATATTATACAAACTCAAACAAAAAGTCCTCATTACAGCTTATTATCACACTATTTTACGTAATAGTGAGGACCACTAATGCTATCTTCAGACCATCACTGCTTTCCCTCGACTCGTCCCCAAATATATTATCATTTCAAAGAGAATAAAGAAAGAAAGGGTGAGCTCAACTAGCCCAAGAAGAAATATTACGACTAAGATAATGCGTAATAAATTATCAATAGTCTTCAATAATGTTAAACTAATAAAATACAATGACAAACCGCTTTAATCTGCAATGAATATGCAATCCATTAAAAGAGTCAAGTAAAAAATAAAGTCTACTATCTTTTAGGTTTTAAAAGGTTTTTCATCATCGCTTATAATGAGACTCAAATTTTAATAAATATTTCACATCATCGAATCACCCCCGCACTACTACGCCAAGGATATTCTTTAAGATCACGACCACAATTATTCATGCACTACGGGCCAAGAATATTTGTGTATTCATTAATGGTCATGATCATGCCAACAATCGCCCATCAATGCACTACTACCATCGAGGATATTTATCACATCATTTGTAACATTACTATTATGATTACACCGATAGTCTCTCGGTCATAATCATACCAAGTCCATCTATGCACTACAAAGCCACGTATTTACTTTCAAAAAATATAAACATGAGGATGATGACAATGATATAAGAATTCAATAAAACAAGTTCAAGAATTATTTTATCCAGAATTATTAACGCTCAAATTGTCAACACGACATCTTTGTTTTGTAGAGTAAAATTCAAGAATGATCGTAAGAATATTTCCATGAAAAGATATCGGATGAAACGCAAATATCGAGGATATTCTACTAATTTCATGGAGTATAAAGTCAAAGTTTTAACCAACCGGGTATAATAAAGAATGGAATAACAAAAGAAATCACCATGCATGCGATAGATCATCACATGCATGCAAAAGTTATTCCAATGTAATAATAAATAACGGAACCGGTCGTGTGAAATTCACAATCGACGGGATGTTCCAATGTAATAATAAAGATGGAACCAGATCCGCAAAAACACACGTATAGGATATTCCAATGAATAATAAAGATTTTAACCAGTCCTGCAAAAACACACGCATGTGATGTTCCAACAGAATAATAAAGATTTTAACCAGTCCTGTAAAACACATGCATGTGATGTTCCAATGTAATAATAATAAAGATTTTAACCAGTCCTGTAAAACACATGCATGTGATGTTCCAAAGTAATAATAGAAGAATGTCACCAAGTATAGGGTAAACCACTTATACAAAGTTATTCCAATGTAATAATAAGCAATGGAATAACAACAGCTTCTTCATGAATAAGAAAGAATAACACCCCTTACATTTGGTAGGAGATTGAATATCGCAAAGAAGGTAGAAGAATAAAATACTCTTCTTCTTTCTCTCTTATTCTCTCTATACTTTCTCTCTATAGCTTGAATAAATTCGTGAAAATAATGAAGCCCTCAGCCTCTTTTATAGAAGATTTCTAGCTGAAGACCGCCGTGTGAAAAGGCAAGTGACTCAATTTTGACGACCGTTTGACGCATGTAATGTGAAGCGACAAGTGGTTCGACGCCCAGTAATGTGAAACGACAAGTGGTTCGACGTCCGGTAAAGGTAATTACTTATTAACGGAAGGTAAATACTATCGACGAAGGTAAATACTATTCACAAGGGTAATTACTATCGATGAAGGTAATTACTATCGACGAAGGTAAATACTATTCACAAGGGTAATTACTATTGACGAAGGTAATTACTATCGACGAAGCGTAAATACTATTCACAAGGTAATTACTATCGACGTAATAAGAGACTCTTGGGATGATGACATACGAGCCCCCATAAAATAATCAAACTTACCACAAATCATTTTTTTTTTTCATCAACACATAATTAATCTTTCAACAATTATTAATCATTTATAACTTGTCGCCTCAATTATTGATTTAATACTATAACATATTATACGATGATAATTGTGACAATAATTGAATCAATAATATAAGAGATATGATCGCAAAGAATTATCGTAGAGAATAATCGAAGCATAAATTGAGTGACTTCAATGTAAGCATCAATAATCAATACCGCAAAGGCTACTTGTGCAACTACGCCAGACATCGCATTTTTACCACCGGGGTAGTTCAACAGCTTTTAACGGTAACACCTCCGTAGTTATTTTTATAAAATATTTTTGTCGTTTTTCAATCCGATAATAATTACATTATGCGGGTCCACCAATGATTGAGCCATTGTATTTAATATTCCTAACAAAAAGAATATTCCCCACCAAACGAATATTTTTTATAACAACTTGCATACTTTGCAAAATTTATAAATATTACCCACAACTATAACATTATATCAAATTTATTCCATAATATTCAAAAATAATATTTATAGAAAAATTCATCTTTATTTATAAAAGTTGGGGTCTTACAATATCAAATATCTGCATATCCGCATATCCGTATAAATTATAATATGTATCCGCATCCATTTCCAAACGATTACTTATGCAAACTAATTTATAACAATTGACTTATAAATTAGTTTGATCAATTTATAATTCATTTCCAAACGAAGTATAAAAAAATGTATATTTCGGAGTGACTTATGCAGTTAACCCCATGACAAATTACAACTGCTCCACGGGCTCCACCTTGTGGACAAATTGACGTTCTTTTTGCATATGAAAATTGGACTAGATTGGGTCCATCATCATCATCATATAATGAATCCTCGAGTGGCGTGTCATTGTCTACTGATTATATTTATTTTTCTTGTAAATCTTTTCCTTTTTCTTGGTCATGTTTTTGACCCTCATCGAATATCACAGATTTTTGACCCTAAGAATCAAATGTTTCATTTTTACGTAGACATTGCTTGATTTAAAAAAGTAAAAAGTGTTTCTCATTTTAAATGATGAAAAATATGGAAAGTGTGTATTTTCACATACATATATTTTTGATTTTTTTACATAATTCTTTCTCACGTAAAAGTAGAATCAATCGTATATTGTTCATATAAAAAAAATTATATAAAAATATCAAAATATACATAAAAATATAAATTTCCTACTTTTAAAGAGATGTTAAGGGTATCAAATTTTATATATCAAATAATGTGTCACTATAACATTATTTGAATAAATCTTATGTGATTATTTATGTCAGAAATTATCATTATGTATCACTATAACATTATTTGAGTAAATCTTATGTGTCACTAACATTTTTGAGTAAATCTTATGTAATATATATCATTTCATAACATTACTCGTACTTTTATATAGACTTTCCTTACTAAAGTTGAGAATACTATAAGTACGTTAGTCTCGTCGTTTCTCATTCGAGAAATATAAAAACATAATTTAGTATATGGTTGCGTAACTATTAGATGCACTAAAATTATTCACTCTCAATTCGTTACTTTCACTTCGTTAGAGAGTTTATATATATATATATATATATATAATTTTTTATTGGCCGTGTCCCCTATCTTTATTTATAGTTATGGATCGATGTGACGCCCTCAAAATTAGGTATACATCACCCATTTTGAAATAAATGACATCGTAGTATAAAATTCAAATATAACTTCATTTATATTTATCATTGAAATGTCAGATATATCAATAATTACGCGATTAACTATGAGTTTTAATACAAATGTATGTATCTCAAGTACTCTCTACCACAACCTTACAATGATACTTCGTATAAAAGTATAGTCAAAGACTGCTTTAAAAACTAAAATCTTTGAGAAGTCTTCAAGAAACCTTCGTATACGTGGGAGGCCATGCGCCTAAGTTATAATAGATATTGTGGCGCCCCAAAATAGGTATACACAACACCCATTCTCGAATCGCCAATACATGGTACGTAAAAACAACTACAACTTTATTATTACAACAAAGAAAACTCGTGAGTTTAAATACAAATATTATCTTCTGACAATATTTATACTCAATAAATCCTCATCACATTTATTGATACATTATTTTACAAAATGGTGAGGACTACTAAACAATCCTTTCTAAAACCTTCATTCCATACCCCGACTCGTCATTCATTATATTTTCGCCTCCCGAGAAGAATGGAACAAAAGGAAAAGGGTGAGCTCAACTAGCTCAAGAAAGAATATTATGACTAAGATAATATACAACAAATTATCGTTAGTCTTCAACAGGAAAAAATCGATAGAATACAATAGACAAAATAAGTTTCGGATCAATATTCATGCAATGAAATAATAATTCATAGAAGAGTTACGTAGAAATGAAATCTACTATAATCTATGAATTCAACAATTCATCATCAATATTTTATCCTCGTAACATCAATCAATATTCTTCTCAAATCAAATATTCATCTTTGCACTACGTGCCAAAGATATTCATTAATCGGTTATGTTCATCTCAACACTGCTCATCTTTGCACTACGGGCCAAAGATATTCATCACCGGGTCATGTTCATTTAAACACTGCTGCTCATTTCAGCACTACAAGTGCCAAAGATATTCTTCAAATCATTCATCTTTGCACCACAAAGCAAAGATATTCAATAATATCATCATTTAAGACCGAGGATGATGAAAAATATTTTTAAAGAACTAATCCAAAGGAAACAAAATGACAAGGATTAAGGATTAATGATTCGTACTTTGTTTTATCCATGCCCAACAATACCTCAAAAATAATCATAGTGGTGTAAAATTCAAGAATGATCAAAACACGGATACAATCAAAGCTAGTATCCGTATTAGATATTTTGACGAAAAAGAAGAAATTTTTTTTTTTCTACGTGAATAATAGTCTCAGATATCGTGAATAGTCAGATATCGTGAATAAGAACTCCGACACCAAAAGATAGAAATTCCACAAAAAAACATTTTCACGCTTTCATGAATAAGACTCGTGAATAAGAATCGTGAATAAGTAACTCGTGAATAGTAACTCGTGAATAAGAACTCATGAATAGTAACCCCGATATGAAAAAGTTCCAAATTTGATAAAAAGTTCCAACCAATATTTTAAAGATAATGATATCAAGAAATAATATCATTTGAGAAAAAAATAACATCCCTTACCTCAAAGAATCAAGATTTCTAAGGAAAGGCTCAAGTGATGTTGAATGAAACTTGATCAACAAAGAACTCTCAAAGTATCTAAATACTCACAAAATACGCCAACAATATAGAGAGAGAAAGAGAAAACTTTGTTTCGTGTGATTTTCAATTCTAACTTAAATTCTATTTATAGAAAATGTTAGCCTACCAAGCGCACTTGACTGCCACCGATGGCTTTACCTGCTACTATTATTGCCACCACATTTGAAATAAAATTCAGCACATTTCTTCACCAACCACAAGTGGGGCCCACTCAATTCTAGAATTTTCCACCAAAATCAATTATAACCCTAATTTCCGAATCGACACCTCTTAAAATTCATAACAAATCATTCGCATTTTTTAATTGGTTCAAAATTTGTGGACATATACTCAACTTATGTATGTATAACATACCCAAAATTACCACAATCCAACTATTTGATTAAAAATTATAACCCCATAATATATCTCAAAACCCCGATTTGATTTTTAACACCTCCAATCCGATAAAATACCGATAAAACACCTCAACAATAATTTCTTCATTTATAACCACATAAATAAATCCATCATTTATATCCACATAAAATAAATATTTCTTTATCATATGAATCAATAATTAATTATTCACAAATAATATTACGTAATCACAATTATGACAACCAGTAGCTCCTCAGAAAGAGGGGCTTTCCGATAAGGATTTCTCCTTATCGGCGCCGCAATTAGGTGACCAAACCTCTCCTTGATGTAACTTTCTAGACATTGCCAATAATGCTATCTAATAATATTATTCAAATAATATGAATTATTGATCCGATAATGGAGATAATGTAAAGCAAAGGACAATTATCAACAAAGAATAATATAAAATATCAACGCAAAGAATTATCAATCAATAAAATAAAATATTGAATAAGAATTCACCGTGAAAATTATCGAGTAGTGCCTTCTTACGTAAGGATCAATAATTCAACAATACTGCGTAATACCGTGCTGCTATCGCAACAACCACGCCAGACATCGTATTTTAACCACCGGGTATTCCAACAGATCTTAATTGGTAATAACTACGCCGTTATTTTTAACCAACTTATATTTGTCGCTTTCTTCATCCAATCGCTTTCACATGGGGCCCACACATGGTCATACCGGTCAGTATTTAATATTCCCCGACAAAGATTTAATATTCCACGACCAAACGAATATTCCCCGACAAAATGAATATTTTATAACCACTTGCTTATTTTGAAATATTTATGATTTAACCCTTAACTATCCACATTAATCAAATCAACCCTTACTATTTCAAAATAATAAATAAAGGAAATTCCTTTTTATTTAAAAAATTTCGGTCTTACAACCTCCCTCCTTATGAAATTTCGTCCTCGAAATCGACGACGACGATACTGGTGTTTCAAAAGGTGAGGATACCTCGCTTTCATTTCCGCTTCCAATTCCCGTGTCATTTCCTCTATAAGATGATTCCTCCACAAAACTTTAACTTGTGGTATGACCTTTCAAGGCAGTAGGGACATGCTCCTTCCTATCCAAGATCTTGACAGTACCTCCTCATACGTTAAGTCTTCTACTATCTCGTCCTGCTCTAACTCAATAACGTGGTTCGGTCTTTCACATATTTACGGCACGATATGTGAAACACATTATGAACACGAGACATAATCGGAGGTAACGCAAGTCTATAGGCTACATTTCCTACTCTAATAAGAATTTGAAATGGACCAATAAATCGTGGATCGAGCTTTCCTCTCTTCCCAAATCTTGTAACTCCCTTCCACGGAGCAACTCGTAACAATACATGATCCCCTACATTAAATTCCACGCCCTTTCGATGAAGATTCGCATAACTCTTTTGTCGATCTTGTCTGCTTTGTATACGCTTGTCGAATCATTTGGATCTTTTCGGTGGTCGTCATAAGTACTAACTCGGTCTCAACAATGTTGCTTCACCCACCTCATCCCAACATATCGAGAACGACATTTTCGGCCCATATAATGCTTCAATGGAGCCACACCTATACTTGCTCGATAACTCGTTGTTGTAGAGAATTCCACCAATGGTAAATACTTATCCCAACTACCCTTTGAAGTCTAGGACACGAGTCTTAATAAATCTTCAAGAGTTTGAATAGTCCTCTCTCGATCATCCGTCCGTTTGGGGATGGTATGCCAAACTAAATCGCAAATCTGCGCCCATAGCTTTTTGCAAGCTAACCCAAAATCTTGAAGTGAATCTTGGGTCACGATCCAAACTATGGATACAGTGCATGCCATGCATAACCTCACAATCTCATTTTCGTATATACTACTAGAAGACGCTCAAGTGAATAAGTCTCCGTGATCGGCAAGAAATGAGCGATTTGGTTAATCTATCAACAATAACCCAAATAGCATTGATGCCTTGAGAAACCGTAGGAAGACCCGTAAACGAAATCCATGGTAATGTGTTCCCACTTCCATTCCGAATCTCAAGTGGTTGCAACGGACCCTTAGGTACTAGATGCTCCGCTTTTACACGTTAATGAAGTTAAACACATCGAGATAAACTTTGCAATCTCTCTCTTCATATTATTCCACCAAAATGTATGTCAAGATCACGATACATTTTAGTACTTCCAGATGGATTGCAAATGGTGTATTGTGTGCCTCCATCATAATCTTGTACTTTCAAATCGTGAGTCGTTAGGAACACAAAGTCTAGAGTGGACTCAAGTATTCCTTCTTCATCAATTCTCGCTCCTAATAGCTCCTTCTTGTACTTTCTTCATACGACGCATCATTTCCCGTCGATGGGCTCGAAAGAACCTTAACTTTTTCTATTAAAGTTGGCTCTGTCATGCGTATACTTGACATCATCGCACTCGTTCCGCATATGATCTTCTCAATCGCGCCGCCTACCACGCTCGCTTTTACAGGGTGGCATGGTCGTACATGTCTTTGAAATGAGTCTCCTCTTGAGTTCTTCAAGCTCTTCCCACATTCCTCGCTCCATTCGAATTTTGTATCTCTACGAGTTAGCTACGTTAATGGAATAGCAATTCGAGAATATCCTTCAACTAATCTCCGATAATAACCAACTAAGCTTCTGTAAAACTACGCATTTCGATTATCGACTTAGGTTTGTTCTCAATCGCGACTCATATCCCAACCTCGGATAAGACGTCACAATGACACCTATCGCTTTACTATCGCATCGAATATGACGCCCCTTACAGAGAGTCTCGCTTTGCATTCCATTCCACAAGGAAGTCACAAGTTAAAAGCTCAGGTACCAAATTCTATAGTTGAATTTTTAACTCCTGAAGTTCAATAGGAGCCATTCTATATGAGATTTTAGAAATGAGTTTTGTACCGGGTTCAAAGTCGATACAAAATTTAATATCAGGCTTTGGGAGTAAGCCAAGAAATTCTTCAGGAAATACATCATGAAAAATCAATAACAACAGGAATATTATTCAAATCTGACGTGTCTTTATTCAAATCCATAACATGGACTAAGAAAACTTGACATCCGTAATAAACGAATGACTTCATGGCTTGATATGAAAATGTTTGATTACAATGGTTTGATTGCTTGAATTCGAATAACAGGTTGCTTAGGAATATGAAAACTAACAACCTTACAAAAGCAATCAATTTGGCGTGATGAGTAGTTAACCTTAAAATCACATCAAAAGCAAATATCTCTATAGAAATAAGGTTAACAGTAATGTGATAAAGCCAACTCTGAATCAAACAAGATTTCTAAACAACGATGTAATGAAAGTTTCTCCTAACTGGATTCTCCATAAATAGTCAAAGTCTAATTTCTCCGTAGTCAAGTTCAAACGCTGAGCGCAAAGCAAGAGAGATAAAAGAATGGGTAGAACCCAGATTCAAGTAAGGTATAAACTTCGAAGAATTTATAATTAACTAACCCGCGTGCTAACTTCGCTCGTTCCTCGCATTTTGATTTGGCCACGACAAACGCTTCTTCCAAGAACCGCTGACTTTGACTTTTTTCGGACATCCTTTTGAGTCACCATTCACGCTTTGACTGGTTTCGATATCGTATAATCTCGAGCGATATGTCCTTCTTTTCCACAATTATAGCATACCTTGGAAGGCTTTGAACAGTTTGACCTTATACGTCCTCCTCTCCACATCTCAGAAGATCTAACCGGGCGATCGTTCTCTTCCCTAGAATTTGTTGATAGTGCCGATGTTGCGCCGACGCCTTCCCGTCCATCGTTAAATCTTCTCTTTTTAGATTGGACATCTCTTTCCATAATATTAACGCTCGTGCGCTTTTTACCCACGATCACTCATTCTCACTCGCTCAGCTTATTTCTTCTTTCAAATTTCAGATTCCAAATTTTATCATCTTATACTCGCCAAAGAGTGCTTCGCTCAAGCATCACGATCGGGTAACACAAGCTTGAATCGTTGCATCCTTTTGCTCCACGATCGCCTCGCAATTCTTTAGCTTTTCTTCTTCTAACTCATGAATACGATTTTGCAATTCTATATTTCGATCATAAAATACCTCTAATAAACTCTCTTCAGTACCTCTTCTTCCTCACTCTCACCATTACCTCTCGCGATTATCTCAAAAGCAACTATCAATTCTTCACTCACCACACGGATATCTCTAATTCCTTCTTCACCGACATCACATTATCCTCGGTCATGGCGATTAGGTGTTCCACGATCTCATTCACTCCATTGTTAACGCTTCTCAGCAGACCATTCTAAAAAACTATCATAAAACAAGGGTTAATTAAATAAATTAACAAATCACATAATACCCTATAATACGACTCAACCAACAAATAAGCTTAGTAGACACACTAGCGAAAGGATTTACTCGCTCTCCCTCCAAGTTTTATTCTCCGATCTCCGCCAGAGATCATATCCCTAAGCTCGATACTAACCGTGACGCCCCCAAAATAGGTATACACAACACCCATTCTCGAGTCGCCAAATACATGGTACGTAAATAACTACAACTTTATTATTACAACAAGAAATCGTGAGTTTAAATACAAATATTATCTTCTGCATAATATTTATACTCAAATAAATCCTCATCACATTTATTGATACATTATTTTACAAAAATGGTGAGGACTACTAAACAATCCTTTCTAAAACCTTCATTCCATACCCCCTACTAAGCACTCGCTATATTTTCGCCTCCCGAAGAAGAATGGAACAAAAGGAAAAGGGTGAGCTCAACTAGCTCAAGAAAATAATATTATGACTAAGATAATATACAACAAATTATCGTTAGTCTTCAACAGGAAAAATCGATAGAATACAATAGACAACAAGTTTCAGATCAATATTCGCAATGGAAATAATAATTCATAGAAGAGTTACGTAGAGAATGAAATCTACTATAATCTATGAATTCAATAAATCCATCATCAATATTTTATCCTCAGAACATCAATCAATATTCTCTCAAATCAAATATTCATCTCTTGCACCATGTGCCAAAGATATTCATTAATCTACATGTTCATCTCAACACTGCTCATCTTTGCACTACTGTGCCAAAGATATTCATCACCGTCATGTTCATTTAAACACTGCTCATCTTTGCACTACAGCCAAAGATATTCTTCAGAAATCATTCATCTTTGCACTACAGTGCCAAAGATATTCAATAATATCATCATTTAAGACCGAGGATGATGAAAATATTTTAAAAGAACTAATCCAAAGAAACAAAATGACAAGGATTAAGGATTAATGATTCGTACTTTTTTTTATCCATGCCCAACAATACCTCAAAAATAATCATAGTGGTGTAAAATTCAAGAATGATCAAAACATGGATACAATCAAAGCTAGTATCCGTAATAGATATTTTGGACGAAAAGAAGAAATTTTATTTTTCTATGAATAATAGGTCAGATATCGTGAATAAAGGTCGATACGTGAATAAGTAACTCCAACACCAAAAGATAGAAATTCCACAAAAAACATTTTCACGCTTCATTAATAGTACTCGTGAATAAGAACTCGTGAATAAGAACTCATGAATAAGAACTCGTGAATAAGAACTCATGAATAAGAACCCCGACATGAAAAGTTCCAAATTTGATAAAAAGTTCCAACCAATATTTCAAAGATAATGATATCAAGAAATAATATCATTTGAGAAGAAAATAACATCCCTTACCTCAAAGAATCAAGATTTCTAAGGAAAGGCTCAAGTGATGTTTGAATGAAACTTGTAGATCAATAAAGAACTCTCAAAGTATCTAAATACTCACAAAATACGCCAACAATATATAGAGAGAAAGAGAGAAAACTTTGTTTCGTGTGATTTTCAATTCTAACTTAAATCTCTATTTATAGAAAAATGTTAGCCCACCAAGGCAGACTTGACCTCGCTACACCGATGGCTTTACTCGCTACTATTGCCACCCACCACATTTGAAATAAAATTCAGCACATTTCTTCACCAACCACAAGTGGGGCCCACTCAATTCTAGAATTTTCCACCAAAATCAATTATAACCCTAATTTCCTAATCGACACCTCTTAAAATTCATAACAAATCATTCGTGGCATTTTTAACGGTTCAAAATTTGTGGACATATACTCAACTTATGTATGTATAACATACCCAAAAATTACCACAATCCAACTATTTGGATTAAAAATTATAACCCCCGCAATATATCTCAAAACCCCGATTTGATTTTTAACACCTCCAATCCGATAAAATACCGATAAAACACCTCAACAATAATTTCTTCATTTATAACCACATAAATAAATCCATCATTTATATCCACATAAAATAAATATTTCTTTATCATATGAATCAATAATTAATTATTCACAAATAATATTACGTAATCACAATTATGACAACCAGCCGCTCCTGTGAGCAGGGGGCTTTCCGATAAGGATTTCTCCTCATCGGGCGCCGCAATTAGGTGACCAAACCTCTCCTCGATGTAACTTTCTAGACATTGCCAATAATGCTATCTAATAATATTATTCAAATAATATGAATTATTGATCCGATAATGGAGATAATGTGCGGTGACAATTATCGAACAATGATAATATAAAATATCAACGCAAAGAATTATCAAATCAATAAAATAAAATATTGAATAAGAATTCATCGTGAAAATTATCGAGTAAAGCCTTCACGTAAGGATCAATAATTCAACAATATCGTGCAATACCGTGTGCCATCGCAACCCACGCCAGACATCGTATTTTAACCACCGGGTATTCCAATAGTCTTAATCTGTAATAACTACGCCGTATTTTTAACCAACTTATATTTGTCGCTTTCTTCATCCAATCGCTTTCACATGGGGCCCACACATGGTCGCTACTGGGTCGCATTTAATATTCCCCGACAAGCATTTAATATTCCACGACCAAACGAATATTCCCCGCATAAAATGAATATTTTATAACCACTTGCTTATTTTGAAATATTTATGTATTTAACCCTTAACTATCCACATTAATCAAATCAACCCTTACTATTTCAAAATAATAAATAAAGGAAATTCCTTTTATTTAAAAAATTTCTGGGGTCTTACGAGATATCATATGGCCACATAATTATCCTTGGTCAATCTAATAGACCCCCAAGAAAAAAACGAGAAGATTACTATCATCTTCTTTCCAATGGTGAGTCTTCTCTTGACATATAAATATCTCCACTGCTCCAAGTGAATATTATATTTTAAATCAACTCCAAGGTCATATAGGTAGTGTGCCGTAGATATACTCAAAGAAGTGGATGCGCATGAACCCTGCTCTTATGATAACACGAGGTTATAAGTCATTAGACATCTTGTATGATAAAGTGACAAAATACCATTCCAAAGTTGGGTTCACCTCACCCTATTTGATTCACCAAATATAACTACTAAATGTTGTATAGAATACAACACACTTTTCTATATCTTGCTTAAGGAGAACCTCCACGCTTAGAGACCACCGTTTCTATTCCCCGTTATCCCCGCTTCGACCTCTAACACTCTTACTAAGAACACTCTTATTACCCCGAAAGAAATTGTGAAGCGTAAAGGGTGAGCACAACTAGCCCAAAGAAGGAATATCATGACTAAAGATAATTAAATTATCAATAGCTTTCATCAATAATACATCGAGATTTAGAACATATGGTAGATGATAAAACTTTTCAACCATAGTTGCAAATGAACGAAAGCAATCCATTAGAAGAGTCAAATAGACCATAAGGTCAATTATCTTCTCTATGTTAAAAGTCCACCAATAATGTTTTATCCATGTAAAATAAATCAACAGCTCTCATCCACAATCATATGAATAACTCATAATCATAATTGTGATTCTAAATTCTGTTCATAACTAGGGCGAAGATAATTCTCATCACCCATCTTCACCGAAACATCAAAAATCATGGTTATACCAAATCGTAATTCCTGTCAGAATCATACTAATAAATTCATCTTTGCACCACACGACCAAAGATATTCATTAACAATTCATCTTTGCACTACATGCCAAAGACATACAACTGTATTTTAGAAGAGTCAAGTAGAACATGATATCTACTATCTTCTACGCATTTAAAAGTGTATAATAAATATTTTATCGTTGAGACTCAACTTAATAAATAATCCACATCATCGAATCACCCCTGCACTACGGCCAAGAATATTCGTTAATATCACATCCATGAATTTATATTTCATCACTGAGACTTAGCTCGATAATCAATCCATATCACTGAATTATCCATGCACTACGGCCAAAGATATTCATTATTATCACATCCATGAATTAATATTTCATCGCTGAGACTCAGCTCAATAATTAATCCACATCATCGAATCATCCCCGCACTACGTGCCAAGGATATTCATTAAGATCACGACCACGAATTATCCATGTACTACTACGCCAAAGATAATCGTGTTTTCATCAACTTATCCCGATCATGCCATAAAACAATTCATCTTTGCACCTTGGGTCAAGAGAATCCATAGCCATAATCATACCAAAAATCGCTCATCAATGCACTACGGCAAATGAGGACTTTTTTTCACATCATTTGTAACATTACTACATGATTATACCGAATAATTCCCGGTCATAATCATACTAAGTCCATCTATGACCTACAGTGCCACGTATTTGACTTTCAACACAATATAAGCATGAGAATGATGACAATGATATAAGAATCAATCAAATGAGATAAAAGATAAATATTAAACATTTATAATACAATTTATCCATCGTTCAATAATAACCAAATATTATCAATCACTTAATAATCTCATAATCTAATATCATTAATATTATAACAATATTTTTGTGACGCCCCCAAAATAGGTCCATTCCATCCAACCCATTCTGAATCGCCAAATACATGGTACAGAAATAACTACAACTTTATTAATACATTTGTCGTGCAAAATACGATAACATATATATCGTGAGTTTAATATACATTATTGTCTTCTGCATAATATACATACCCAAATAAATCCTCATCACAATTATTTATACATTATTTTACAAAAATGGTGAGGACTACTAAACAACTCTCTCTATAACCATCATTCCATACCCCGATTCGCATTTTCGCACATTCTCGCATCCTTAAGAAAAAATGGAACAAAAAGGAAAAGGGTGAGCTCAACTAGCCCAAGAAGAATATTACGACTAAGATAATATACAACAAATTATCGTTAGTCTCCAACAGGAAAAATCTAATAGAATACAATAGACAACAAGTTTTAAATCAATATTCGAGCGAAAATAATAATTCATTAGAAGAGTTAAGTAGAGAATGCAAACTACTATCTTCTATGATGAATTTAAAAGTTCATCGCTCATCTTTTATCCCCTCAGAACATCAATCAATATATATCCGAATCAAATATTCATCTTTTTACTACGTGCCAAAGATATTCATCGATTGGTCATGTTCATCTAAACACTGCTCATCTTTGCACTACGGGCCAAAGATATTCATCAGAAATCATTCATCTTTGCACTACAGGCCAAAGATATTCAATAATATCAACATTTAAGACTGAGGATGATGAAAATATTTTTCAAGAAACGAATCCAGTGAAACAAAATGACAAGGATTAAGGATTCGTACTTTGTTTTATCCATGTCCAAAAATACCTCAAAAATAATCATAGTGGTGTAAAATTCAAGAATGATCAAAACATGGATACAATTAAAGCTAGTATCCATAATAGATATTTTGGACGAAAAATGAAAATTTAATTTTTCTGTGAATAGTGTCGTATTCGTGAATAGTGTCGTATACGTGAATAGTGTCGTATACGTGAATAGTAACTCCGACACCAAAGGATAGAAATTTCACAAAAAACATCATCATGCTTCGTGAATAGTACTCATGAATAATAACTCGTGAATAGTAACTCGTGAATAGTAACTCATGAATAGTAACCCCGTTATGAAAAAGTTTCAAATTTGATAAAAATTTTCAACCAATATTTCGGCATAATGATATTGAAGAAATAATATCATTTTCGAATAAAATAACATCCCTCCTTACCTCGAAAGACAAGATTTCTAGTTGAAACACCTGGACATAAAGGCTATGACTTGAACTTGCACCGAGTATAGAAATACTCAAAGTATACTCAAAACACTCACAAGAATACGCTCGATAATATAGAAAGAGAAAACTTCATTTTCTGGTGTGATTTTCAATTCTAACCTAAGCACCCTATTTATAGGAAAATGCTTAGAACACCAAAGTAGAAAATTTATTATAATATTAATATATATATTATAAATTCTCTACGCACATTTTGACAACTGATTTCAGCTTATTTTGCACATGCTAGGGCTGTCCACAAAGCAAAAAAAACGTTTTTCCTATTTTAAATATTTTAATCTTCCAAAAATCAATTATTTCGGAGCTTCAGAACTTCAATAATTCATAATAAATAGCCCGTTTATCAGAAAATTCGAATTTCGCGACTTTTTATAGGAAATTCAATTCTCTACAACTTTACAGAAGAAAGTTTTACCAAATTCCAAACAGAAATCGACTGAAATCCATAAATGGGCGATTTTACAAGCTATAATCAAATTTCAGTCAAGAAATGGGGTCCACCGACACACAAAATATGTGTTAATCATTTAATGCAACAAGAATACTCTTCCTCCTCATATACTCATATATCCCACATTCATTGTAAAAATATCACCATTATTATATTATTAAAATATAATAATATATTTAAATGAATTATTTTATCAGAAAAAGATAAAATATTAATTTTTAACAATTGTCACATTAAAAATTTTCCATCTATATCCACATAAAATTAATATTTTCCTCATCATAAATCAATAATTAATTATTCACAAATAATATTATTAGAATCACAAAGATCGGGTGACCGTGCCGCTCCTCAGAAAGAGGGGGCTTTCCAATAAGGATCTCTCCTTACTCTTTGGCGTAATTAGGTGACCAAACCTCTCCTTAGACGTAACTTTCTAGACATTGCCAATAATGTTATCCAATAATATTATTCAGATAATATGAATTATTGTTCGATAATGGAAAATACCGTAGTAATGACAATTTATCAAACAATGTAAAATATAAAATATCAATGCGAAGAATTATTGAATCAATAAAATAAAATACCGAATAAAGAATTACTGTAATAATTATTGAGTAGTGCCTTCACGTAAGAATCAATAATTGGTGCAATACCGTAATCTTCTTGTTCAACAACGCCAGATTAGTGTGTTTTAACCACCGGGTATTCTAACAAAGATAATAGCAGAATAACTACACCGTTATTTATAAACAACTTATATTTGTCGCTTTCTTCATCCAATCGCTTTCACATGGGGCCCACAAAGATCATAGCCGTCAGCATTTAATATTCCCCGACAGCATGAATATTCCACGACCAAACTAATATTCCCTGACAATAATGAATATTTTATAACCACTCAACTTATTCAAATATTTGCGTATTTTACCCATAACTATCCACATTAATCAAATCAACCCTTACTATTTCAAAATAATAAATAGAGGAAAATAAATTTCATTTATTAATAATTTGGGGTCTTACAACCTCCCTCCTTATGAAATTTCGTCCTCGAAATCGGCGACGACGCATTCTGTGTTTCAAAAGATGAGAATACCTCGCTTTCATTTTCGTTTCCAACTCCCAGGTCATTTCCTCAATACCATGGTTTCTCCACAAAACCTTAACTTGTGGTGTAACCTCGGTACATAGGACATGTTCTTTCCTATCCAAGATCTTGACAGGTACCTCCTCGTACGTTAAGTCTTCGGCTATCTCGTTCGGTTCTAACTCAATGACGTGGTTCGGGTCGTCTACATATTTACGTAACATCGATACGTGAAAAACGTTATGAACACGCGTCATACTTGGCGCTAAAACAAGTCTATAGGCCACAATTCCTATTCGATCGAGAATTTCAAATGGATTAATAAATCGAAGGTTTGAGCTTTCCTCACCTCACCGATTCTCGCTTTTAAAATAACAACTTCTTGCACCTCCTTCTTCAAATTCATCACCCCGCGTAGTGTAGCTTGAACAACTTTAACTTTATCGATTAAAGTCGATTATACTCGTGATATCATCACGCGGGGTACCTAGAGTTTTCATCTCCATCTCTATTATTTGTAAATTATAATGAAATGAGTCTTTGATAATATCGTATTAAGATTGTATACGATCTTCTATTCAACACGCCGCCTACCACGCTCGCTTTTCCAAGATGGCATATGGTCGTAACATGTCTTTGAAATGAGTCTCTCTTGAGTTCTTCAAGCTCTTCCCACATTCCTTGATCCATTCGAATTTTGTATCTCTACGAGTCACCAAGCGTTAATGAAATAGCGATTCGAGAATATCCTTCAACGAATCTCCGATAATAACCAACTAAGCCTGAAAGCTACGATTTTGATTACCGACTTAGGTTGTTCTCAATCGTAACTCATATCCCAACCTTGGATAAGACGCTACAATGACACCTATCGCTTTACTTATCGCATCGAATATGGTGTCCCTACGAGAAGTCTGGCTTCAGCATTCCACAAAGGAAGTCACCAGATAAAGGCTCAGTACCAAATTCTATAGTTGAATTTTTAACTCCTCGAAGTTCAATAGAGCCATTCGATATGAGATTTTAGAAATGAGTTTTGTACCTTTGGGTTCAAAGTCGATACAAAATTTAATATCGCTTTTTGGGAGTAAGCCAAGAAATTCTTCAAGAAATACGTCAGGAAAAATTAATAACAACAGGAATATTATTCAAATCTGACGTGTCTTTATTCAAATCCATAACATGGACTAAGAACTTGACATCCGTAATAAACGAATGACTTCATGGCTTGATATGAAAATGTTTGACTACAATGGTTTGATTGCTTGAATTCGAATAACAGGGTTGCTTAAGAATATGAAAACTAACAACCTTACGAAAGTAATCAATTTCTGCATGATGAGTAGTTAACCTTAAAATCACATCAAAAGAAAATATCTCTATAGAAATAAGGTTAACAGGTAATGTGATAGTGCCAACCTAAATCAAGCATGATTTCTAAACAACGGATGTAATGAAAGTTTCTCCTAACGGAGTCTCCATAAATCAAAGTCTAATTTCTCCGTAGTCAAGTTCAAACGTTGAGCGCAAGCAAGAGAGATAAAAGAATGGGTAGAACCCAGATTCTAGTAAAGGTATAAACTTCGCAAGAATTTATAATTAACTAACCCGTGGTAACTTCGTTCGGGTTCCTCGATTTTTGACCTGGTCACGACAAAACGCTTCTTTCGTGAATCGTTGACTTTGAATTTTCTCGACATCCTTTTGAGTCACCATTCCGCTTGACTAGGTTTCGATACCGCATAATCTCGAGCGATATGTCCTTCTTTTCCACAATTATAGCATACCTTAAATTGTTGTGGCGCTTTGGTGATATGTCCCTCTTTCCCAAGATTTAGTAACATACTGACCGGTGGTCGTTTCTCCTCCCTTAGAACCGATTCTTCTTCGATCGCTGCCTTCACATGGTCGTTGTTAAATCTCCTCTTTTAAAATCTCCTCCCGACTCGCTTCTTCTATTTTCATGGCCACGATTACCACCAGAGTGGTTACCGCTTTTGTCCAGATTCTTCTTTCTCCACCGGTTATCGTTATTCGATGATCGCTATCTTCTGTATGATCCTCGGTTATGGTCCTTTGGTTGACGTATTTCGTTATCTCGCTTCTAACAACCGAGCCCTGCTGACAACATCTCGGTAGAGAGAAAATTTATGGGAAATGAGATAATCGACGTATCCGGGTTTCAAACCTCTCGAAACATCCGTGTCATACGCTCCTCATTCTCCACCAAATGAGGTGCAAACTCGATAACTCCGCGAACTTCGCCTCGCATTTGACACACCGCCATGTTATTCTCGCTCCATCTAATAAACTCCACTTCCTTCATATAATGAATACTTTCTGGGAAGTACTTGTCATTGAATCGCTTCAAACGTCTCCCACGACATCTTTGAGAGCAGTACCGGATGGGTACGCTTCACGATTCCCACCAAGAATGCCCACGTTAACATTAAAGTAGCGAATGGAACTTTCTGTTCCGCCGCATCTCAAGACATCGAATAACTTGGTAATTTATTTGACCCACGCCTCCGCCTTTAATCGGATCCGACTTTCCCGCACTCGTGGTCCCAACTTTTTTGAACCGTTTGGCGTGACCACCCGTGAATTGCTATCATTTCCTCCTCAGATTTTGAACACGAGTCTCCTCGTCCGATTTTTCATGATCCGCAAAAGCTTCTAAACATCCCTCGCTCATCATCTCGCTTTCAAGGTGTTGTTCACGGGAGGAACATTGTCACCGTTGCACGCTTCTCCTCGTTGGTAAAGATACGCATCTCCACGGTCTCATTTACTCCATCGTTAATATTCTCAATGACATTCTCAAATACCGCCATAAAACTAGGGTTAATTAAGGAAATCAATATATCACATAATATCCCTATATACTAACCAACTAACAAATAAGCTTAGGTAGACACACTAGCGAAGGATTTACTCGCCTCTCCCCTCCTAGTTTTATTCCCCGATCTCCGCCAAAGATCATATCCCTAAGCTCGATATACCAACCGCGTGACGCCCCCAAAATAGGTCCATTCCATCCAACCCATTCTCGAGTCGCCAAATACATGGTACGTAAATAACTACAACTTTATTAATACATTTGCCGTGCAAAAACGACGACAACATATATATATGCGTGAGTTTAAATACAATTATTGTCTTCTGACAATATACATACCCAAATAAATCCTCATCACAATTATTTATACATTATTTTACAAAAATGGTGAGGACTACTAAACAACTCTCTCTATAACCATCATTCCATATCCCAACTCATACTCGCTACATTCTCGCCTCCTGAGAAGAAAAATGGAACAAAAAGGAAAAGGGTGAGCTCAACTAGCCCAGTAAAGAATATTATGACTAAGATAATATACAACAAATTATCGTTAGTCTCCAACAGGGAAAAAATCTAATAGAATACAATAGACAACAAGTTTTAAATCAATATTCGAAGCGAAAATAATAATTCATTAGAAGAGTTAAGTAGAGAATGCAAACTACTATCTTCTATGTATGAATTGAAAAGTTCATCGTCTATCTTTTATCCCCGTAACATCAATCAATATATATCCGAATCAAATATTCATCTTTTTCACTACAGACAGCCAAAGATATTCATCGATTAATCATGTTCATCTAAACACTGTTCATCTTTACACTGAACGCCAAAGATATTCATCGAAATCATTCATCTTTTGCACTACTGCCAAAGATATTTAATAATATCATCATTTAAGATCGAGGATGATGAAAATATTTTTGAAGAAACGAATCCAAAGGAAACAAAATGACAAAGATTAAGGATTAAGGATTCGTATTTTGTTTTATCCATGTCCAAAAATACCTCAAAAATAATCATAAGTGGTGTAAAATTCAAGAATGATCAAAACATAGATACAATCAAAGCTAGTATCCATAATAGATATTTTTGACTAAAAAATGAAAATTTAATTTTTCCGTGAATAATTGTCGTATTCGTGAATAAGGTCAGATACGTGAATAATATCGTATACGTGAATAGTAACTCACACCAAAAGATAGAAAATTCACAAAAATATCATCACGTTTAGTGAATAGTACTAAGTGAATAGTAACTCTCGTGAATAAGAACTCATGAATAGTAACCCGTCATGAAAAAGTTCCAAATTTGATAAAAATTTCCAACCAATATTTCTAAGATAATGATATTGAAGAAATAATATCATTTTGAATAAAATAACATCCCTTACCTCGAAAGACAAGATTTCTACTTGAAACACCGTATATAGGCTATGACTTGAACTTGCACCGTATAATAATACTCAAAGTATACTCAAAACACTCACAAGAATATGCTCGATAATATAGAGAGAAAACTTGAGCTTAAATTGTGATTTTCAATTCTAACCTAAGCACCCTATTTATAGAAAAATGCTTAGAACACCAAAGTAGAAAATTTATTATAATATTAATATATATTACAAATTCTCTACGCACATTTTGACAACTGATTTCAGCTTATCTTGCACATGCTAGGGATGCCCACAAAACAAAAAAAAACGTTTTTCCTATTTTAAATATTTTAAACTTCCAAAAATCAATTATTTCGAAGCTTCAGAACTTCAATAATTCATAATAAATAGCCCTTTTATCAGAAAATTCGAATCTTGCGTTTTTTTAGGAAATTCAATTCTCTACAACTTTGCGTAAGAAAGTTTTACCAAATTCCAAAATGTAAATTGACCAAATCCATAAATGGGCGATTTTACATGCTATAATCAAATTTCAACAAGAAAGAATGGAGTCCACCGACACAAAACATGTGTTAATCATTTAATGCAACAAGAATACTCTTCCTCCTCATATACTCATATATCCCACATTCATTGTAAAATATCACCATTATTATATTATTAAAATATAATAATATATTTAAATGAATTATTTTATTAGAAAAAGATAAAATATTAATTTTCAACAATTGTCACATTAAAAATTAATAATTAATTATTAATAAATGAATGAAATTTATTTTCCTCTATTTATTATTTTGAAATAGTAAGGGTTGATTTGATTAATGTAGATAGTTATGGGTAAAATACGCAAATATTTCTAATAAGCAGTGGTTATAAAATATTCAGATCGTTTGGGAATATTCGTAAGACAGCAAGCAGCTTTTGTGGGCCCCATAACTAAAGCTATTGGATGAAGAAAACGACAAATATAAGTTGTTTATAAATAACTACGAAGTAGTTATTCAAGTATTATCTTGTTGAATACCCAAAGGTTAAAAACACACTAATACGCCGTTGTTGAACAAGAAGACACGGTATTGCACCAATTATTGATTCTTACGTAAGAAGGCACTACTCAATAATTGTTATAGTAATTATCGCTCAAAGATTTTATTTTATTGATTCAATAATTCGCATTGATATTTTATATTACCATTGTTTCAATAAATTATCATTACATAGTATTTTCTATTATCTGACAATAATTCATATTATCCGAATAATATTATTGGATAACATCATTGGCAATGTCTAGAAAGTTCTGCTTCTAAGGAGAGGTTTGGTCACCTAATTGCATACCAAGAAGAGAGATCCTTATCGAAAGTTCCCTCTTACACAGAACTACCGGTCACAAGACTCTGATTCTCAGAATATTATTTGTGAATAATTAATTATTGATTTATATGATGAGGAAAATATTGATTTTATGTGGATATAGATGGAGAAGATTTTTAAAATGACAATTGTTGAAAATTAATATTTTATCTTTTTCTCGATAAAATAATTCATTTAAATATATTATTTTAATAATATATTAATGGTGATATTTTTATAATGAATGTGGGATATATGAGTATATGAGGAGGAAGAGTATTTTGTGGCATTAAATATTTAACACATATTTTGTGTGTTGGTGGACACAATTATCGATCAAATTTGATTATAAACAGAAAATCGCCTGCTTGTGGATTTCTTAAGCAATTTCTCGCTTGGAATTTGGAAAAACTTTCTTCCGCAAAGTTGTAGAGAATTGAATTTCCTATAAAAATTCAAGAGATTCGAATTTTCTGATAAAAGGGCTATTTATTATGAATTATTGAAGTTTCGAAGCTCCGAAATAATTAATTTTTGAAGTTTTAATTATTTTTATTTACAAAAACGTGTTTTTCATTTTGTTTCCCTCATTTAACATGTGATAGGGGCTAAGTTCAGATGGTAAAAGCATGCGTATGAAGTTTTGGAAAAAATATAATAATATTTAATAAATTTTCTACTTTCGTGTTCTAAAGATTTTCCTATAAATAGGTGCTTAGGTTAGAATCGAAAATCACACCGTAAACCAAATTTTCTCTCTCTATATTATCGAGCGTATTCTTGTGAGTATTTTGAGTATACTTTGAGTATTGCTATACTATGCAAATTCAAGTCATAGACTATATCCTGTTTCAACTAAAGTATCCTTTTCGAGGTAAGGGATGTTATTTTATTCAAAATGATATTATTTCTTCAATATCATTATGCCAAAATATTGGTTGGAAATTTTTATCAAATTTGGAACTTTTTCATGCTTCTGGGTTACTATTCATGAGTTACTATTCACGAAGTTACTATTCACGAAGTACTATTCACGGTTGTGAAGATGTTTTTTATGAAATTTCTATCTTTTGGTGTCGTAGTTACTATTTACGATACCTACACTATTCACGAATACCAAGACTATTCAATTTAAAAATGAAATTTCTTCTTTTGTCCAAAATATCTATTCTGGATACTAGCTTTGATTGTTTCCATATTTCGATCATTCTTGAATTTTACTCCACTGATTACTTATGAAGTATTTTTGAACTTGATTGTTTAAAATACTAATCCTTAATATTTTTTCTTTTGTTTCACCGGATTCGCTTCCTTTAAAATATTTTTCATCATCCTCACCCTAAATGATGATATTATCAAATATCTTTGGCCCAGAAGTGCAAAGATGAATGATTTCTTGATGAATATCTTTCGCCAGTAGTGTAAAGATGAACAGTGTCGAGATTTAACACGACTGATCGATTAATATCTTTGGCCCAGAAGTAAAGATGAATATTTGATTCCGTATATATATCGATTGATGTTACGGTGGATAAAATATCGATGATGAACTTTTAAATTCATATATGTAAGATAGTAGTTTGCATTCTCTACTTAACTCTTCTAATGAATTGTTGTTTCTTTGCCAGCAATGTTGATTTAAAATTGGTCATTTCTATTGTATTCTATTATATTTTTCCTCGTTGAAGACTAACGATAATTTGTCAGATATTATCTTAGTCATAATATTCTTTATCGGGCTAGTTGAGCTCACCCTTTTCCTTTTGTTCCATTTTTTTCTCGTGAGGCGAGAATGTAGCAGTATACTTGTGGGTATGGAATAAAGGTTCTAGAGAGAGTTATTTAGTAGTCCTCACAATTTTGTAAAATAATGTGGTTATTATCTGAGATTCGTGGAAGGGTTTTCTCGAATCGCTACTCCATTAACCCAAATAACTCCTAAGGATACAAAATTGCTTGGAGCGAAGAATGCGAGAAGAGTTTCCAAGAGCTCAAGAGAGACTCATTTCGACACTGTTTCTAACTATACCATCCGGTACGGATGGATTTGTTATTTACGTGCGATGCTTCGTGCAAAGGGTTAGGATGTGTTCTCATGCAACGTGGGAAAGTCATAGCTTTATTCCTCATGACAACTTAAAGAGTATGAGAGAATTATCCTACTCATGATCTAGAGTCATAGCGTAATCGTTTCAAGCTAAAGATATATGGAGGCACTATCCGAAAGTAAGATGCACACAAGCCAATCATGTTTGATGATAAAGCATATACTTTGTAACAATCTTATTCATTTATTAATAAAAGTATTAATTTATTAAAGGCTTTTAATTATCTACATGATGTCGTTTTATAATATGTGATAAACCCATAGTTTTAAGCAATGCTTTTAGAATAATGATGATGATCATTCTAATGAGATCTAAATTCTTTGAAAGCTTAAAACTAAAATAGTTCCCAATCATTGGATTACTAAATTGGGGATTAGTGAATCTGATAGATTGGTACATACGTTGCTTGCTTTTCATCGGATGAGAATGATTGATCTCATGATCATTTGTGTGGAGACACTAAAGCAAGTATGTAGGTGCTTATTAGAGAATAAGTTCACCGAACGTGGGCTCGCTAAGGAATACCTAATGGAGTTTTATTTGCTGTCGTCAATAGAATTCTGTAGTGATAGTAGACAAGTAATCCTTGGACTTGAGATCATCATAGTATCTTGTGTATGATGAGTTATACTTTGACTTATTCCTTAAAACCCTTAGGGTATATCAAAGGGTATGCTTGGGTATAATAAGTTGTATACGGAGATAATGTATAATCAATAAAGAATCTACCACTTAATAAAAGAAGAGAAATGTCCTATGTGATTCGATAAATGACAACCCAAGAGAGTCCTCGGTTAAGGCGTAAATGAAATTAGAAAGGAGTTTCTAATTTGCATTATTTGAGTTGTGCATTTAAGGATCGAAATACATATAATTAAATAAAATAAGACTTGACAAGAATTCCATGTCTTATATCTTAATTGGGACATCAGTATGGTGGAAGGATTGAATTGTATTTGTAACTATTTACTCAAAGGTTCTTTTATGATTAATGTTGAAATCTATATTATCCGGAAATGTCGCCGATCGCTAGGGAGGCTTATCCCTATTGTAGAATAAATATTATTTATTTAAATAAATTAATTATTTAATTTATTTATTTAAATAAGATTAGAATTGTTCTAATTGATTTATTCACAACCTGCTTAATACGGAGAACCTAAAGGGTCACACCATAAAAGGAAGAATAATTATTTAAGAAGTTAATGGCATAATCGTAATAATATATTAAGTATATTTAATTTAATCTATGGTGATAGAATAAATTAAATAGCTTAATATTTATTATTTAATATTTTAGAAATATTAAATATAAATTAATAAGAGGAGTCTTATTAATATTATTACAATTATTATTATTTTAATTTCTAAAAGAGTTTAGGAATTAATTTAATATAAGTACTCTCATTTATTCCTAATTGTATTAGGAAGGAAAATTAATTAAAGGAGTTTAATTAATTATCCCTAATAAGATTAGGGAGCTTAATTAATTAAAAGAATTTAATTAATTAAATAAAACCCAATTCCTTAATTGTTAAGGTGGGTTGCCCACATCTATAAATAAGAGGAGTCTTATTATGGGTGAGGGGTTGTTGACTTTTTCAACATACCTGACATAATTCCAATTGTTGGGAGAGTACACCTTTCTATAGAGATAGAAAAACTAGGGTTTGAGCCAATACCCCTTTCTTGAATTTTCTTCTTCCTCGTGGATCACCTCTGAGGCCAAACATTTGGGTGGCTAACGTTGGTCAAAGAAAGGAACCAAACCTTATGGATTCAAGATCGAACGCGAAAGGATTTGGAGGTGAACTTGTACTTGAGGAAGCTCGATCTTCAAGGGTATGATTTATTCTTTATCTTTTCGCTTAATTAATAATTGTGCATAAAGGGTGATCCGGGTATATGGTTTGTAAATTTTTTAAACTCGATTTTTACACGCTCCGCATTATTTTGCAATTTGATTGCATGCATATGAATATTACAAACCTAACACTATCTATACGGGGAGAAAGTGGAGATATATTCGCACCATAAAAGCCTCAAATATTTCTTCACGCAAAAAAGGAACTCAACACGCAACGACGACGTTGGCTTGAGTTGTTGAAAGATTACGACCACACTATTCAATACCATCCCGAAAAGCGAACGTGGTAGGTGACGCGTTGAAAGTAGAAGATCATATGCAGAACGAAAAGTGCGATGATGTCAAGTATACGATAGAGCCAACTTTAATAGAAAAAGTTAAGGTTGCTTTCAAGCCACCGAATCTTGAAAATGATGCGCATGAAGAAGAAAAAATACAAGAAGGAGCTATTCCTAAGCGAGAATTGATGAAGAAGGAATACTTGAGTCCACTCTAGACTTTGTGTTCCTAACGACTCGATTTGAAGTACAAGATTATGATGGAGGCACACAATACACCATTTGCAATCCATCCTCGAAGTACTAAAATGTATCGTTATCTTCGACATACATTTTGGTGGAACAATATGAAGAGAGAGATTGCAAAGTTTATCTCGATGTGTTTAACTTGTCAACGTGTAAAGGCGAGCATCTAGTACTTAAGGGTCCGCTTTGCAACCACTTGAGATTCCGAAATGGAAGTGGGAACACATTACCATGGATTTCGTTCACGAGTCTTCCTTCTGCTTTCTCAAGGCATCAATGCTCTTTGGGTTATTGTTGATAGATTAACCAAGTCTCGCTCATTTCTTTCGCCGACATTCGGAGACTTATTCCTCGAACGCCTTGCTTAGTATATATATGTAAATGAGATTGTGAGGTTGCATGGCATGCCAAGATCCATAGTTTCGGATCGTGACCCAAGATTCACTTCAAGATTTTGGGTTAGCTTGCAAAAAGCTATGGGCACGGATTTACGATTCGATTCAAAGATACCATCCTCAAACCAGACGGACAATCGTAGAAGGACTATTCAAACTTGAATATTTATTAAGACTCGCGGTCCTCTTCAAGGGCGCTTGGGATAAGTATTTACCATTGGTGGAATTCTCCTACAACAACAAAGTTATCGAATAGGTGTGGCTCCATTTGAAGCATTATATGGACGAAAGTGTCGCTTCCAATATGTTGGGATGAGGTGGGTGAAGCAACATTGTTGGGACCCGAAGTTAATTATATGACTCTAAAACTACAAAACGGCACAAGATCGACAAAAGAGTTATGCAGATCTTCATCGAAAGGAAGGGAAGGGAGTTACAAGATTTGGGAAGAGAGGAAAGCTCAATCCACGATTTATTGGGTCCATTTCAAATTCTCAATTTAGTAGGAAATGTAGCCTATAGACTCGCATTACCTTCGAGTATGTCCTCATGTTCATAATGTGTTTCACATATCTCTGTACTTCAGAAATATGTGAAAGACCAACCACGCTATAGAGTTAGAACCGACGTAGTTAGGATAAGTATAAGACCTCAAATTTTTTAAATAAAAAGGAATTTCCTTTATTTATTATTTTGAAATAGTAAGGGTTGATTTGATTAATGTGGATAGTTAAGGTTAAATACGCAAATATTTCAAAATAAGCAAGTGGTTATAAAATATTCATTTTTGTTTGAAATATTCGTCATCGTCGGAATATTCGTATCGCTTTTGTGAATATTCGTATTTACTTTCGCAAAATGCACCAAATGCCAAATAAAAGTGGGCCCCATAACTTGAAAAGCGATTGGATGAGGAAAACGACAAAGTTAAGTGGTTATAAATAATCATTTTGCCAGAAGTTGTTACCAAGTAAGACCGCTGAATACCCTATGGGTTAAAATACAAGAATACGCTGGTGGTTATACAAGAGAATTACACCAGATTGCACAAGATTGTTGAATTATCGATCCTTACGTAAGAAGGCACTACTCAATAATTTTTACAAAGAGTTATCGCTCAATATTTTATTTTTTATCGATTCAATAATTGTCGCTGCTTGATATTTTATATTATCATTGTTCAATAATCACATCGCACAAGATTTCCCATTATCGATCAATAATTCATATTATTTGAATAATATTATTAGATAACATTATTGGCAATGTCTAGAAAGTTCTCGCTCTAAGGAGAGGTTTGGTCACCTAATCATACCACCAAGAAGAGAGATCCTTATCGAAAGCCCCTCTTCCTCGGAACTACCGTCATTATAATTGTGATTCTCAGAATATTATTTGTGAATAATTAATTATCGATTCATATGATAAGGAAATATTTATTTTATATGAATATAAATGATGGATTTATTTATGTGGTTATTAATGAAGGAATTAATGTTGAGGTGTTTTATCAAGATTTTATCTGATCGAGGTATTAAAAATCAAATCGTGGGTTTCAGATATATCATGGGGTTATAATTTTTAATCCGACCGCTTTGATCGTTGTAATTTTTGGATATGTTATACATACATAAGTTGAGTATATGTCCACAAATTTTGAACCGTTAAAAATGCACGAATGATTTGTTGTGAATTTTAAGAGGTGTCCTGATTCTAAATTAGGTTTATAATTGATTTTGGTGGAAAATTTAGAATTGAGTGGGCCCCACTTGTGGTTGGTGAAAAAATGTGCTGAATTTTATTTCAAATGTGGTGGGTGGCAATAGTAGCAGTGTAAAGCCATCGTGTAGCAGTCAAGTCCGCTTTACGGCTAACATTTTCCTATAAATAGAGGGCTGTTAGAATTGAAAATCACACCGTAAACAAAGTTTTCTCTTCTCTCTATATTATCGAGCGATTTTGTGAGTATTTAGATACTTTGAGAGTTGTTGTCAAAGATAAGTTTCATTCAAAGATCACTATCCTGACCTTCCTTCCGGCAGTACCGATTCTTCGAGGTAAGGGATGTTATTTTCTTCTCAAATGATATTATTTCTTCAATATCATTACGTCAAATATCGATCAGTACTTTTTATCAAATTTGGAACTTTTTCATGCTTGGGTTTACTATTCATGAGTTACTATTCACGAAGTTACTATTCATGAGTTACTATTCACGAAGTTACTATTCACGAGTACTATTCATGAAGCGTGAAGATGTTTTTTTGTGGAATTTCTATCTTTTGTGTCTGAGTTACTATTCACGATACTCAAGACTATTCACGATACTAAGACTATTCACGATATTTAAGACTATTCAATCAAAAATGAAAATTTTTCTTTTCGTCTAAAATATCTATTCGGATACTAGCTTTGATCAGATCCATGTTTTGATCATTCTCAATTTTACACCACTACGATTATTTTTGAGGTATTATTGATACGGATAAAACAAAGTACTAATCCTTAATCCTTAATCCTCATCATTTTGTTTCACCGATTCGCTTTTTTAAAATATTTTTCATCATCCTCGCCTTAAATGATGATATTATTGAATATCTTCGGCCCAGAGTAAAGATGAATGATTTCAAGAATATCTTTGGCCCAGAAGGATGAAAAAATGAATGATTTCATGAATATATTTCGGCCCAGAAGTGCAAAGATGAACAGTGTTTTAAATGAATACGACCGATCGATGAATATCTTTGGCCTTTAGTGCAAAGATGAACAAAATGAATGTTGAGATTTAAATACGACCGATTGATGAATATCTTCGCCCGTAGAAAGCAAAAGATGAATATTTGATTCGAGATGAATATCGATTGATGTTACAGGATAAAATATCGATGATGGACCGTTAAATTCATAGATTATAGAGATTTCATTCTCTACGAACTCTTCTATTAATTATTATTTCACACCGCTAATATTGATCTAAAACTTGTCATTTCATCAGATTCTATCGATTTTTCCCTCGCTTGGAGACTAACGATAATTTGTTGTATATTATCTTAGTCATAACATTCTTTATCGGGCTAGTTGAGCTCACCCTTTTCCTTTGTTGTTCCATTTTTCTTCTCGTGAGGCGAGGTGTAATGAAGTACTAGCTCTGGGTAAATGGAATGAAGGTTCTAGAGAGAGTTGTTTAGTAGTCCTCACCATTATTGTAAAATAATGTATCAATAAATGTGATGAGGATTTATTTGAGTATAAATATCGTCTGTAAGATAATATTTGTATTTAAACTCACAGCTTTATTGTTGTGATAATAAAGTCAGTAGTTGTTTCGCATCATGTATTCATGCACTCGTAATGGGTTGGATGGAATGGACCTATTTTGGGGGGCGCCACAAATGGTATCGTAGCTAGGGATACGATCTCCATGAGATCTAGGAATAGAACTAGAGGGGAGAGACGAGTAAATCCTTCACTAAAGGTGTCCTACCTAAGCTTATTTGTTAGTCGGTCAAGATATAGGATATTATGTGATCGATTTTTCCTTAATTAACCCTTGTTTTACGACAAGAATCGAGAATGTCGAATCGAGAATATTAATAAGTGGTGTAAATGAGACCGTGGAGATGCCTCATTTTTAACAACGAGGAGAACGCGCAACAGTCGGGCAATGTACCTCCCGTGAATAACACCACCACCGAGCGTGATGATGAACGAGGGATGTTTAGAAGCTTTTTGCAGCTCATGCAAAATCGCATTTGAGGAGACTCGTGTTCAAAATACAGAGAGGAGATGATAGCAATTCACTTGGTGGTCACAAATGCAAGCTTCAAAGAGTCGGACCACCAGACTCGGGAAAGCCAGATCCGATCACGGCGAAACACGGGTCAAGCAAATTACCAAGATATTCGATGTCTCGATGCACGGAGGAACAGAAAAGTTCCATTCGCCACCTTTTATGTTCCGCAAGCGGCGCAGACATCGGTGGAATCAGAAGCGCACTCCATCCACCGCACTCAAAGATGTCATGGGAGACGCTTTAGAATGCTTTAATGACAAGTACTTCCTCGAAAGTATTCGCTATACGAAGGAAGTGGAGTTTATTAGATCGAGCAGTATAAACATGACGACTTCCCCAAAGACGAGGCGGTAAGTTCATGAGTTATCCGTGCTCAGACCTCATTCGGTGGAGAATGAGGAACGATGACGCGGATGTTTCGAGAGGTTTGAAACCCCAGATACGCCAAGATCTCATTTCTCATAAATTTTCTCTATTCGGGATGTTGTAAATGTGGCTCAAATGTTAGAGCGAGATAACGAGTACGCTCAACCGAGGGACCATAACCAGTGATCATACCAAAGATAAAGCAATCATCGTAATAACGATAACCAAAGGAGAAAGAAGAATACTTGACAAAGGCGGTAAACCACTCCGTGGTAATCGTGGCCATGAAAATAGAAGAAGCGAAGTCGAGGAGATTTTAAAAGAGGAGATTCAACAACGACTATGCTGAAGACGCCAAAGCCAAGGCAACCGGTTCCAAGGGAGGAGAAAGACCACCTATCAGACAAGTTACAAATGCGGAAAGAGGGATATATCGCCCAAACCGCCCACAACAGCTTAAGGTATGCTATAATTGTGGAAAAGAAGGACATATCGCCGAGATCAGACGATATCGAAACCTAGTGCAAAATGGGAATGGTGACTCAAAAGGATGTCCTAAAAAGTCAAAGTCAACGATTCCTCGAAGAGCGCTTTGTCGCGACTTCATTAAAATACGAGGAACCCGAACGGTTAGCACGTTAGTTAGTTAATTATAAATTCTCAAGTAAGTTTATACCTTACTAGATACCCCTGCTCTACCCATTCTTTTATCTCTTTCGCTTATACCAACGCTTGAACTCGACTACACGAGAAATTTAGACTTTCACCTATTTATGGAGACTCTGCTAGAGAAACTTTCATTACATCCGCTTGTTTAAAAAAAAAATCTTGCTTGATTCAAGTCAGCACTATCACATTACCCGTTAACCTTATTTCTATAGAGATATTTGCTTTTGATGTGATTTTAAGGTTAACTACTCATCACGCCAAATTGATTGCTTTTGTAAGGTCATAGTTTTCATATTCCTAAGCAACCTCGTTATTCAATTCAAGCAATCAAACCATCAGAGTCAAACATTTTCATATCGCCATGAAGTCATTCGCTTATTACTTGATGTCAAGTTTTCTTAGTCCATGTTATGGATTTGAATAAAGACACGCCGATTTGAATAATATTCTCGTTGTTATTGATTTTTCCCGACGATTTCAAGAATTTCTCGCTTACTCCCAAAGCCCGATATTAAATTTTGTATCGACTTTGAACCCTAGACAAAACTCATTTCTAAAATCTCATATCGAATGGCTCCTATCAACTTCGTGAGTTAAAAATTCAACTATAGAATTTGGTACCGAGCCTTTATCTTGTGACTTTTTTCAGGAATTCACCTGCCGCACTCTCCGTAGGGGACGCCATATTCGTATGATAAGAAATCGATAGGTGTCATTGTGACGCATATCCAAGGTTGGGATATGAGTCACAATTGAGAGCAACCTAAGTCAAGAATCGAAATACGTAGCTTTCAGGCTTAGTCAAGTTATTATCGAGAGATTCGTCAAGGATATTCTCAATCGCTATTCCATTAACGCAATCTACTCAGAGAGATACAAAATTCAAATGGAGCAAGGAATGTGGAAGAGCTTCAAGAACTCAAGAGAGACTCATTTCAAAGACATGTTCTCGACCATGCCATCCTCGAAAAGCGAACGTGGTAGCCGACGTGTTGAGTAGTAAAGATCGATACAAGTACGAAAGTACGATATCACAAAAGACTCATTTCAGATAATATACAAATAATAGAGATGGAGATGAAAACTCTAGGTACCCACGTGATGATATACGAGTACGTGATGATATACGAGTATAATCGACTTTTAATCGATAAAGTTAAAGTCGCTCAAGCTACACACCGGAGTCGATGAATTTGAAGAAGGAGGTGCAAGAAGTCATTATTTTAAAAGCGAGAATCTATGAGGAGGGAGGAAAGCTCAAACCTTCGATTTATTAATCCATTTGAAATTCTCGATCGAATAGAAACGCGGGCTATAGACTCGCTTTTACCACCAAGTACGACGCTGCGGTTCATAACGCTTTTCACGACGATGTTACGTAAATATGTGGACGAATTCAAACACGCTATCGAAGTTAGAACCGATTTAGATAGCCAAGACTTAACGACGAGGAGGAGGTACTGCCAAGATTTTGTAGAGAGAAAGAATACGACCTATGTACCGAGGTTATACCATAAGTTAAAGTTTTGTGGAGAAACCATGCTATCGAGGAAATGACTGGAGTTGGAAACGAAAATGAAAGCGAGGTATCTTTACCTTTCAAACACTGTGTACGTACGCCAATTTCGAGGACGAAATTTCATAAGGAGGGAGGTCAGAAGACCCCAAATTTTTTAAAATAAAAGGAATTTCCTTTATTTATTATTTTGAAATAGTAAGGGTTGATTTGATTAATGTGGATAGTTAAGGGTTAAATACGCAAATATTTCAAAATAAGCAAGTGGTTATAAAATATTCATTTTTGCTTGTGTGGAATATTCGTTTGGTCGTGGAATATTCAGATCGCTTGGGAATATTCGTATTTACCACAAGCAAATGCATGTGTGGGCCCCATAACTGAAAAGCGATCGATGAGGAAAACGACAAAGTTTAAGTCAAGTATAAATAACTACCAGAATTGTTACCAAGTAAGACCGCTGAATACCCTAATGGTTAAAAAAATAAAGAATACGCGCGGGTCGCACAAAGAAGACACCAGTATTGCATGCATTGTTGAATTATCGATCCTTACGTAAGAAGGCACTACTCAATAATTTTTACAAAGAGTTACCGCTCAATATTTTATTTTATCGATTCAATAATTGTCATTGATATTTTATATATATCATTGCTTCAATAATTGTCATCGCACAAAGATTTCCCATTATCGATCAATAATTCATATTATTTGAATAATATTATTAGATAACATTATTGGCAATGTCTAGAAAGTTCTGCTCTAAGGAGAGGTTTGGTCACCTAATCATGCTACCAAGAAGAAGAGAGATCTTATCGAAAGCCCCTTTTCCTGAACTACCGTCATTATAAATGTGATTCTCGTAATATTATTTGTGAATAATTAATTATTGATTCATATGATAAGGAAATATTTATTTTATATGAATATAAATGATGGATTTATTTATGTGGTTATTAATGAAGGAATTAATGTTGAGGTGTTTTATCAAGATTTTATCTGATCGAGGTATTAAAATCAAATCGTGGGTTTTAGATATATCATGGGTTATAATTTTTAATCCGACCGCTGATCGTTGTAATTTTTGGATATGTTATACATACATAAGTTGAGTATATGTCCACAAATTTTGAACCGCTAAAAATGCACGAATGATTTGTTGTGAATTTTAAGAGGTGCTCTGATTCTAAATTAGGTTTATAATTGATTTTGGTGGAAAATTTAGAATTGAGGGGCCCCACTTGTGGTTGGTGAAAAATGTGCTGAATTTTATTTCAAATGTGGTGGGTGGCAATAGTAGTAGTAGTAAAAGCCATCAGTAGCAGTGTCAAGTCTGCTTTCTTCGCAAGGCTAACATTTTCCTATAAATAGAGGGCTGTTAGAATTGAAAATCACACCGTAAAACAAAGTTTTCTCTTTCTCTCTATATATTATCGAGCGATTTTGTGAGTATTTTTAGAGATACTTTGAGAGTTGTTGCTCAAGATAAGTTTCATTCAAAGATCACTATCCTGTTTTCCTTCCGGCAGTATCGATTCTTCGAGGTAAGGGATGTTATTTTCTTCTCAAATGATATTATTTCTTCAATATCATTATGCCAAATATCGATTTGGTACTTTTTATCAAATTTGAACTTTTTCATGCTCTGGGTTACTTATTCATGAGTTACTATTCACGAAGTTACTATTCATGAGTTACTATTCACGAAGTTACTATTCACGAGTACTATTCATTAAGTACGTGAAGATGTTTTTTTTGGGAATTTCTATCTTTCGTGCTCTGAGTTACTATTCACGATACTCAAGACTATTCACGATACTAAGACTATTCACGATATATCAAGACTATTCAATCCCAAAAATGAAAATTTTTCTTTTCGTCTAAAATATCTATTCGATACTAGCTTTGATCAGATCCATGTTTTGATCATTCTCAATTTTACACCACTACGATTATTTTTGAGGTATTTTCGACATGGATAAAACAAAGTACTAATCCTTAATCCTTAATCCTTGTCATTTTGTTTCACCGGATTCGCTTCGCTTTAAAATATTTTCATCATCCTCGCCTTTAATGATGATATTATTGAATATCTTCGCCCAGAATATCTTCGCCTCAGAAGCAAAAGATGAATGATTTCAAGAATATCTTTGGCTGTAGTAGTGCAGAAAAGATGAATGATTTAAATGAATCGACCGATCGATGAATATCTTTGGCCTCAGAAGTAAAAGATGAACAGTGTTTTAAATGAATACGACCGATCGATGAATATCTTTGGCCTTTAGTGCAAAGAGATGAACAGTTGAGATGAATACGACCGATTGATGAATATCTTCGCCCAGAGAAAAAAAGATGAATATTTGATTTGAGATGAATATATCGATTGATGTTACAGGATAAAATATTGATGATGGACCGTTAAATTCATAGATTATAGAGATTTCATTCTCTACGTAACTCTTCTATGAATTATTATTTCACCGCATAATATTGATCCAAACTTGTCATTTATCAGATTCTATCGATTTTTCCTCGCTGAGACTAACGATAATTTGTTGTATATTATCTTAGTCATAACATTCTTTACCGGGCTAGTTGAGCTCACCCTTTTCCTTGTTGTTCCATTTTTCTTCTCGTGAGGCGGTAATGTAATGAGTACTAGCTGGGGTAATGGAATGAAGGTTCTAGAGAGAGTTGTTTAGTAGTCCTCACCATTATTGTAAAATAATGTATCAATAAATGTGATGAGGATTTATTTGAGTATAAATATTGTCTAGTAAGATAATATTTGTATTTAAACTCACGCTTTATTGTTGTGATAATAAAGTTGTAGTTGTTTCGCACTCACGATTTGGCGACTTTAAATGGGTCGGATGGAATGGACCTATTTTGGGGGCCACAAAGGTCATACACAAGTTAAAGTTCGCGGAGAATCATGCTATAGAATGAAATGACCCGGGAATTGAAAGCGAAATGAAAGCGAGGTATCCTCACCTTTTCAAACACTGTGTAAGCGATTGTCAATTTCGAAGAAAATTTTCGACAAAGAGAGGGAGGTCAAAGACCTCAAATTTTAAATAAAAAGGAATTTTCTATTTATTATTTTGAAATAAGTACCGATTTGATTAATGTGGATAGTTATGGGTAAAATACGCAAATATTTCAAAATAAGCAGTGGTTATAAAATATTCATTGTTGTTTGGGAATATTCGTTTTCGTCAGAATATTCATGCATCGTTTGGGAATATTCGCATTTATTTGCTGGCACTAGCACATACAGAAGACCCTTTTTAAATAAAAAGGAATTTCCATTTATTATTTTGAAATTCTTTGATTAATGTGATAGTTAAGGCACTATTTCAAAATAATAATGGTTATAAAATATTCATTATCGTCTGGAATATTCGTTTGGTCGCTCATCGCTTTGTGAATATTTTATAATGATGTGTGGGCCCCATAATAAAAGCGTTATTGATGAAGAAAAACGACATATAAGTTGTTTTTAAATAATTTTATATTATCATTGTTGAATACCCGTTGGTTAAAACACACTAATACGCTGTTGTTTAACAAAGAAAGACACCAATAATTATCATTACACAAGGCACTTTTTGGTTACAAAGAATTATCAAGATCGAGTTAATAATTGTCAAGGCATGATATTTTATATCCTAATAATATTATTATCAAAGAATAATTCATATTATCCGAATAATATTATTAGATAACATTATTGGCAATGTCTAGAAAGTTGGTCACCTAATCAAGCTACCCAAGAAGAAGAAATTTTATTGAAAGCCCCCTCTTCCTGAACCTACAATGTCACAATATCAGATTCTCAGTAATATTATTTGTGAATAATTAATTATTGATTTATATGATGAGGAAAATATTGATTTTATGTGGATATAGATGGAGAAAATTTTAAAATGACAATTGTTGAAAATTAATATTTTATCTTTTTCCGATAAAATAATTCATTTAAATATATTATTTTTAATAATATATTAATAATGATATTTTTACAACTAAATGGGGATATATGAGTATACGAGGAGAAGAGTATTTTTTTGCAATAAATGTTTAAAACATGTTAAACATGTCATGGGACCCCATTTATCGATCGAAATTTGATTATAAATGTAAAAATCGCCTGCTTGTGGATTTCGGTACAATTTCTATTTGGAATTTGGAAAACATTCTTCTGCAAAGTTGTAGAGAATTGAAATTCCTATAAAAACTCAAGAGATTCGAAAAAGACCTCGTAATTTTTAAATAAAAAGGAATTTCCTTTATTTATTATTTTGAAATAAGAAGGGTTGATTTGATTAATGTGATAGATAAGGGTTAAATACGCAAATATTTCAAAATAAGCAAGTTATTATAAAATATTCATTATTAATGTTTAAATATTCGTTTCAAAATCGTGGAATATTCGTATCGTTTGGGAATATTCGTATTTACTCACAATATTCGCATTTGCGCCGCAAATGTGTGGGCCCCCATAACTAAAAGTGATCGATGAAGAAAACGACAAATATAAGTTGTTTTTAAATAATCTACAGAAGTTGTTACCAAGTAATCATCGCTGAATACCCGCGGTTAAAACACAAGAATACGCTGTTGTCAAAAGAAGAATTACCAGATTGCACCAATTATCGATTCTTACGTAGAAGGCACTACTCAATAATGGTTACAAAGAATTACCGCTCAAATTTTATCGAAAGTTAATAATTGTCATTGATATTTTATATCATCGTTGTTTCAATAATCACATTACACAAGATTTTTCATTATCGGCTAATAATTCATATTATCCTCAATAATATTATTAGATAACATTATTGGCAATGTCTAGAAAGTTCTGCCTAAGGAGAGGTTTGGTCATCTAATCAAGCCTACCAAGAAGAAGAAATTTTATCGAAAGCCCCTCTTCCTTGAACCCGCCTCATCACAATATCAGATTCTCGTAATATTATTTGTGAATAATTAATTATTGATTTATATGATGAGGAAAATATTGATTTTATGTGGATATAGATGGAGAAAATTTTTAAATGACAATTGTTGAAAATTAATATTTTATCTTTTTCTCGATAAAATAATTCATTTAAATATATTATTTTAATAATATATTAACTATGATATTTTTTTACAAGTAATGTGGGATATATGAGTATACGAGGAGGAAGAGTATTTTTGTGGCATTAAATGTTTAAAACATGTTAAACATGTGCTCTGCGGACCCCATTTATCGATCGAAATTTGATTATAAATTTGAAAATCGCCTGCTTGTGGATTTCTGGCCAATTTCTATTTGGAATTTGGAAAACTTTCTTCTGCAAAGTTGTAGAGAATTGAATTTCCTATAAAAACTCAAGAGATTCAAATTTTCTGATGAAAGGGCTATTTATTATGAATTATCAAGTTCAAGTTCAAATAATTGATTTTTGGGAGTTTAAATTATTTTTGTTAAGAAAAACGTTTTTTGTATTTTTTTTTTTACATCATTAACATGTGTGGCTGGTGTTTTGACCAAAAGGTGGGCTAAGGAAAATTTGTATAATTATATTAATATTATATTAAATTTTCTCGCTTGTGTTCTAAGCATTTTCCTATAAATAGGTGCTTAGTTAATTGAAAATCACACCGTAAACCAAGTTTTCTCTATTTCTCTCTCGATATTTTCGAGCGATTCTTGTGAGTATTTTGAGTATACTTTGAGTATTGATATACTTGCAGTAAGTTCCTTCAAAGAAATCCTATTCCAAATGTAAGATCGCTTCTCGAGGTAAGTGGATATTATTTTTTTTCAGAATGATATTATTTCTTCAATATCATTATACCAAATGTCGATCCAAGTTTTTATCAAATTTGGAACTTTTTCATGCTCTGGGTTACTATTCATGGTTACTATTCACGAGTTACTATTCACGAAGTTACTATTCACGAAGTTACTATTCACGAAGTTACTATTCACGAAGTTACTATTCACGAGTACTATTCATGCGGCGTGAAGATGTTTTTGTGGAATTTCTATCTTTTGGTGTCTGAGTTACTATTCACGATACTTTAGACTATTCACGATACTAAAGACTATTCACGATACTTGCACTATTCAATCGAAAAATAAAATTTCTTCTTTTCGTCTAAAATATCTATTCGATACTAACTCGATCAGATCCATGTTTTGATCATTCTCAATTTTACACCACTACGATTATTTTTTGAGGTATTTTTGACGGATAAAACCAAGTACTAATCCTTAATCCTTAATCCTCACATTTTGTTTCACCGATTCGCTTTTTTTAAAAAAAAAATATTTTTCATCATCCTCGCCTTAAATGATGATATTATGGAATATCTTCGCCCAGAAGCAAAAGATGAATGATTTCTAAGAATATCTTCGCCCCAGAGTAAAAAGATGAATGATTTCAAGAATATCTTCGCCCAGTAGTGTAGCAAAAAGATGAACAGTGTTTAAATGAATACGACTAATCGATGAATATCTTCGCCCAGAAAGCAAAGATGAATATTTGATTCCGTATGTATATCGATTGATGTTACAGGATAAAAGATAGACGATGAACTTTTAAATTCATACATGTAAGATAGTAGTTTGCATTCTCTACTTAACTCTTCTAATGAATTATTATTTCACGCATGTAATATTGATTTAAAATTTGTTGCCTATCAGATTCTATTATATTTTTTCCCAAGTCAAGACTAACGATAATTTGTCAGATATTATCTTAGTCATAATATTCTTTATCGAGCTAGTTGAGCTCACCCTTTTTCCTTTTTTGTTCCATTTTTCTCGTGAGGCGAGAATATAAATGAAAGTACGAAGCCTGGGTAAAATGGAATGAAGGTTTTAGAAAAGATTGTTTAGTAGTCCTCACCATTTTTGTAAAATAATGTATCAATAAATGTGATGAGGATTTATTTGAGTATAGATATTGCCTGTAAGATAATATTTGTATTCAAACTCACGCTTTACCGTTGTAATAATAAAGTTGTAGTTGCTTCGCATCACGATCGACAACCTCGTATTGTGATGTATACCCTATTTTGGGGGCGCCACAAATGGTATCGTAGCTAGGGATACGATCTCCATGAGATCTGGAATGTAATCAGAGGGAGAGACGAGTAAATCCTTCGCTAAAGGTGTCCTACCTAAGCTTATTTGTTAGTCGTCAAGATATAGGATATTATGTGATATATCGATTTCCTTAATTAACCCTTGTTTTACGACAAGATTTGAGAATGTCGAATCGAGAATATTAACAATGGAGTAATGAGACCGTGGAGATGCCTCAGATTTACCAACGAGGAGAACGCAACAACAGTCGGGCAATGTTCCTCCCGCGAACAACACCACCGAAAGCGTATGATGAACGAGGGATGTTTAGAAGCTTTTTGCAGCTCATGCAAAATCGCATTTAGGGAGACTCGTGTTCAAAATACAGAGGAAATGATAGCAATTCACTCAAGTTGTCACAAATGCAAGCAAGCTCAAAGAGTCGGACCACCGTAATTCAAGGGGAAAGCCGATCCGATCACGGCGAAACACGGGTCAAGCAAATTACCAAGATATTCGATGTCTCGGGATGCACGGAGGAACAGAAGGTTCCATTCGCCACCTTTATGTTCCGTGGCGAGGCGCATCATCGGTGGGAGTCTCGTGAAGCGCACTCCATCCAAATTTCGACTCAAAGATGTCGTGGGAGACATTTCAGAATTATTTAATGACAAATACTTTCCGAAAGTGTTCATATACGAAGGAAGTGGAGTTCATCGATTGAACAAAACAACACGACGGTGTCTCAAAGACGAGGCAAAGTTTGCAGAGTTATCCGTGTTCAGACCTCATTCGGTGGAGAATGAGGAACGATGACGCGATGTTTCTTAGAGGTTCAAAACCCAAGATACGCCAAGATCTCATTTCTCATAAACTTTCTCTATTCAGATGTTGTAAATGTGGCTCAATTATTAGAGCGAGATAACGAGTACGGCCAACCGAGGGACCACAACCAGATCGATCGTAGATAAAGCAATAATGTAATAATGATAACCTCATGAGAAAGAAACAGACGGACAAAATGGTAACCACTCCGTGGTAATCATGGCCATGAAAATGTAAGAAGCGAGTCAGAGGAGATTTTAAAAGAGGAGATTTAACAAACGACTATATGAAGACGACAAAGGCTTAAGAAAGAATCGGTTCTAAGGAGGAGAACGACCACCCATTATATGCTACAAATGCGAAAAGAGGGATATATCACCCAAACCGCCCACAACAGCTCAAGGTATGCTATAATTGTGGAAAGGAAGGACATATCGCCGAGATCAGACAAGAATAAAACCTAGTTCAATGGGATTTGACTCAAAAGATCGTCCCGTAAAAGTCAAAGTCAACGATTCCGGAAGAGCGCTTTGTCAGGATCGGTCATAATGCGAGAACCCAAACGAGGTGATCACGGTAAGCTATTTATAAATTCTCAAAGTTTATACCTTACTTGATACCGGTATACCCATTCATTTATCTCTCCCGCATGTGCTCAACGCTTAAACTCGACCGAGAGAAATTAGACTTTGACCTATCTCGTGGAAACTCCGCTAGAGAAACTTTCATCACATCCACCGCTTATAAATCTTGTTTGATCTCAAGTCAGCACCATTACCTTACCCGTCGACCTTATCTCTTTAAAGATACTTGCTTTTGATGTGATTTTAGGATCGATCGTTAACTACTCATCATGCCAAAATTGATTGTTTTCGTAAGGTCATTAGTTTTCATATTCCTAACCAACCCGTTGTATTTAATTCAAGCAACTAAACCATTAAAATCAATCACTATCATATCTAATCATAAAGCTATTCGCTTATTAAAAACTGGATGTCAAGCTTTCTTAGCCCATGTTATGGATTTGAATAAAGACACGCCAAATTTGAATAATATTCCCGTTGTATCGACTTTCCGACGATTTCAAGAACTTCCTGGCCTACCCCGTAACGTGAAGTCAATTCTTTATCGATCTCAACCCGCACAAAGCCCATTTCTAAAACCCCATATCGAATGGCTCCTATCAACTTCAGAGAGTTAAAGGTCCAACTACAGTGAATTGTTGGACATCTGCTTCATCTCGCCCCAAGAAAGACATCTCCTCGGGGTGCTCCTGCTTTATTTGTAAAGAAGAAAGACGGAGAGTATGCGACTTTGTATCGACTATCTGAATCGAACCATGTCACCATCAAGAATAGGTATCCTCACCTCGTATTGATGACTTGTTCGACCAAATAGCAGGGCACAATTTTTTCAAAAATCGATCTTCGCTCGATATCATCACCAAGATTAAAATCGAGGATATTCCAAAGACCGCCTTCGTAACTCCCCAGATGGGCATTATGAATTCTTAGTCATGTCTTTCTGACTAACTAATGCTCCCGCGCGCTTTTCATGGATACGATGAACCGAGTATTCAAGGAATATTTGATCAATTCGTTGTTGTTTTTATCATGACATCCTCATATATTCCAAAAGCCGTGAAGATCATGAGCACCATTTGAAGTCGGTACTCCAAAGGCTTCGTGAAAACCAACTATATGCCAAATTGAAGAAATGTGAGTTCGCTCGAGGAAGTAGCATTCCTCGGGCACGCGGTGTCAAAAACACGGAGTATCCGCTGATCCCACCAAGATCAAGCAATACAAAGTCGGGAGCAACCAAGCCTGCATGATCAAGACGTAGTTTTTTGGCTTAGCCAAGTTATTATCTGAGATTCGTGGAAGGGTTTTCTCTAATCGCTACTCCATTAACTCAAATAACTCCTAAGGATACAAAATTCGCTTGGAGCGAAGAACGCGAGAAAAGTTTCCAAGAGCTTAAGAGAGACTTATTTCTAAGACTGCTCTAACAATACCATCCGTTCTTGATGGATTTGTTATCTACAAATGATGCTTCGTGCAAAGGGTTAGATGTGTTCTCATGCAACGGGGAAAGTCATAGCCTACGCCTCATGACAAACTTAAAGAGTATGAGAGGAATTATCCTACTCATGATCTAGAGTCATAAAAGCAAATAAGCTGCTGCTAAAAATATGGAGGCACTATCTATATATGGGGAGAAAGTGGAGATATATTCGCACCATAAAAGCCTTAAATATTTCTTCACTCAAAAGAACTCAACACGCTAAGCAAATGACGCTGGCTCGAGCTATCGAAAGACTACGACCACACTATTCAATACCATCCCGGTAAAGTTTAACGTGGTAAATGACGATCGAGAAGAAGAAGATCATATGCGGAACGAAAAGGATGATGTCAAGTATACGACAGAGCCAACTTTAATAGAAAAAGTTAAGGTCGCTTCAAGCCACCGAATCTTGAAATGATGCGTATGAAGAAGAAAGTACAAGAAGGAGCTATTCCTAAGCGAGAATCGATGAAGAAGGAATACTTCGAGTCCACTCTAGACTTTCAGGTTCCTAACGACTCGATTTGAAGTACAAGATTACGATGGAGGCACACAATACGCCATTTGCAATCCATCCGAAGTACTAAAATGTATCGTGATCTTCGACATACATTTTGGTGGAACAATACGAAGAGAGAGATTGCAAAGTTTATCTCGATGTGTTTAACTTGCTAACGTAGTAAAGGCGAGCATCTTGTACCTAAGGGTCCGCTGAACCACTTGAGATTCCTAAATGGAAGTGGGAACACATTACTATGGATTTCACATTTTGTCTTCCTACTTGCTTTCAAGGCATCAATGCTATTTGGGTTATTGTTGATAGATTAACCAAGTCTCGCTTCATTTCTTGCCGACACGGAGACTTATTCCTCGAACGCCTTTGCTAGACGTGCGACGAATGAGATCAGAGGTCAGCATGGCATGCCCAGATCCATAGTTTCGATCGCGACCCAAGATTCACTTCAAGATTTTGGGTTAGCTTGCAAAAAAGCTACGGGCACGGATTTGCGATTTAGTTCTAAGATACCATCCCCAAACCAGACGGACAATCGAGAGGACTATTCAAACTCTCAAGATCTATTAAGACTCGTGGTCCTGTACTTCAAGGGTAGTTGATAAGTATTTACCATCAGTGGAATTCTCCTACAACAACAACAGCTTATCGTGCAAGTATAGTGTGGCTCCATTCAAGCATTATATGGACGAAAAATGTCGCTTCCAATATGTTGGGATGAGGTGGGTGAAGCAACATTGTTGGGACCCGAAAGTTAAGACGTATTTACTCACCGAAAAGATCCAAATGATTCGACAACGATACAAAACCAAGACAAGATCGACAAAAGAGTTATGCGATCTTCATCGAAAGGACGGAAATTTAATGTAGGGATCATGATTGTCATGAAGTCGCTCCACGGAAGGGAGTTACAAGATTTGGGAAGAGAGGAAAGCTCAATCCACGATTTATCGTCCATTTCAAATTCTCGACCGAGTAGGAAATGTAGCCTATAGACTCATACATTCGAGTATGTCTCGTGTTCATAATGTGTTTCATATATCCGCATTTCAGAATATGTGAAAGACCCCAACCACGCTATCGAAGTTAGAACCGGACGAGATAGCCAAGACTTAACGTATGAGGAGGTACCCACCAAGATCTTGGATAGAAGGAGGAGCATGTCCCACGCCAAGAAAGGTCATACCACAAGTTAAAGTTTTGTGGAGGAATCATGCTATAGAGGAAATGACCGAATTGAAACTAAAATGAAAGCGAGGTATCCTCACCTTTTCAAACACTGTGTATCGTACGCCAATTTCGAGGACGAAATTTCATAAGGAGGGAGGTCAGAAGACCCCAAATTTTTATAAATAAAAAGGAATTTCCTTTATTTATTATTTTGAAATAAGTAGGGTTGATTTGATTAATGTGGATAGTTATGGTTAAATACGCAAATATTTCAAAATAAGCAAGTGGTTATAAAATATTCATTATCGCTTGGAATATTCGTTTCGTCGTCGGAATATTCGATCGCTTGAAATATTCGTATTTACGCACAAAAAATGCATGTGTGGGCCCCATAACTAAAAGTGATCGATGAAGAAAACGACAAATATAAGTTGTTTTTAAATAATCTACAGAAGTTGTTACCAAGTATCATCGCTTGAATACCCTTGGTTTAAAACACACAGAATACGCCATTGTCAAGAAGAAAGAAGACACCAGATCGCACCAATTATTGATTCTTACGTAAGAAGGCACTACTCAATAATGGTTACGAATTACCGCTCAAAGATTTTATCGAAAGTTAATAATTGTCGCGCTGATATTTTATATTCATCATTGCTGTTTCAATAATCACATTACACAAGATTTTTCATTATCGGCAATAATTCATATTATCCTAATAATATTATTAGATAACATTATTGGCAATGTCTAGAAAGTTCTCGCTCAAGGAGAGGTTTGGTCATCTAATCAAGGCTACCAAGAGTTAAGAAATTTTATCGAAAGCCCCTTCCCTGAACCGCCTCGTCACAATATCAGGATTCTCGTAATATTATTTGTGAATAATTAATTATTGATTTATATGATGAGGAAAATATTGATTTTATGTGGATATAGATGGAGAAAATTTTTAAATGACAATTGTTGAAAATTAATATTTTATCTTTTTCTCGATAAAATAATTCATTTAAATATATTATTTTAATAATATATTAATCTATGATATTTTTACAAATCTAATGTGGGATATATGAGTATACGAGGAGGAAGAGTATTTTTGTGGCATTAAATGTTTAAAACATGTTAAACATGCTCATGGACCCCATTTATCGAATCGAAATTTGATTATAAATGTAAAATCGCCTGCTTGTGGATTTCTTGGCCAATTTCTATTTGGAATTTGGAAAACTTTCTTCTGCAAAGTTGTAGAGAATTGAATTTCCTATAAAAACTCAAGAGATTCAAATTTTCTCTGATGAAAGGGCTATTTATTATGAATTATTGAAGTTCAAGTTCAAATAATTGATTTTTGGGAGTTTAAATTATTTTTTTTAAGAAAAACGTTTTTTTTTTTTTTTTTGACATCATTAATATGTGTGGCTGGTGTTTTGACCAAAAGGTGGGGCTAAGGAAAATTTGTATAATTATATTAATATTATATTAAATTTTCTCGCTTTGTGTTCTAAGCATTTTCCTATAAATAGGTGCTTAGGTTAGAATTGAAAATCACACCGTAAACCCAAGTTTTCTCTATTTCTCTCTCGATATTTTGAGCGATTCTTGTGAGTATTTTGAGTATACTTTGAGTATTGATATACTATGCAAAGTTCATTCAAAGACTATATTCCCAAATGTAAGTACGCTTCTCGAGGTAAGTGGATATTATTTTTTTCAGTAATGATATTATTTCTTCAATATCATTATGTCAAATGTCGATCCAAAGTTTTATCAAATTTGAACTTTTTCATGCTCAAGGTTACTATTCATGGGTTACTATTCACGAGTTACTATTCACGAAGTTACTATTCACGAAGTACTATTCATTCACTATTCACGAAGTTACTATTCACGAGTACTATTCATGTAAGCGTGAAGATGTTTTTTTGGAATTTCTATCTTTTGGTGCTCTGAGTTACTATTCACGATATCTAAGACTATTCACGATACTAAGACTATTCACGATACTACTGATTATTATTCAATCAAAAATAAAATTTCTTCTTTTCGTCTAAAATATCTATTCGATACTAACTCGATCAGATCCATGTTTTGATCATTCTCAATTTTACACCACTATGATTATTTTTGAGGTATTTTTGACGGATAAAACCAAGTAGTACCTAAATCCTTAATCCTTAATCCTTGTCATTTTGTTTCACCGGATTCGCTTTTTTAAAAAATATTTTTCATCATCCTCGCCTTAAATGATGATATTATGGAATATCTTCGCCCAGAAGTAAAAAGATGAATGATTTCTTAAGAATATCTTCGGCCCAGAGTAAAGAAAAAATGAATGATTTCAAGAATATCTTCGGCCCAGAGTGCAAAGATGAACAGTGTTTAAATGAATACGACTAATTAATCGATGAATATCTTCGCCCAGAGTGCAAAAGATGAATATTTGATTCCGTATGTATATCGATCGATGATGTTACAGGATAAAAGATAGACGATGAACTTTTAAATTCATACATGTAAGATAGTAGTTTGCATTCTCTACTTAACTCTTCTAATGAATTATTATTTCACGCGCTAATATTGATTTAAAATTTGTTGTCTATCAGATTCTATTATATTTTTTCCCCGTCAAGACTAACGATAATTTGTCAGATATTATCTTAGTCATAATATTCTTTATCGAGCTAGTGAGCTCACCCTTTTCCTTTTTGTTCCATTTTTCTCGTGAGGCGCTAGAATATAAATGAAGTACGTAGCCTGGGGTATGGAATGAAGGTTTTAGAAAGGATTGTTTAGTAGTCCTCACCATTTTTGTAAAATAATGTATCAATAAATGTGATGAGGATTTATTTGAGTATAGATATTGCCTGTAAGATAATATTTGTATTCAAACTCACGCTTTTATCGTTGTAATAATAAAGTTGTAGTTGTTATTATTCATCCGAAGAAATTTGGAAACTTTTTTATCGTCGGGTTACTTTTCATGAAGTTAAATCATTAAAGTTACTATTCACGAGTTACTATTTACTATTCATGAAATTATTATTTCACGAGTTACTATTCACGAGTAATATTCACAAGATGTATATTGATCAAGATTTTTTTTTGTAAATTTCTATTTCTTTTTTGGTGCTCTGAGTTACTATTCACGATACTATTATTCATTCAATACGATACTGACTATTCACGATACTATTCACGATACTTGCACTATTCAATCAAAAATAAAATTTCTTCTTTTCGTCTCAAAATATCTATTCGATACTAACTTCGATTGTATCCATGTTTTGATCATTCTTGAATTTTACACCACTATGATTATTTTTTTTGAGGTATTTTTTTTACGGATAAAACAAAGTACGAATCCTTAATCCTTAATCCTCGCTTTTGTTTCACCGATTCGCTTTTTTAAAAAAATTTTTCATCATCCAAATGATGATATTATGGAATATCTTTGCCCGAATGATGATATGATTTCTTAAGAATATCTTTGGCCCAGAAGTGCAAAGATGAATGATTTCAAGAATATCTTCGCCAGAAGTGCAAAGATGAACAAAAGCTTTAAATGAATACGACTTAATCGATGAATATCTTTCGCCTCAGAAGTAAAAAGATGAATATTTGATTCCGTATGTATATCGATTGATGTTACAGGATAAAAGATAGACGATGAACTTTTAAATTCATACATGTAAGATAGTAGTTTGCATTCTCTACTTAACTCTTCTAATGAATTATTATTTCACGCCATGTAATATTGATTTAAAATTTGTTGCCTATCAGATTCTATTAGATTTTTCCCTCGTCAAGACTAACGATAATTTGTCAGATATTATCTTAGTCATAATATTCTTTATCGGGCTAGTTGAGCTCACCCTTTTCCTTTTTGTTCCATTTTCTCTCGTGAGGCGAGAATATAAATGAGTACGTAGCCTGGGTAATGGAATGAAGGTTTTAGAAAGAGATTGTTTAGTAGTCCTCACCATTTTTGTAAAATAATGTATCAATAAATGTGATGAGGATTTATTTGAGTATAGATATTGTCTGTAAGATAATATTTGTATTCAAACTCACGCTTTATATCGTCAGTAATAATAAAGTTGTAGTTGCTTCTCGCACTACGATCGACAACTCGTAATGGGTGATGTATACCTATTTTGGGGGCGCCACAACTGGTATCGTAGCTTAGGATACGATCTCCATGAGATCTGGGAATGTAACTAGAGGGAGAGACGAGTAAATCCTTCGCTAAAGGTGTCCTACCTAAGCTTATTTGTTAGTCGGTCAAGATATAGGATATTATGTGATATATTGATTTCCTTAATTAACCCTTGTTTTACGACAAGATTTGAGAATGTCGACCGAGAATATTAACAATGGAAATGAGACCGTGGAGACGCCTCAGACTCACCAACGAGGAGAACGCAACACAGTCGGGCAATGTTCCTCCCGCGAACAACACCAATCGAAAGCGTATGATGAACGAGGGATGTTTAGAAGTTTTTCGCAGCTCATGCAAAATCGCATTTAGGGAGACTCGTGTTCAAAATACAGAGGAAATGATAAAGAATTCACTGTTGTCACAAACAAACAAGCTTCAAAGAGTCGGGACCACCGCATTTAAGGGAAAGCCGATCCGATCACGGCGAAAATACGGGTCAAACAAATTACCAAGATATTCGATGTCTTGGGATGCACGGAGGAACAGAAGGTTCCATTCGCCACCTTTATGTTCCGTGGGCGAGGCGTATCATCGGTGGGAGTCTCAGGAAGCGCACTCCATCCAAATTCAACTCTCAAAGATGTCTTCGGGAGACGCTTTCAGAAAGCTATTTAATGACAAATACTTTCCCGAAAGTGTTCATTATACGAAGGAAGTGGAGTTCATCGATTGAACAAAACAACACGACGGTGTCTCAAAGACGAGGCAAAGTTTGCAGAGTTATCCGTGTTTCAGACCTCATTCGGTGGAGAATGAGGAACGATGACGCTGGATGTTTCTTAGAGGTTCAAACCCCAAGATACGCCAAGATCTCATTTCTCATAAATTTTCTCTATTCAGATGTTGTTAAATGTGGCTCAATTATTAGAGCGAGATAACGAGTACTCCAACCGAGGGACCATAACCAGATCGCACTCGTAGATAAAGCAAATAAATGTAATAATGATAACCAAATGAGAGAAAGAAACAGACGGACAAAAATGGTAACCACTCCGTGGTAATCATGGCCATGAAAATAGAAGAAGCGAAATCGAGGAGATTTTAAAAAGAGGAGATTTAACAACTAATTATGTGAAGACGACAAAGCGTTAAGAAAAGAATCGGTTCTAAGGGAGGAGAACGACCACCCATTATATGCTATAAATGCGAAAAGAGGGACATATCACCAAACCGCCCACAACAGCTCAAGGTATGCTATAATTGTGGAAAGGAAGGACATATCGCCGAGATCAGACAAGAGAATAAACCTAGTTCAATGGGGATTATGACTCAAAAGATCGTCTCCCGTAAAAGTCAAAGTCAACGATTCTCGGAAGAAATGCTTGTCAGGATCGGTCAAAATGCGAGGAACCCAAACGAGGTGATCACGGTAAGCTATTTATAAATTCTCATAAGTTTATACCTTACTTGATACCGGCATACCCATTCATTTATCTCTCCGCATGTGCTCAACGCTTAAACTCGACCGAAGAAATTAGACTTTGACCTATCTCGTGGAAACTCCGCTAGAGAAACTTTCATCACATCCACTGCTTATAAATCTTGTTTGATTCAAGTCGCACCATCACCTTACCCGCTGACCTTATCTCTTTAAAGATACTTGCTTTTGATGTGATTTTAGGATTGATTGTTAACTACTCATCATGCCAAAATTGATTGTTTTCGTAAGTCATTAGTTTTCATATTCCTAACCAACCTCGTTGTATTTAATTCAAGCAACTAAACCATTAAAATCAATCACCGCTATATCTAATCATAAAGCTATTCGCTTATTAAAAAACGGATGTCAAGCTTTCTTAGCCCATGTTATGGATTTGAATAAAGACACGCCAAATTTGAATAATATTCCCGTTGTTATCGACTTTTCCCGACGATTTCAAGAACTTCCCTGCCTACCCCGTAACGTGAAGTTGAATTCTTTATTGATCTCAACCCGCACAAAGCCCATTTCTAAAACCCCATATCGAATGGCTCCTATTGAACTTCAGAGTTAAAGGTCCAACTACGTGAATTGTTGGACATCTGCTTTCATTCTGGCCCCAAGACATCTCCTCGGGGTGCTCCCTGCTTTATTCAGAAAGAAGAAAGACGGAGTATGCGACTTTTGTATTGACTATCTGAATCGAACCATGTCACCATCAAGAATAGGTATCCTCTACCTCGATTGATGACTTGTTTGACCAAAGCAGTGGGCACAATTCTTTTCAAAATCGATCTTCGCTCGATATCATCACCAAGATTAGAATCGAGGATATTCCAAAGACCGCCTTAACTCCCTGTGACGGGCATTATGAATTCTTAGTCATGTCTTTCTTGACTAACTAATGCTCCCGCGGCTTTCATGGATATGATGAACCGAGTATTCAAGGAATATTTGATCTTCGTTGTTGTTTTTTATCATGACATCCTCATATATTCCAAAAGTCGTGAAGATCATGAGCACCATTTGAAGTCGGTACTCCAAAGGCTTCGTGAAAACAAACTATATGCCAAATTGAAGAAATGCGAAGTTCGCTCGAGGAAGTAGCATTCCTCGGGCACGTGGTGTCAAAACATGGAGTATCCGCTGATCCGCCAAGATCAAGCAATACAAAGTCGGGAGCAACCAAGTTTGCGGATCAAGACGAGCTTTTTTTTTTGGCTTAATGGGTTATTATCGAGATTCGTGGAAGGGTTTTCTAATCGCTACTCCATTAACTCAAATTAACTCCTAAGGATACAAAATTCGCTTGGAGCGAAGAATGCGAGAAAAGTTTCCAAGAGCTTAAGAGAGACTTATTTCTAAGACTGCTCTCTAACAATACCATCCGGTTCGGATGGATTTGTTATCTACAAATGATGCTTCGTGCAAAGGGTTAGGATGTGTTCTCATGCAACGTGGGAAAGTCATAGCCTATGCCTCATGACAACTTAAAGAGTATGAGAGGAATTATCCTACTCATGATCTAGAGTCAAGCAAAGCAATGCTTTCTGCGCTAAAAGATATGGAGGCACTATCTATACGGGGAGAAAGTGGAGATATATTCGCACCATAAAAGCCTTAAATATTTCTTCACTCAAAAAGAACTCAATACGCTACAAATGACGCTGGCTCGAGCTATCGAAAGACTACTACCACACATTATTCAATACCATCCCGAAAAGTTTAACGTGGTAATGACGACGCGCTGAGTAGAAGATCATATGCGGAACGAAAAGCGATGATGTCAAGTATACGACAGAGCCAACTTTAATAGAAAAAGTTAAGGTCGCTCAAGCCACCGAATCCGAAATGATGCGCGTATGAAGAAGAAAGTACAAGAAGGAGCTATTCCTAAGCGAGAATCGATGAAGAAGGAATACTTCGAGTCCACTCTGCAGACTTTCAGGTTCCTAACGACTGATTTTTGAAGTACAAGATTACGATGGAGGCACACAATACACCATTTGCAATCCATCCTCGAAGTACTAAAATGTATCGTGATCTTCGACATACATTTTGGTGGAACAATACGAAGAGAGAGATTGCAAAGTTTATCTCAATGTGTTTAACTTGTCAACGTGTAAAGGCGAGCATCTAGTACCTAAGGGTCCGCTGAAACCACTTGAGATTCCTAAATGGAAGTGGGAAACACATTACCATGGATTTCAAGCATGGGTCTTCCTACGGCTTTCTCAAGGCATCAATGCTATTTGGGTTATTGTTGATAGATTAACCAAGTCCGCTTATTTCTTGCCGACACGGAGACTTATTCCTCGAACGCCTTGCTAGTATGACGACGTGAATGAGATTGTGAGGTCAGCATGGCATGCCAAGATCCATAGTTTCGATCGCGACCCAAGATTCACTTCAAGATTTTGGGTTAGCTTGCAAAAAGCTACGGGGCACGGATTTACGATTTAGTTTCTAAGATACCATCCCCAAACCGGACGTGACAATCGTAGAGGACTATTCAAACTCTTGAAGATCTATTAAGACTCGTGGTCCTGCACTTCAAGGGTAGTTGATAAGTATTTACCATCGGTGGAATTCTCCCACAACAACAGCTATCGTGCAAGTATAGTGTGGCTCCATTCAAGCATTATATGGACGAAAAATGTCGCTTCCAATATGTTGGGACGAGGTGGGTGAAGCAACATTGTTGGGACCCGAAAGTTAAGACGTATTTATCACCGAAAAAGATCCAAATGATTCGACAACGATACAAACCAAGACAAGATCGACAAAAGAGTTATGCGGATCTTCATCGAAAGGACGGGAATTTAATGTAGGGATCATGATTGTCATGAAGTCGCTCCACGGAAGGGAGTTACAAGATTTGGGAAGAGAGGAAAGCTCAATCCACGATTTATCGGGTCCATTTCAAATTCTCGACCGAGTAGAAATGTAGCCTATAGACTCACAAGCACTTCCGAGTATGTCTCGTGTTCATAATGTGTTTCATATATCCGTATTTCAGAATATGTGAAAGACCCGAACCACGCTATCGAAGTTGTAACCCCACGAGATAGTCAAGACTTAACGATGAGGAGGTACCGCCAAGATCTTGATAGAAGGAGATGTCCTACGCCAAGAAAGGTCATACCACAAGTTAAAGTTTTGTGGAGGAATCATGCTATAGAGGAAATGACCGAATTGAAACGGAAATGAAAGCGAGGTATCCTCACCTTTTCAAACACTGTGTACGTGACGCCAATTTCGAGGACGAAATTTCATAAGGAGGGGAGGTCAGAAGACCCCAACTTATTATTAATAAAAGGAATTTTCTATTTATTATTTTGAAATAGTAAGGGTTGATTTGATTAATGTGGATAGTTATGGGTAAAATACGCAAATATTTCAAAATAAGCAAGTGGTTATAAAATATTCATTATCGTTTGAATATTCGTTTGTCGTGGAATATTCGCATCGTTTGGAATATTCGCATTTACGGCTGCAAGCAGCCCATGTGTGGGCCCCATAACTAAAAGCGATCGATGAAGAAAACGACAAATATAAGTTGTTTTTAAAATAACTACATGTAGTTGTTACCGCAGTAATATCTGCATGAATACCCTTGGGTTAAAACACACTAATACGCCATTGTTGAACAAGAAGATACACAGATTGCACCAATTATTGATTCTTACGTAAGAAGGCACTACTCAATAATGGTTACAAGAATTATCGCTCAAAGATTTTATCGATTTAATAATTGTCATATTGATATTTTATATCATTGCTTGTTTCAATAATCACATTACACAAGATTTTCATTATCGGCAATAATTCATATTATCCTAATAATATTATTAGATAACATTATTGGCAATGTCTAGAAAGTTCTCGCTCTAAGGAGAGGTTTGGTCACCTAATCAAGGCCAAGAAGAAGAAGAAATTTTATCGAAAGCCCTCTTTCCTGAACCCGCCTCATCACAATATCAGGATTCTCGTAATATTATTTGTGAATAATTAATTATTGATTCATATGATGAGGAAAATATTGATTTTATGTGGATATAGATGGAGAAAATTTTTAAATGACAATTGTTGAAAATTAATATTTTATCTTTTTCTCGATAAAATAATTCATTTAAATATATTATTATATTTTAATAATATAATAATGGTGATATTTTTACAACGAATGTGGGATATATGAGTATACGAGGAGGAAGAGTATTTTTGTTGCAATAAATGTTTAAAACATGTTAAACATGCTCATGGACCCCATTTATCGATCGAAATTTGATTATAAATGTAAAATCGCCTCGCTTGTGGATTTCTGGCCAATTTCTATTTGGAATTTGGAAAACTTTCTTCTGCAAAGTTGTAGAGAATTGAATTTCCTATAAAAACTCGCGAGATTCAATTTTCTGATGAAAGGGCTATTTATTATGAATTATCAAGTTCAAGTTCAAATAATTGATTTTTTTGGAGTTTTAAAATATTTTTGCATGAAAACGTTTTTTTTTTTTATGGAACATGTGTTAATGGTTGATTTCATTGATGGTGTGCGAGGAAAAATGTGGAAAAATATATTATTAATATATTAAATTTTCTGCTTTGTGTTCTAAGAATTTCCTATAAATAGGTGCTTAGGTTAGAATTGAAAATCACACCGTAAACTCAAGTTTTCTCTCTATATATTATCGAGCGTATTCTTGTGAGTATTTTGAGTATACTTTGAGTATTGCTATACGGTGCAAAGTTCAAGTCATAGCCTATATCCTGTTTTCCAATTTAAGACGATCTTTCGAGGTAAGGATGTTATTTTCTTCTTAAATGATATTATTTCTTCAATATCATTATGTCAAATATCGATCCTGAAGTTTTATCAAATTTGGAACTTTTTCATGCTCTTTACTATTCATGAGTTACTATTCATGAGTTACTATTCACGAGTTACTATTCACGAAGTTACTATTCACGAGTTACTATTCACGAGTACTATTCACGAAGCGTGAAGATGTTTTTTTGGAATTTCTATCTTTTGGTGTCTGAGTTACTATTCACGATATCAAGACTATTCACGATACTAAGACTATTCACGATACTAAGCACTATTCAATCGAAAAATAAAATTTCTTCTTTTCGTCTAAAATATCTATTCGGATACTAGCTTCGATCAGATCCATGTTTTGATCATTCTCAATTTTACACCACTACGATTATTTTTGAGGTATTTTTGATACGGATAAAACAAAAGTACTTAATCCTTAATCCTTAATCCTTGTCATTTTGTTTCACCGATTCGCTTTTTTAAAAATATTTTTCATCATCCTCGCCTTTTAAATGATGATATTATTGAATATCTTTGGCCCAGAGTGCAAAGATGAATGATTTCTTAAGAATATCTTCGGCCCAGAAGTGCAAAGATGAATGATTTCAAGAATATCTTTGGCCCAGAAGGCAAAGATGAATGTGTGTTTAAATGAATACGACTAATCGATGAATATCTTCGGCTCAGAGTGCAAAGATGAATATTTGATTCCGTATATATATCGATTGATGTTACAGGATAAAAGATAGACGATGAACTTTTAAATTCATACATGTAAGATAGTAGTTTGCATTCTCTACTTAACTCTTCTAATGAATTATTATTTCACCATAATATTGATTTAAAATTTGTTGTCTATCAGATTCTATTAGATTTTTCCTCGTCAAGACTAACGATAATTTGTCAGATATTATCTTAGTCATAATATTCTTTATCGAGCTAGTTGAGCTCACCCTTTTCCTTTTTTGTTCCATTTTTCTCAAGAGGCGAGAATATAATGAGTACGAAGCCTGGGGTATGGAATGAAGGTTTTAGAGAGATTGTTTAGTAGTCCTCACCATTTTTGTAAAATAATGTATCAATAAATGTGATGAGGATTTATTTGAGTATAGATATTGTCTGTAAGATAATATTTGTATTCAAACTCACGCTTTTACCATTGTAATAATAAAGTTGTAGAAGTTTCTCTGCACTATGTATCGACAACTCGTAATGGGTGATGTATACCTATTTTGGGGGCGCCACAAATGGGCCCCATAACTGAAAGCGATTGGATGAAGAAAACTACAAATATAAGTTGTTTAAAAAAATCGCTACAGATAAGACAATAAAATAGTTATTCAAGCATCATACCTTTAAAATACTCTTGGTTAAAAACACAAGAAGACACTGTTGCTACCATTATTATTGATTCTTACGTAACAAGGCACTACTCAATAATGGTTACAAAGAATTAATGCTCAAAGATTTTATTTTATCGATTTAATAATTTCATGCGTTGATATTTTATATTATTGTTGTTTTTGATAATTGTCATTACACAAGATTTTCATTATCGGGCAATAATTCATATTATCCAATAATATTATTAGATAACATTATTGGCAAAGTCTAGAAAGTTCGCTCTAAAGGAGAGGTTTGGTCATCTAATCATGCTACGTCGATAGGAGAAATTCTTATCGAAAGCCCCTCTTCCTTGAACCGCCTCACACAATATTGTGATTCTCAGTAATATTATTTGTGAATAATTAATTATTGATTCATATGATGAGGAAAATATTGATTTTATGTGGATATAGATGGAGAAAATTTTAATGTGACAATTGTTGAAAATTGAAAATTTATCTTTTCTCGATAAAATAATTCATTTAAATATATTATTATATTTTAATAATATAATAATGGTGATATTTTTACAACGAATGTGGGATATATGAGTATACGAGGAGGAAGAGTATTTTTGTTGCAATAAATGTTTAAAACATGTTAAACATGTTCTGCTGGACCCCATTTATCGATCCGAAATTTGATTATACCGTAAAATCGTCTGCTTGTGGATTTCTTTGGCCAATTTCTATTTGGAATTTGGAAAAACTTTCTTCTCAGAAGTTGTAGAGATTTGAATTTCCTATAAATAGTCGCGAGTTTCAATTTTCCTGACAAAAGGGCTATTTATTATGAATTATCAAGTTCAAGTTCAAATAATTAATTTTTGGAAGTTTAAAATATTTTAAATATGAAAAACGTTTTTTCATTATTATTGTGGGTCTTGCATGTGTTGAAATTTGCTGAATTCAGATCTTTAAAAGTAGGGCGAGAAATTATAATATATATATTAATATTTTATTAAATTTTCTACTTTGGTGTTCTAAGCATTTTCCTATAAATAGGTGCTTAGGTTAGAATTGAAAATCACACCGTAAATCAAATTTTCTCTCTATATTATCGAGCGTATTCTTGTGAGTATTTTGAGTATATTTTGAGTATTGCTATACTATGCAAGTTCAAGTCATAGCTTTATATCCTGTGTTTCAAATTTAAGAAATCTGATCTTTCGAGGTAAGGGATATTTTTTTCTCAGTAATGATATTATTTCTTCAATATCATTATGTTTGAAATATTGATCTGAAGTTTTTATCAAATTTGGAACTTTTGGTGTTGAGTTACTATTCACGATATACTCATTATTCACGATACTCAGATCTATTCACTTAATACTGCACTATTCATCGAAAATGAAAAATTTTCTTTTCGTCAAAATATCTATTGTGGATACTAGCTTTGATTGTATCCATGTTTTGATCATTCTTGAATTTTACACCACTATGATTATTTTTGAGGTATTTTTTGGACATGGATAAAACAAAGTACGAATCCTTAATCCTTAATCCTTAATCCTCGTCATTTTGTTTCAATCGGATTCGCTTTTTTTAAAAATATTTTTCATCATCCTCAATCTTAAATGATGATATTATTGAATATCTTTGGCCTCAGTAGGCAAAAGATGAATGATTTTCGATGAATATCTTTGGCCAGTAGTGCAAAGATGAACAGTGTTTTTAAATACGACTAATCGATGAATATCTTCGCCCAGTAGTACAAAGATGAATATTTGATTCCGTATGTATATCGATTGATGTTACAGGATAAAAGATAGACGATGAACTTTTAAATTCATACATGTAAGATAGTAGTTTGCATTCTCTACTTAACTCTTCTAATGAATTATTATTTCACCGCGAATATTGATTTAAAACTTGTTGCCTATCAGTATTCTATTAGATTTTTTCCTCGTTGAAGACTAATGATAATTTGTTGTATATTATCTTAGTCATAATATTCTTTATCGGGCTAGTTGAGCTCACCCTTTTCTTTTTTGTTCCATTTTTCTTCTCGTGAGGCGAGAATATAACGAAAGTACTGAAGCTCTGTATGGAATGAAGGTTCTAGAGAGTTGTTTAGTAGTTCTCACCATTTTTGTAAAATAATGTATCAATAAATGTAATGAGGATTTATTTGAGTATAGATATTGTCTGAAGATAATATTTGTATTCAAACTCACAGCTTTTACTTGTTGTAATAATAAAGTTGTAGTTATTTCATCTGTACCATATCGACAACCTCGTGAATGGGTGATGTATACCTATTTTGGGGGAGTCACACATTTAATAATGGGTCAAAGAACAATTGAGGTGCAATTTGGTATACCAGATTGCACAAGACAAAGGGGCAGTGTCAGGAAACGCGACAACAAGTGGGCACAACAAACAAAGTAGTTAAAGACAGTTAACAAGAGTGAGAAATGTGGTTAGATATGCGAATTTTAGCTGGGACCCATATGTGAGAGTGACTTGCTGGCTTGGAGTCATCTGCTGACAGTTACATAGTCCTGAATAGTTTTGGGGAACTGCCACATCTTTGTTGGCAACATCTTATTAGTGCAAAACTCATTACAGTTGAGGGTGTCAACTGTCAGATAGGCTATAAATAGCTAGTGCATGGTGCGCGGAATTAGATGTGTGTGTAGACATCAAAGTGTGGCTAAAGAGCTGAAAGAGTGAATGTTGGGTGCATCATGTGTGTATTGTAAGTCTTTAGGCAGATTCTTAATTTATAGAGAGTAATAAAAAGTTGGGCGTTTTAACTTTTAATTTCGTGTCTTGTCCATTGCTTGCTTACATACAACTTGTTTCAAATCAGTATACATGTAATTGTGAGTGTGTGTGTGTGCGTTGTTGGTCTAAACAGTGCGTCAAAATGCTATATGGGTTGGTTGACTGACTATGAGAGGCTAATCAAACCATCTCAGAGCGAAATTTTAAAGAAAATTTAGGAGCATCTATATTAGTAAGATAGAACTCATTTTGAATTTGAGCGGGAAAACACAAAGACGATTCATATTCATTCTAATTTATCTGGGCAGAAAAATACAAACACGGTTTAAATTCATTATAATTGATTTGGATGAAAAAAAAATAGAAAAAGAAAAAAGAAAAAATAAGAAATAAAAGTGAGATTGTTAAAACAATAAAAGAAAGAGAATTTCGTTATGTGTTTAAGCACGAACAATTACTGACACTCTATGCGGTTAAAAAAAAAATCGTGGCCCTGCACATAAAGAAAAGACCAAAAATATAAAGAAAAAGAAAAGGAGAATAAAGTTTAAATAAAAGCTTATAGGTACATTATCATCATCCATATTATAACACCATCAGACTCATTCGGGATAAGACTATGAAATTCCTATCTTCCCAATTTTATTGATCTTCCCTTTCATTCTTCCTCTTCATTTTCTTCCTCACCGGTCACCACCATGGCTGTCTCTGCAACTGCGCTCTCTAAATTCTTTTCCCTCTCTCTCCACACCCCTCCACCTCGTTTCTCTCTCCTCAACCCCAACCAATTGCCTTCTATCTCCTCCTCTAACCTTTCTTATTCACCCCTTTTCCTCTCCACAAAACTCAAACCCCTCCGAGCTCAAGAGCAAGAGCTAGAACCCACCGCCTCCGACTCCGATACCATCTTCTTCGACAACTTTGACCCAGATGCAATCATTACTTTCGACCCACCGGAAACCCCAGAAGACTTCGTCCCGCCGCCCTCTTTCGACGACGGCCCGCCGGAATCTGAAGACGAAATCGCCGCCGCCTATGAAGAACTCTACGGCCCGGCCTACAGTGGAGTCTCAGTATTGGGGAATGACATTTATGTAATGGATTCGAAGGTGAAGAAGACGGGGGCATTGGGGAAGGTGAAGAAAGAAAAGGTAAGGGATGGGTTTGACGAAAGAGTGATTCAGGTGAGAAGGGTAACGAAAGTGGTCAAAGGAGGGAAGCAATTGCATTTTAGGGCAATTGTGGTTGTAGGGGATAAAAAGGGACAAGTGGGTGTTGGAGTTGGAAAGGCCAAGGAGGTTATTGCTGCCGTTCAGAAGTCGGCGACCAATGCTCGCCGGAATATTATTACTGTGCCCATGACTAAGTACCTCACATTTCCTCACAGGTAATTTTTTATTTTTTTTTGGATTTTTGTTGTTGAATCTTGCTTTTGATTTTTGTTCTGTTGTTTTGTTGGTACATTAATAGTTAAATTGTTAGTTTTTTTAGTTGGCATACTAATCATTAGGTAAAGTGTGGATCTTTATTGCTGAATGCTGGTTTAAGGATTGATGAGAGTGTGGGTATACTGTGTGAGAGACGAATAGTGAAAAATTACACTGTTTTGAGTTTGATATGCATATTAGAACTTTGTCTATGAGTGTACATTTTCTAGTCATCTATACACATAAATGGTATGTCAGCTAGCTATTTTCTCGTAGGTTATAGTTGTTTTATGTTTGGTGGTGGTTGAGCTTTATCAACATTCTGGTAAAGCTAAGATGAAGCAAAATAGTTATAAGTTTCAGATGTGGTGTGTGTGTATTTTTTCCAAGGAGAACAGGTATGATGACTAGCCTTTTGCCAGCGACTGTCATTGGAATTCTGCAGTACAGTAAGCTGAGGTTTGGACCTGGAAGAGGGCTTGAACTACAATATGTTGAAAATTGTTGTCAATGTTCAAAGCCTCTTTGAAGGAGGGAGTAGGTCCTTAAAAAAAATTCATGATGAGCATAGTAGTGGAAATTGCTGATTCTTTCTCATTGTTATAGGATAAAATGTTAGATTACTAGGTTGCATAGTTGTCATGGCGCCACGGCGAGACGCGGCGGTAGTTGACTGCCAGGACGCCTAGGCGATAAGGCGCCCGCCATGACGTCCATATGGCGACAAGTCGTTAACAATATATAATTTATATATTATTTGTTTTACTTCAAAAGCATATTCGACAAAAAAAATTATATACGTTAAAACTCAAAACATAATAATTAACACTATGTAATTCAATTAAAAACATAATTTTATGAATACTTCACAATTAAAATTCAAAAATAAAGGATCAACCAAGTTAACAATCATCACATATTACAAGTTTAATAAATAAAAAAAATTACACAATATAGCTAATCCATTATTTATGATGAGTCATGGTTACATTATGACTTAATCACTTAACTTGGGCCAGCTACCAAGTTGCAAGTCTTGGCGGTTCGGCGTCCAAGGCGTTGCTTTGTTCGGACGCCTAGTCGTCGCCTAGACGACGCCATGACGACTCCATGACATCTATGCTAGGTTGGAGATAAATTACTGTCGGTTTCAGATTACTAGGCTAGGAAGGGGAAGAAGGGAGGGTTAGAAGGAAAGGGAACTCCTATGCTTTCTTCATGTTGTTTACTACAATTAGAAGGAATGGAAGGTAAAAGAAAGGGAGATCTAGGCATTAGCCTCTAATTTTTTAGGAGTGGAAGGTAAAAGAAAGGGGGATCTAGGGATGAACCCAATTTTTTTGGAATTCTATTAATATATCCTTACTCATTTCTCCTTCATAAGATGTATTAAAAAAAATATGACAAAGAGGTTACTTTGTCTATTGCCATGCTTGCACTTTCCTCTTTTTCTCCCATTATTGAGACTGAAGAGTTTTGTTGGACTATCCTTTCACTTATACTTATCCTCTTTTCCCCTCTACCAACCTTTTACTTCACCCTACTCCAACCCCTATGCTTTACATTTTTACAAAAGCAATGTAAATTTCATTTGTAATGCTTGCTGTCAAAAATATATAAGCAAACCTTATCACCGGTATAAAGCTATTTGTATTTATGGATAGACACAAGGTCACTGGCTATGCCATAATTGCAATTTCTGTGCAGAATGATCACAAAGAACTCCAGACTCTTTGACTTCCTGGTAGGAATGATCTCATGGGTCATGGGTAACTTCTTTTCTAGGCTTGTTTGTTGTTTGGACCAATAAAACGTTTAATTTTTTGTTAAAATAAATTAAGCTAAAGCTTTTAATCAGTATTCAAAACACACTATGCATTTGGTTGATGCAAAAGTCTTTATACCGTCTTATACAGGGAAGTAAAATACATACAAGTCCTTCGTGAGCTAGAAACCCTACCTAACTGACATGATTATAAAGGCATTAAACAATGTAGTTCTCAATCAGTTTTGCTTTATATACTGCATTAGATTCATGCAAAATGGCCCTTATTTATTCTGCTAAACACACAAATCGCAGAGCTGATGGGGATTATGGGGCAGCCAAGGTGATGCTTAGACCTGCTTCCCCTGGTACTGGGGTGATTGCTGGAGGTGCTGTAAGGATTGTTCTGGAAATGGCAGGTGTTGAGAATGCTCTGGGCAAACAGCTTGGCAGTAACAATGCACTCAACAATGCAAGAGCCACAGTTGTTGCCGTGCTGCAAATGAGGCAGTTCAGTGAAGTTGCTCGTGAGCGTGGGATCCCAATGGAAGAACTATGGAAGTGATTCCATATGTAAATTCCAGTTTTATCGCCCAATTTTTGTAGAAAATTCTTCTTCAGAAGGAAATTGTGAATTCATTTTATTGTTAAAACTATTGCTTCAAGAAAAGATAATGACATCTTCATACATGACTCAAATCTCAACATGATGAAAATTTGCCACTGTTTGATGATTGTATATACTGATTGGCAAGTTTCTTACTTCACAAAACTAGATATGTTTTAGCACAGCTGAATGTTGAACCAATGTTATTGGGATTTGGATTTCAGGAAGTTAAAATTGGGCAGTCCATTTGGACAGTCCTATTATAGAACAAGTTGCATTGTATAGTTTTGAGTTGCAAAATTTATCTTTTATATAATAAAAGTCATCTGAAATGCAATTCTATGCTATATCAAGGCAACAGTTTCTACAGTCCAAATGGACTGTCCTTTTCAAACTGTCTGGAATCAGGTAACCATATTATTGGCTTAGATCACTAATTCAAAATTCTCAGCTGTAAATTCTTCAGCCCAATCCACAATTGAAGAGAGCCTTGACAAGTTTATAAAGAAGTATTCTGGTGCTAAGGAGGGATTATACAGCATGAACTACATATTACAAAACATGTCAACAAAACAATGGAGTAATGTTAGGGTGCCAGAGAAAACCCTAGGGTGACTGAATGAATGTCTGGACATGCATCCTCCCGGCACAATAGCTTAGCCCAACTGCAACCATTTCCACCAATCAAAGATCTTTGATTTCTTAGGGTAAATAAAAAAGGAAAAGTCCCCTCAAAACTTCATACACATCTTTAGGTATAAAATCCCTTTGTATTGATATAGTTGATCTCTGTCGCATGGAATAAGAATAATAATTTCAATTTTTTTAAAAATAAAATAACAGGCTAAATAAAACTGAATGTGTGGTGATTGTGTAAGAAAGCAAACTGAATAATTACAATAATTCATTTCTCTGAAGATCATTAAGAAGTCTTTACTGTAATGCTAATTGATACAATATCTAAATCCAAATATGCACACAACAAAAGCCCAGAAAAAAGACATCTTTGACATTGCATATGAATGCTGAGGCCTTTTCATCTAGTTATAATTTGTAGGCGTAGCTACGTATTCAATAGTCCATGTATCTATCTATATACCTGTACCCTGTATTCTTGTAAAAAAGTGTCTTCTATTCATAAATGGCAGAATATACAAATCCATCACCGGAGGCTCCTCAAATGTAAGATCATCCTTATACACCAAAAGAATGTGAGAAGAGACAGAAATGTCTCATCTCCATAACTTCATCCGCTGGTCATGACTCACAGAGGCGATCAAGTTTCTCTGAGGAGAAGTTGCCAGTCTAGAGATCACAGCATCATGGGCATTAATGTTCAAAGTTTCATTGCTATCGGTTGGATTCCATATCTTGAGAAACTGTAGTAAAACTCAAACAATAAGATCCTACAACAGAGCTTAAGATATTATACTACTCCCTCCATTCTTCGACAAGAGTCTCATTTGCCAAATTTCTTGTTATACAAAAAGAGTCCCATTTTTATTATTGATAGTATAAAGTGACACAGTTTGCTAAAGTTTAACATCACAATTTCATTATCATGCCAGCACTACTAAACTACACAATCATTATAACCTTAAAATTTTCAATTTTGCAAATGAGACTTATTTTGTGGAACGAAGATATAGCGTAACGAATTAGAACTAGAAAGCTATTGCATTATTAGATTTCAAAAGTACCTATTCCTATTAGAAAATTCGGGTATGTGTAGGCTTCCTTACCACCGCATCAGAATAGGAGTTTGTGCATAGCCAAAAGTAGCAGCAAACATATTCTTCATGATGACTGATGACAAAGTATAAAACACAAAAATTCATACCGGCTCTATCTAGGTTCCATTTGTTTTAATGGAATATAATTCATATAAGAAACAAAATTGCACCTGGATTTAGTTAAACACAATTTGCTTCAGTGAACTAGAATCCCAGAGAATAAATTTGTAAAATTTTCTTTTTAAGCTTGGGACAATTAAATTAAAATAAAGGCATGCTAGATTGCTGAACAGCCCCAGAAAATTAGATGGACAGAGAGGAATGATCTAGTAAACAGGAGTTACAAGACCCCCCACATGAAGAGTGATGAAGATATAGATTGAAGACTAAATACCATCTGAGAACCACTAACCAAGAGTTGTGAATTACTGGGATGGAATATGCATGATTCAAACTTGTTGCCACTGGAAGGCAATTCAGAATTGCATTTTCCACCTGACACTATTGACCACACTCTCGCACTGATTGAACTGACAGGCAATATTTGACAGTAGTATCCCAGCAAATTGAGTGGATGTCTTTGACATGCCCCTAGAAAATAAAGAGAACATAAAAAACAATTCACTCTGCTAATAGCTCTAGCAGGCTTGAACAAACTGGTTATATCATCAGGCATACCTCCAAGTGATAGCAAACGATATTAGTCTCGAAATCTATAAGATTGAGAGTATTTCCTGCAACAGCAGCCAAAAGCTTCCCAACTTAGCTCCCTGCAGTTATTTTACAGAATTTTCAGTATATTTCTTTCTTCAGGAAGTTAAAAATTCAAGTATTATCTTCAAAGAAACAGTATATAAAGCACATTGACAGCACAAAAACTGAACTTAGGAGGAAAGTAACTTGATAATATAAATGGATAGTAGGACGATATCAAGATAACATAAGATTATGTGCACACAAGTCACTACTGCGATCTGAAATTATCAAGTCATTTATATTAAAAGTTACTAGTTAAAAAAGCAATTAAGAGTTTCCTCTGTGAACACAGCCTGGCCTTAGATATGCGTTTGCAAGCAACTTCGTTGACATTCCACAGTCGGATCTCACCAGTACTATCGGAAGAGCATAGGAGATCCGCCTCTCTTGGGTGGAAATCCAGTGTGAGAGCTTCATCAGAGATTTATATGGCTAAATAACATGTACAACAAATATGTAAGCACTATATCTTCAACTAATATAAGTAAAGAGAGGAACTAAACGAGGGGAGAGGGAGAGAGAGTCACACTCAAACAGAAAGAAAGGAGGACATTGAAATAATAGCGAATCAAATTTATTTATCAAAAGCATATAAATAAATGCAATCAAGTGAAGTACAGAAAGGATCACAAGTCACTAGACTGCGATCTCATCTGCTAATTAAGTTATTATGCACGAGAGTTCTTCTGAAAGATGTTACCTTGTGAAAAGATAAGCAAATATTATTAATGAAGAAGCCAAGAAAGAGATTAGTTCTAAAAACTTATTGAGATGTATAAAAATCATATATATGTATTTGAGTACAGTTAAACGTGCATGTTTACCTACACGAGGCCACAGTGAAATAATTTCAATAGCTTGCCTGATTTGTTAAGTTTACTAGTTTTTTATGTTTAGGCCATGACAACACCATGTCCCTGTTTTCACTTAGTTGTTAAGCCGTAAGCTTATGATTATTTTCCATGTGTTAGGTTTCAAGAGGATAAATCATGAGAAGTAGTGCAATTGAAAAATTACAGTCCTATGATAATACTGCAACAAAATGGTTAAGAGCTGTATACTTGGACATACTGGAGGAATGCAAAAATTTATACATATGTCATCCATGCCAACATGTGCTCCATGCAAGTGTCAGCATATTATAAATTTATACATAGGTCATCCATGCCAACATGTGCTCCATGCAAGTGTCAGCATATTATGGGCATAAACTGTAAGCTATGAGGAGGACAAATGTCAAGTGTAACATCAGCTAAATAATTTGACGTCAGTGACGCAAGTTCTTGCTCACATTGGGAAAATGAAGTCTTCTCTAAACTAAAAAAATATAATTTTAAAGATATTTCTAAAGCAAAGGTAATACAGGGCTATATACAAGTTGGACAAAGGGATATCACGTCAAGCTTTGGGTGCTGACTTGTTGAACTGTGCAGGATCAGAATGTCTTACGTGATTGGGACGTGGTAGAAGATCTTGGCGTTAACATTGGGTAAGAAAGAGTGAACTCAAACCGAGGGAGTACATAAAACTGTGCAGAACACTCCAAATTGAGAGCTTTCTGAACCCTAGTCCCTAGATTACACTCGATATCTTTCATGATAAATTGTTACTCTAATCTAAAGTAATACATCAGTATATAGGTCCTAATCCATCACAGACTTCAAGCATCTTTTCCTTCGGGTCATCACAGATGTTACTTCGGGTTGGGTCTTGGATTGAGCCGGATATGAGCTCAGGGTATACAGAACAAAATCTATACATGTGAGATGAAAAAACATTTTACCCCAGTATTTCATCCTCATTGCCTAGAAGTGTACAGAAAATATTGTTTTCTAAAGCATGTGATTAAAAAATTAACTAAAAGAATGGTAGAAATGGAAATACTTTGGGAATCACCTGGAATTTCTTTCAAGTAAACAGATTCAAAAACAATGAAATCAATAAATTGATAACAGGGGCTAAGAATTTTGTTGCTTGATACAAATGATCAAGATATAAACAATCTGTGAGTGCACTTCGTTAAAAAATAATTTCTAGATAGATTGTTATCCATTTAAGTTTAAATTATTCATGATGCATAAAGTGAATTAAATAGTATGATGAGATATATACTATTGTTAGAATCTGCCTCAATTTAATATAAACTTTACCTAAAAAAAATACCTTCAGGCTTCAGCTTGACAAAAAAGAAATTTATTCAGGTGTTAAGGAGAGAATTACCCTAGACATGACAAGTTATCTAGCACCTTCAAAGCAACATAGGTGAACAACCTGTTATTGATCTAATCTTTTTCTTTCCTGTTTTTTTGGGGGATAAAAAGAAGAAATTCTATTAAATGGAAAAGAGAGTACAGGAAGGGAGTAAGAGTCCTCCAAATAAATCAAGAGTGAAACTAAGGAATAAATGATAAACTGTTGCCGCCAATCTATGAACATCTGAAATAACACCACCTCTAAAAGCTCCTATAGCATAAGCCTATAGCGATACTAGAAAACCATGCTTAAAGAAGAGAAGAGAGATGGGTTTCATTGGAAATTCTAACATTAATTTTCGTCCATATACCTTAGAAATAGCAAAACAAACATACCTTCCAAATAATCTTAGCATCCTTGTATCTTCCAAAATCTCAAAACCTTGCACAAAAAGCAAACTGTCCAAAGAATAAAGGGATACCAAATCTTAATCTAATCTTTATTCAAGGTTTATTAATAATATTTAAATATAGTTATTTTAATACCCCTTTCCAAAACCGTATGATATCATTTTGCTACTCACCATAGTTGTTACCTCACCTTGGCAGTTCTTGGTGCACTTTGCAATTGGGAGGCCACCTGATCACCGAAATTTTGCGGCACAAAAAAGAAGATATTTTTATTAAGGAAGTCAATCATCAAAAGAAAAAATGAAATTTGATGAAAAATGAGAAGAACGTAGAAGAAAACGATTAAAGAGTAGGAGTAGTATACTGATATAGCAAAGGTAAACGATCACTTTGAATAGATTTTCTCTCTACAATCACTTCCCTCTACAATTGCCTCCTATCTCTAAATCGGGGTCCTAAAAGGTAATCAATCGTTAATTTAATTCCAAAACAACTTAGTGTGTGAGCACTAATCCCCACTCTTTCTTTTTCAGTGTCCTAAAGAGCATTAAGTGAACCTAGGCAACGGAGATACTTTCAAGTACCTAGCCTGGAATCTTCTTGGAAATGGGAAGATTTACGAAAGGCAGCCAACCTCATGGAAATATCAATGTGCATAGAGCAGGTGAGTTGAGATGCAACTTCGTGAACCGCTCATCAAACTGATAGGTGGTGGTGTCTCAAAGGAACCGTCACGCGCGCCATACGTGTAACACCACAGTTCCACATCATAACATGTGTGGGATACTTGGATGTGTATACTGCATATAAGGACTTAAGTTGTTATCGTTAATACCTTTTTGGGTGACTACACAAAGATCTGAGCGGGACATCAGGTATTTAAGTGGGATACTTAGATACTTAGATTTGTATATAAGGACTTAATCTGCAATCAATAATACCTTCGTCATGACCTTGTTAAGATGATCCAAGAAGATCTATTGAGAAAGCGCATTGGGCCTTATTATGCTATGATTTGATTCGAACTCGGAATTTGACCTAGGTTGCGGTAAAAGCAAGTCGTCAAAAGTGAACTTCCGGGCTGGGAAGGAGCCTAGGATGTTTTTCAGGTGGCCCTAGACAATATAAGTTTTATATTTTTAATTAAACTAAGTATATTCTTTTGTATTTACTATTTTAAAAATAATTAACCACAATAATGAGGTGCATTTCAACTACATCATTAAATGAGTATCATGACTAAGGGAGAGAAACATTATGAAATTAATAGTAAACAACAGGAATAAATAGAGGCGGAGAAATAGAGAAGAGAGAAGTAGAGATGCCGAGAAAAAAGAGATGAGAGATATACTTTGTTTGGTAACTAAAAGAGGGTAAAAATGTAAATTTGCATTGCAAAAGAAAAAAAAATAAAGAGCTGGACGGCCTAGCATGGCCTGCCAAAGTCCTCCCCACCCCGAATATTTGGCTGTCTTATTAGCGCCTAGCCATTATTTCCAATATTGGGGTGGCGCCCGACCCAATTTTCAGAACACTACTCTTTTATATTGAATTCATATTTACAAAATATGCAACTGCCTAGGTGCACCACCAAAATAAAATTCAGGGATAAGGCTATTCGTTTTCACCCGCGCCCCATGCACAATTTGTTATCAATCTGGCACACCCAAGCTTCCTACATTGGAACTTTCATTGTTTTTAGAAATTTAAATAATCCAAAGCAAACAAACTTAATTGTTATTTTGGATCTTCTCAACCAGGTTTCTCTTTCTTCTAATAATTCGGATAAAATATTATGGTCTTTGGATTTTTAGGCAATTATTTTTGCAATTTTTTATTTATTTATTTTATTCATATTCGATCGCCATATGATTTTCCCTAACTTCTTATATTTGGAAAGCCAGGGTAATCTCAAAACTAAGGTTTTTATTTGATCGGTAATTTACAATCGTCTCAATACTAATGTGTTGTTGCAAAAGACAAGGGCCACACAAATACTTGTGCCCAAATATGTGTCACATGTAAACAAGTTAAGAGTGTCCTTCGTTTTTTTGTTTTACTTTTATTTCTATTCATTGGGTTATAGCCTGTGTTACTCGGACTCGTCATTTTTGGTGGAGTACCCGTGTCGACACGACACGACACGGGTACGGGTGCGGGATTCGTACGGGATTCGGCTACGCAAATCCGGATACGGCTGTTTGGGAAGAAGAAGAAGAAACGCGAGTCGACTGTCGAGGAGGAAGAAGAGGAAGAAGAAGAGCAGTCTGTCGCGTCGAGGGGAAGAAGAAGAACGGCTGTTTGGGAAGAGAAGAAGAGACACGAGAAGAGGAGGAAGAAGAGACGTTCAACTGTCGAGTAGGATTCTGTCTGTCGAGGGAAAGAAGAAAAGAGGCGTGAGATATCTAAAGAAGAGTCGCGTGAGATATCTGAGATCAGATCTAGGGTTATTAAATATTCTATGGAAAATTACAGTTAGGTACCCCATAGTTTTTAAAGTTTTTTAATTTAGTCCACCAAGTTTTATGAAAGTTCAAAATAGCCCTTGGAAAATTACATATCAGTCCCTATAGTTTTGTTTTTTTCATTTTTGCCCCTGTTTCTTTATACTTTTTGCACTTCAGTCCCTAGAGCAAAAAAATTTTGTGATATAATTAAAAACATTATTGTTAAAAAATCATAAGATACCGTATCCCCGTACTCGTGTCCAAATTCAGATCCATATCCGCATATCCGCGTATCCTCTATTTTTTGACTTCACGTATCCGACACCTAGATTCGTACCCGCACCCGACACCCGCACACGAGTCCGAGTAACACAGGTTATAGCATGAAGGTTATGACATTTTTTTTCAAGAGTTTTGAGGAGGCTTAGGTGACCTATACTCCTTGGAGAGAGTCCTCGTAAGGTTTGGGATTTTGGGAGGCACATAAATTCCACGATTCTTTAAAGGTGGTTCTTGTTTTGCTATTTTATTAGGTATATGACTTGAAAAGAATGCTAGACTAAGTTATATGGATTGGATGGAGTGTCAGTCGAAAATGTGTACTTTGAAGAGTGTGCGTGGATACTCCACAATTTTGCCAATTTTTACACTAAACTAAAGTGTCTCACACCCATACCTTTGTTCGAGTGTTGATTGTCGGACACAGGCACCCATACCCTTGTTCAAGGGGTTGTGCTTCATTAGTTTTTGTGTATTTCTATACTTAGTTTAATTGAAGGTTTCTTTGTCATCCCTTTCTATACTCTATTCTATCAATAAAACTTCTTCATTTATCCAAATAAAAGATTCTCTTTCCACATGATAGTTAATCCTGCACTATACCAAACTCCCCTAACATAGAATCTAGGGCTTCTATAGGTAACTTATATTTTCATACATAAAAGCATTAATTTGTTCCATGATTTTTATATCTACGACTAAGGACTTTAAACTTTTCCATTTATTGAGCTTTCACTCATACTCATTGAATAATTTATTGAGCTTTTTAAGAGTATATAAAGGATCTAACAAATCATACTTTATGATCTTTCTTTCCATTTTGCCCACGCTTATTCTATAGGTGAATTGTTCAACTTGTTTAAGATGAGATAGCACGAGCATGTGAAATACAACTTTCTAAAACTATGCCAAGAAATAGATAATAAGCAATAATTAGCTCGTTTACATCTCTATAAAAATTTCTATGGTTCATAGTAAAGAACCAAACGTAATAAAAACAAAGTTCGTTACTTATACCATTTGTAAGGTCCTTTTTTTTAAATGTCAAAAACATCAATCATTTAGTTTGAAGGCAAAGTACTCACAAGTGTGAGAATGTTGTTTTAAGTTTGTGAGTAACCATTTACAAAATTGCGCCAAATTAAGATGAGGATCATATCCAACTTATCCCTCCTACCACTCCATGTAAATGAAATTTCTCTAGATATTGACCTTTTAATCTTTCTTTACATAGTATAGTCAAGCATATATCCTTTTTGGAGGCAAGGATTGTTTAATTTTTGAAAAACTATTTTAGTATTGCTTTTCCAATATAATAGAAACATTTGTGTTATTTCTATATAGTAGTTTTATACAAGTCATTGAGTTATGATTTATTGTTCTAATTTCTAAAAAGAAACAAAACAATCAATGGTTGTAGTGTATGACACCATAACAATGTAGGCAAAATTATCAGCAAAGTCATGAGATAGCAAAGATGTTGAATATGAACCCGTAATTATATGTCTTATGTTGAGTGGAATTCTTTTCGCCAAATTGACCTATCCCCAAAAAAGTTGCATAACTCTATCTCGATATAACACTCTTGTTTACAAAAACGCATTGCTCAAAACAGTAACATTGTGCATCTCCCTTTCCTACAAAATGGTGGATTGATAACTTATAAAGGTTATGACAAGTATCACTACAAAACTTAATCGATATGATGTTTACAAGTGTTCTAATAGAAATAAAGGCATGTTTCGCATGACATGAGCATGTAGCGTCTAAAATTTTGCTATAATTTTTTGATTCATAATTTATATTCCTAAAACATTCATTCGATTTGCTAGAATTTGCACATATCTCGAGACCTACGAAAAGGAAATCAAAATATTGAATTTTTTTATTGCTTTTGCTGTCAAATCGTCAATGATACCCTTATATACATGGTTACCAGATACCCACCTTTTCCCATTTTGATGCTCTAATACTCCCTCCGTGCCAGGATAAAAGTCTTTATTACTATTTTAGGTAGCCCCAAGGTAAATGTCTACTTACCTTAAATGATCTATTTTTTACAATAATTTGCCTATAATACCCTTATTATTAATTGTTATATTTCTATTCTCTATGCATATTTATGGAGCATCACTAGTAATGTTTAAAAAACTATGCAATTAAATGAGAATTTAAATATGGACAATTTTGTCATTTTATCCTCTTTCTTAATATGCGCAAAAAGTCAACCTGGACTTTTATCTTAGGACGGAGAAAATAATAAATATTTATAGTACCCACTTTTGAAAATCCCCTCCCCTTTTCCACTCCGTCACAACGACCGAATTGATTATCTTCATGCACAAGGATACTAGATTATTTAGTAGAAAAGATTTCAAAATCATAACAAACCTCCTTTTTTTTCTTTTTTTTTGCAATTTCTGGATTATTATATGATGATTTTTGATCTTTTCCCAGATGTGTTGATATTATTGGAGACTTATTATTTCGATGAATCATTTCTTCGGACAAAAGAAGATTATGTAAACACTTGCTCAAAATCTCACTTATCAGATTCGTTTCATTTTCCATTGTGGAAGACACAAATTTTTCCTGATTTTGTTAATCAAACTACCCCCGACATGTGTGCAGCCTCCGAAAATAAATCTACAATCCCATTTTAGCAATTGAACAGTGGATGGAGAATGGGAAGTCACCCCCATTTTTAACTTTTACTCTAGCTTTTTGACCTGGAGGAGAAAGCGACACATACATGGGTAAACCTATCTTGCACACATTAGTGTAGAATTGAACATACAGGAGGCTCCTAATCGATTTGACAACTCCTAGTTGGAGAAAAGAGTTACCCCTCTAAGGCAAAACGCTCCCCTACCGATTATATTTTTACATCTCACAACTTCGACATATCGCTTAACCTCGTTCATATACAACGTTATGATATAAATACGTCACACCAATTTGTTATGTATGGATGATGAGATTCCATATGAAATTGAAAAAGATAGGAATTAAATGTTAATTACTAACATTTAAGCTTAAGAGTTGGTAATTCTATCTATAGAAACATAAATAGGTAAGTTCTTCTTGGCTTATTTATTAACAAAATAACTCCAAATTAAAATTGAGATTAATCTCAAGCGAAAAGTATTTATTATCATGCCTTTTAGAGGAATTTGTTACTATGTAGCAAATATTTGAAAATTTTAGGAGCGTAATCGGAACTATGAAGTGACTTTGAAGAGTAGAGTGGACTAAGGATCATGATTAAGTTTGAAATATGTAAGTTACCGAATAAGCTCATAAAGAGGCCCAAAATATTTTAAGTTAATTAAAGATTGGATTATGGTAACTCAATATTAGGGTAGAAGGCAAAGACTCAGAGGATGACACCACACACAACGTATCCTGCCTTATGACAAGCCCCTTGCATATTTTGAAGTCAATAAGCATATTAAGAGCCTCTGAGTTCAGAGTTCGAATTTGAGCGCCCCGACCCCGAAGGCGAAGGTCTGATACCTAGGCCTATTCGCGCTCCCACCAACCGGCTGATGGAAATGGACTTACTACCGGAGATATTCGTATTACTATGTCTGCACTAGTTAGAGATAAATAAATTGAAATCTTTCATAACTTTATTGGTGTTCTTTTATTTTGCAATCCGACGGCGTATGTGCGACCTGCCTTTAAGTTTTTTAAGTTTTTGAGCTATTGGTAATGACTATGTCACTAGTGATGGTACGTTCTTCATAGCAAGAACTATTGCAGTAGGATAATGCTTATTGATTTCATCGAAAATCAATTTTGCACAGATCTAGGCTTTATTGATTGATTATTTTAAAACTAGCTCCTAACCTTGGGGGCTCCCACAAGGTAACGATTTCAAACTTGAACAAAGAATAATCTTCTCCAAGGCACGGGTCAAAGAAAATGCTTTATGTAGACAATGAGTGGAGGACATAAACCCTTCTAGAAATAGGGGCGAGTACTACCAAGAGACCCTCAACCCTTTCCTTTTAAAGGAGTTGAATCTAGCAAAGCAAACTTTTCCAACCAATTCAATGTGTTGTAGGACTAAGTATTATATTAGCCATGAGGGTTCGTAGGCCTTAATATTGGCCTAGGTAGTAAGGAAGGGAACACTTTATATACTTCATGGGCATAACAATTTTCATTAATTGTTTGGCATCCACATGTCAACATATTTTTTAACTTTACAGCATTCTAATTTGGCATTTTTGAATTCTTCTTCTTTTAAGGAAAGATTTATAGACAGTTATTAGAAGAAAAGGAAGTACAAGGAAATAGGACAAGCCATCCTTCAGTAATAGCTCGATTTGCCAATCAAGAGATTCAGCACTGGAATGCAGAAAGCAAACAAAAGTGGAACAATATACAAAGTCCTTAAAGGACTGCCCTCCAGTCACCCTGTAAATCTGAAATATCAAACACCTTTAATGCACCACAGTAAATGTCCCGATGGACATGAGAAAGGACACTCACTCCAATAAAGATATTTAGGCATGAAGAAATTGTTGAATTCTTCTCCTAAAACCCCAAAAGAAACATCAAAGTTGCCGAATCATTGAACAATGAAGAAAAAGGGTAAGAGTGAGTCTCGTTAGCCAGTGTACTTAGTGCACAAAAATTTGGAGACGAGGCTTTGTAAGATCTACCCTCTAAAGCACATTATTATTACCAATGACCAATAAAAGGCCTAATACAATAAGGAGTATATGTAATATCCGGTTTAAAAAAAAAAGATAAAAGATAATAAAATAATATAATTAGATAATAGAAGTGTAACTAATAATTATTTATACATATCTAAAACCTATTAGGATAAGTCAGTTAAACTGTAACAAACTTTTAATTTTAAAATGACTCTTTTACTTAATAACCTATTTTTCAAAGGAATTACATATATTTAAACAACTAGAAAGAAAGAAAAAAAAGAACGTAAAAACTATTTGGCTTGAGTCTCGCAGAACGAGAGAAGAAAAGAAGAAAACTCAAAGAATTAGTTCACTTAATTTCGTGTTTCGCAATATCAACTAAGTGGCTTTCCGAACTATTTAGTGTTTTTAAGATTATCATTACTTTTATGTATACCTTAAAAATTATTCGGATGCCTAAATGTACAGTTTTAAATTTCGTTATGTTTTATTTAAGGCTTCCATTTAAATTAAAATGCTATGTTCGTTTATTCAAAATTCGGATCAAGTATTTATTTTCGAACTGTGAATGATATTATATGATTTTGAACTGTGAAAAAGTATCGTTTATACTATCGATAATATTGAGAAAAGTTTTTGAAATCCTCAGTCTGACTATGTATAGAACCCGTTATTGATTACGTTTAGTTCCGGAGGTAATATAGGACCTACTAAGACGCATTACTTTTAGATGCCTTGAGGAGCGTGCATTTTTATAGATACCTTAGTAGGGTGCGTATCATAACGTTATCGAACTTTTGGGCCGTGTTACAGGGCTATTGTAACCTTAGTCGCTAAGGCTGTGGATTAAAAGATATATGATATACATTGAAATCATTTTTGAATTGTTTTAGTTTTGAAAGCTTTTGTACTATTGTTATTGAACAAAAAGTTATTTCGAAAAAGTATTTTGCAAATTGTACTTGATTCGGCTAGATAGAGAGGATTGCTACTTGCTGGGCTTCATCGCTCACCCCCTTACAGATTTTTACAGGTCCCATCGTTAAAAGCTGAGCCTTTATTTGATACGCTTGGAATAGCTGGAGTTTAGTTTTAGATGTTTTTTTTTCTTTTGTTGATGAATTTTGATAAAACTCTTAGTTTCGAGGAGCTGCGTCTCCATTATTTGTATGTGGTATTTATTAGTATTTTATTTGGATTGATTTAAAATATTTTTATTGTTGGGTTTTAAGTTAAGATTATTGTTAAGTTGTTTTTTTGGGCTGCGCGTTATTGATATTATTGCCTTGCGGGCCTATGGGCTTGCGGCATGTAGCACTTCGGGCCTATATCGGGTTCGGGGTGTTACAGTATCTGTCTTCTGAACGTACGAACCTAATGGAAGCAAGATCAGGGAACAAATACCAAGGAGGAACAAAAAAGAAAAAGAACCGGAAGAGAAGGTGATTGATAAATCTGAATCCAAGAGCACCAATTAAGGGAAGAGGACAAAGTGAAATAGCCAAGAATAAGAAGACGTGAACACAATTCCCGGCCTCCCTATATGTGAAATTACAAAAATTAATGCACAAGCCAAAAAGCTGGTATCCATATATAATGCACAACATACATGGAAAATTAGTAGCTTCGCACTACCATACACGATAATCCAATCAGTTGTGCATCAAGGGGGAAACTTATAATATAATGAGTGAACAGAAACTAACAGTACTAGCAAGATCAGACACCATACTTATAAAAAGCTAAAAGGAACCACAATATTTTACGCGCAATAAACATAATGTGGATATCAGCTAACTTATTGAAATTCATAATACTGATTAATTATTAAGAGGCGAACAGATAAGATGAAGCCCCAAATTTCTCTACAGACCAAATCCATTATCAAAAAAATATATTCCAAAAAGCAAACAAACCAGCATCACAAAGTTCTGTTGTTGGATTTATGGAATTCAGTCCTGCAGGAAGAGTAGGCTCCATTTGGGCAGATCTTCCCAGAGAAATGCCATGCCTATTATCCTGGAACAAAAGAAAAACCTTTTAATCTCCATTCACTAATAAAACCTATTGACGCTCAATAGAATTGTCTGCATAGTTGTCACCATACCCTCACAACCCGCAATGGTGGAGACTGTGTAAAAGCTTGCCGCTGTAGTTGGCTGTGACACGTGAATGCACATCAGAAAGATCAGAAACCTCTTTCCATATGTATCAAGGATAAAAATTGTTAATAGCCTCATCCAACTACCTTAAAAAAAACACAATGATCATTCCAGATTCTCTAATTGAGCGAACTCCTAATGCTATATCATGATATCACAGCGAAATTAATGGCTACAAATGCAATTTCCTAACTACTAATAAAACGGTACTTCCAGATTCTTTGAACGAGTACTTTTTTGAAGCAATGATATCATTGTGAAAAACAGGTGTATGAAAACTGTTCTTTCACTTGTTACCTAATTTTACAGCTCACTCGCTTCACTTGATTGTGCATTTGAAGTGGGTTCAGCTTCTGCTGTGCTTGTGACTTGATTCTGTTCTTTTTGATTATTGAGAAATCATTCAAAAATATGGGGTATATAATTATTATTCTGATTCACCTTGTAAAGGTAATTATGGCATTCAAAGTTTATGATTCTTACTTGCAATCAATCTCTAGTAGTGAGAGGAAAGATAAGTTCATCCATTTAGTGTCATACTCGAATTATTGCAAGTAAGCATCATAAGAAGAAAACATAAAGTTAAAATGTCTTAACTACTTTTATAATCTCAATCAGAATAATAATCATAGATCACTCTAACTCTTTTTTAATGTTTTCTCAAAAATCACAAAGAGAATTGATCCAATCACAAGCACAACAGACCCCAAAAACCAACTCCGAATGCAATTCAGTATGATGGATAGATAGTTTATTTGATGTAAATTACCCGGCACTGCTTGAAGATGGCATTAAGTGAGCCCTATTATCAGCATCAAGAAGCCTTCCACTGGAATTCCTTTCCACATATGGAATCCTAGGATGCTCTCCAATCAACAAACTTGCAGCTGTTGGTCGAGCCAGCGTACTATCAAAGTCAGGATTGATAGGACATTTACCAGCCCTACGCAGGTTTATTCCAGGAGTTGGCAACAAACTTGCCGATGGTTGCCCCAGCATAGTACCAAAGTCGGTATTAACAGCAAAATTACCAGCCCCCTGCTGGTTCATTTCAAGAGCTGGCACTTCAGCCCACAGTTGGTTCATTCCAGGACTTGGGAATGAACTAGTTGATGGCTGCCCCACCACATTACCAAAGTCGGTATGGATAGGATAATTGCCAGGCATTTGCTGGCTTGGTCCAGGAATTGCCACTGGGGGAATACGTTTTGTGGCGTGTCCCCCATCATTATTTCTTGAGAATTGCCAGCACCCTGCTGGTTCATTTCAGGAGTTGGCTCCACAGGGCTTTTGTTCTGTAGCAAGCTCCCCATCAATGAATCCTGAGAATCAATTGAAACATTTCTCAGATACATTATTACGAACAGGAACATATACAAAAGATAAGAAATTCAAGTTCATCAACCAAGACCTTTCCGGTGGATTCTACCTTGTTCGCAGGATCGGCCGGATTCCTCAAGAAGTATGCGGCCCAGAATACTGCCCACCATTCAGCCAAAAACCTTTCAGGAGACATAGACACTACAGAAAAAAATACAACATTTAAATCAATATAAAAACATTACTATAAAATTCAACATGCATGAAAGACTTAAAGCAGCATTCTTCAATTAATTAAATGACAAGAATATAATTTTGTGAACATCTTGACTGCATTCCAGTATTCTTTCTTTTTGGTAGCTATTTTAGGGATTTATTTGTCATCAATATCAGATATTTAATTAGACATCTGAAAATTACAATTAATTAATTATATAACAAAAAAGGTAAAATTCAAGTAATTAATTAACCGAATTATTTTCACAAGAAAATTTTAATATCTTCACCAGGCCTTACTCACATAAATTTGGGTCTCATTTACTATTCATGTGAGAACAGCCTTGTGAAACTATCAAATTCCCTTGTAAAAAATTAAGAGCAAACCAGAAAAATAGAACTAATAACTCAAATTAAAGTGAGGAACTTTATGAATAAAACACAAATAATTGAAATTGATATTTTTAGAAGAGAAACTGATATTTTGCAAGACTACTCTCATATTAATAGCAAATAGGACCTACATTCCTTTGAGTAAGGAAATATCAATTTTATCAAGTGGAAATAACAAAACACAAAAATAAACATGAACATTACACAAGTTTCTTCTTTCATTGAAAGAAAACTATCCAAAATTAATGTGAAGAAAAAAGTACCAACCTCCTTCGAGGTCAAGATTTGCCTCTTTGGCAAATAACTCAGCAAGTTCATGCATGTTATTTTTCTTCATATGATCATAAATGTACAGCGACAGCCTAAAAATCCCAAATCAAATAAGCTCAGAAAAGCAAGTAGAAATAAAGAAAACTAAAATCAAATGGATTTAACACGTAGTACAACTATAGCTCACATCTTATCAGAGTCCCAGTAGTTCCCAAACGCCATTCTCTTCAAAAACAAACTTAACTCCACCAAAAATGAAAGAAATAGATTTAAAAGTAAGGAAATAATGAAAGAAGCAAACCCCAGATGAAGATTAACAATAAAAAGCAAAGCCCTTTTGGGATTCCTCAAGAAATACAGAGAGAGATAGAAACAGAAAATGAGAGCAATTGAAGATAGAAAAAACAGAGGAATAACGTAATGTATATAGAGAAGAAGGAAAATTGAAGGTGCTAGCTCAGTTTGTTGAGAAGGAAACACCTTGCAGTGCCATGCAAAAGAAGACGAAGAATAGGCGAAAAAAACAAAGATTGTTTAATTGCGGTGCGGTGGACTAAAGTAGAGAGAGAGAGGGTTTATCTATCTTTTATTACCAGCGGTGTGAAAACAGTGGAACGGCTTCATGGATAGCTATGAAGGGTAATTTTGAAAGAAAATTAAAACTCGGGGGCTGAAAACGAGAACTTTGAAAGTTTTCTCGTAATTTAATTGGTGAAATTGAAAAATAAAAAATATAAAAACATGTTTTTTTAATTTTTTTAAAAAATATATTTTTATAAATAAATTTGATATTTTCACAAAATCTTTCTATTATGAATGTAGGGTCCCATTCATTAATTATTTTGTGTGAAAAATCTTGTGATATTATTAATTTTTTTTAGATATATCAATTCTTTTTTATATTTTGATAAAGTAAGAAATTTATTAAAAAAATAAATAAAACAACCGCCAGCGTTACAATCTAGGAAAAAGAAAAGATGATAGAAGACAATGCTCAAAAACTGAATTTATTTATTTATATCCAAAAAGACAAATAGCAGATAGACTTTGACTCTAATACTCAAAAAAAGTGACATTATAAAGAAAAATTGTTCGTTTTGTAAAGAAAACTAATAAATAAATTACTGAATGTGATTTAATGTAATTTTTAAAAATCATATTGCGCATTTAATGTGCATAAAAAAATTAAAAATATTATTTTTACAAAAACAAAATAAGGAGAAGTCATACCAAAATATCAATTTCCAAACATTTTACTTAGTGTTAGAATGGTTTTAGTGTAGGACATAACATTTTCCTATATCTATGAATATGGAGTGTATCAAATACAAATTTTTCTTAATTTTCTTCTTTTCTTACAACAACAACAATAAAATATTCTTATTTTTACTTCTTAAAATCAAACCTATTATATATATATATATATATATATATATATATATATATATATATAGCGAGGATCTTAGGCTTACTTTATTGAAATTTCATTTAGAAATTTCATTCTATTTTTTTTATAAAAAAAAATATAACTAATAAAAATATATAATAATTTTTTGGAATTGAAAGTTTTTAAAAAAATGTTTTGGGTGTGATTTTGATATAATATAAAAAAAGTGTTATACGATGCATACACAATGCTGTTTTGTTATATGTTATAATCAAAACCAAAAATACTTTTTTTTAAAAACTTTCAATTCAAAAATTATTTTACATTTTTATTAGTTATATTTTTTTATTAAAAAAAAAGACAGGTGAGCTTTCAATAAAATGAGCCTAAGAAATGGACTGATATATATATATATATATATATATATATATATATATGTGTGTGTGTGTGTGTGTGTGTGTGTTATACGTATATACACAGCTGTGTATTATACAGTCGGACTATGACGACGAATTTTTTGGACTATGGCGACGGTTCACCTGTCGTCGTAGTCCAGAATAGCTATGGCGACGACACATAGGTAATGTATTTTGGAGTTGAAAAATGAGTTGTTTTTATTTAGAAAATTAATATTTTTACATGACTTTGATATTTTCATATGAAAAGTGTCATTATAGGATTTATAGTGACGATTTTCATGTGAAAATATCAAAAAGACATGTGAAAATATCAGTTTTCTTTATTTAATTAGTTAAAAGATACTTCAAACAAATACTCCCTCCATCCCAGAATAAAAGTCCTGGTGGACTTTTCATGCATATTAAGAAGATGAATAAAATGACAAAATTGTCTATAATAATGTCATTAAATATGGAGAGAGGATTAGAATAAGAAAAATATGAGATATTTAATGCTACGGATATAATATGAAAAATTGTGTAAAAGTTTGGTTATTAAAAGAAAGTGGACATTTAACATTGGACAACCCAAAATAGTAATAAGGACTTTTATCCTGGGACTTTTAAAATTAGTTTATCCAACAACATTTTCTTTCCATCCGTTTTCGGTTTTATTCTTCAAACAAACAGTAGTTAATACATATATTGTATTTATAAAAAAAATTAATTTTAAAATTGTTTCTATAATTTAATAAATTGTATGTATAAATTTTACAACTTAAATCTTGCAAATTATAAATTATATCATAAATTATAAATTTTACGTCTTAAGTTTTACAAATTATATCACAACTTAAATTTTACAAAATGTATTTATAATTTGATTTATAAATATTTATAATTTTAAATTATATTTATAATTTTATACCGTATTTCTACGGTATTAATTACTTTTTTTAAAGGGCTAAAAATTATTATATTTATCATTTTAATTTTTTTTCTTTGGGTGGCGAATCATGGTACTTAATGTAACGGAACTGTAAATAGTCTTTTTTTAAATTAAGTCAAACCGTATATTTATAAGGTCAACTGGTATTAAATACATAAAACCCGATCGAATTTTTGTGTGGGTCGAGTATTCTGACCAATTTTAGCCGGATTCGGAAATTGGGGGCTAAATTGTATCAAATTAGGCACTTGATGTAGTAAGTTGTAAAACTAAATTCTTTGGGTGCCGAATTCTGAATTTGATGGTAATTCATGTAACAAAAATATAATTAGCTCTATAAAATATAACAATGTATAGAACAATATCAGAATTTATAACAGTTGAGAGAGATAAATGTTATATAAATTCAAGAAATTATCTCAAAATAATTGTAAACCATTTTTTCTTTTCAAAAGATGAAATTCGAAATTGAGAATAGAAGAGAATTTCGAAGCCTTCTAAATTGTAGGTAAGGAGAGATTTAACTTTGTAAGTTTGTGATTTTGTAAAATGGTGAAGTGCTATGAATGAATGCTGATTTATAGGAAAAACTAATTTTTTGGGGTAGTTTGGTCCAATGAAAAATAAAGAGATGAAGTCAATTGAATTTGAATTCAATGGACATAATTCAACCAAATTTTTGCTACAAAAATAATAGAAATTGTTTTATGCACCATAAAAGAGAAGTTGGTTTTTTATGTTGGTAAAAAGAGAAATTTCTTTTGAGCTTGTCTAAAAGAGAAATTGCCTTTAAGCTTGTTTAAAAGAGAAATTGGCATAAAGTAAATTTTGCAATTTGGTGCCCAATTTTATGCATTAAATTTTAAAAAACTTATTTTTAAATTTTTGGAAAAATTTCAATTTGTGAGCTGTATAACCTACCCACAATCCCATAGCAGTTTATATGGCAGTTATAACAGTTTATGTAGTCCAACTACATGACATTTATAGAGAAACTGCTTTTAGCTATAATATAAGCTAAACTGCTTATATTTTACTATTTTCTCTTTTGGCATCAATCAAATTTATGGACAGGGGTACCTGTAAAACAACTGTTAGTACCAATAGTATTAACCTATCAATTACAGTCATCCAAAAATATTATATCACTTGAACAAATAGTTAGTAGTTAGATGAGTTAAGAGGAGAGAATGAGGATCCAATAGTTGCAGAGGGTCTAATGCAGAATCATGACCTATTGGATCAACATTTGTCCTTGCTGATCTACAATTGGTGTCAAAATAAAATGGTTGAATCTGCAGGAAACTAGACAGAGTAGTACTGGACTGTAAAGTTTGGTTCCTCTATTTTCCTCAAAATGTCTTCAATGGCCAAGTCATTGTCTTCTAACTCTTTGTACTTTGAAGGGGGTTGAGAATTGAGAGTCATAAAATGTTACATTAGACTCCCCATTTCAAACCACCTGATTATTGCAATTCCAATACTTAAGACCACTAGTCAAAATCATCTATTTTCATTTCTCTGAAGTTCACTAACAAGTATTTACTACTACAGTAATTAAATCATCTCAGTTAATTGATACATTATCTAAGTCCAAATATACACACAACAACAGCCCAGAAGAACAACTCTTTGACATTGCAAATGAATGCTGAAGCCTGCTCATCTAGTTATAATTTGTAACTACCTATTCAGTGTAGCCCATGTATCTATCTATATACCTACTACCCTGTATTCTTTGAAAAAAGGTGGATCTTCTATATATAAATCCAACTGTAGCGGCTCCTCAAATGTCAGATCATCTTAATACACCAAAACAGCGAGAGTAAGAGAGAAAAAGTTTCATCTCCATAACTTCATCCTCTGGTCATGACTTACAGAGGCCATCAATTTACTCTGAGGAGAAGCTGCCAGTCCAGAGATCACAGCATCATGGGCATTAATGTTCAAAGTTTCATTGCTCTCGGTTGGATTCCATATCTTGAGCAACTGCAATAAAACTCGAACAATAAGATTCCACAACAGAGCTTAAGATATTATACTACTCCCTCCATTCCACGACAAGTCTCATTTGCCAAAAAAAAATTCCCACAAAAAGTGTCCCATTTTTATTCTTTATATTATAAAATGACACAATGTGCTTAAGTTTAACATCACAATTTCACTATCATGCCACCACTACTAAACTACACAATCACTATATTCAGGGCAAATATGCAGCAAAAATATAACCTTAAAGTTCGCAATTTTGCAAATGAGACTTTTTTTTGTGTAACGAAGACTGTAATGAATTAGAACTAGAAAGATATTGCAGTATTAGGTTTCAAAACTCCCTATTCCTATTAGAAAATTGGGGGTGTGTGTAGGCTTCCATACCACCTCATCAAAATAAGAGTTTATGCATAGGCCAAAGTAGCGGCAACTATTCTCTTCATGAGGACAAAATATAGGAAACAAAATTCATTCCGGCTCTATCTAGGTTCCATTTGTTTTAGTGGAATGTAATTCATATAAGAAAGAAATTGCACCACGATTTAGTTAAACACAGTTTGCTTCAGTGAACTAGAGTCCTAGAGAGAATAAATTCATAAAATTTTCCTTTTAAGTTTGTAATGATTAAATTTAATAAAACGAATGCTAAATTACTGAACAACAAAAGCACCAGTAAATTAAATGGACAGAGTGGATTGATCTAGTAAACAGGAGTTACAGGACCCCACATGAAGAGTGATGAACATATAGATTGAAGACTAAATACCTTCTGAGAACCAATAACCAAGAGTTGTGAATTACTGGGATGGAATACACATGATTCAAACTTGTTGCCACTGGAAGGCAGTTCAGAAATGCATTTTCCACCTGACACTATTGACCACACTCTCGCACCGTCTGAACTGACAGAGGCAATATAATTGCCAGTAGTATCCCAACAAATTGAGCGGATGTCTTTGACATGCCCCTAGAAAATAAAGAGACCATGAAAAACAGTTCACTCTGCTAATAGTTCTAGCAGGCTTGAACATACATGTTATATCATCAGGCATACCTCCAACCGATAACAAACAATATTAGTCTCGAAATCTATAAGATTGAGAGTATTTCCTGCAGCAGCAGCCAAAAGCTTCCCAACTTCAGGTTGGAACCTAACTTGCCTGCTAGCTCCCTGCAGTTATTTTGTAGAATTGTCAATACATTTCTTTCTTCAGGAAGTTAAAAATTGAAGTATTATCTTCAAAGAAACAGTACATAAAGCACATTGACAACACAAAAACTGAACTTTGGACGAAAGTGACTTGATAATATAAATGGATAGATGGGCTATTTATGACGCTTCAATCGCAATTTCTACACCATTTGAGGAGAGCTTCCTTATAGGAAGAGGACGATATCAAGATAACATAAGATTAAAAACACAATCAGGAAAGAAAGGTTTGTATCAAGTTGAAAGGTAATTATTTTCAGTTGTGAAGTTGGACAGTCATTTGCATATTCCAACTTTGACTGAGCAAAGAGAGAAATATGTGGTTTGTTGACTGGATATATCCCCCAAGAGTATGTGCCATTCATATTATGATTTTATGGTATCCCCTGAAGCGTGCCTGCCTGCCTTTCATATTATGATTTTACGATATTCCAAGCATATATTTTAAATTCACAAGAGTCAAACTGAAAGGGATCAATAAAGACTACCATATGTTAAGCTAAAACCTGCACTCTCACCAAAAAAATGTGCTACTGGTAAATCAGAGTTTTGAAGGATGGTCCAAATTTACTAGTTAAAAAAGCAATTAAGAGTTTCCTCTGTGAACACAGCCTGACCTTAGATACGCGTATGCAAGCAACTTCGTTGATATTCCACAGTCGGATCTCACCAGTACTATCGGAAGAGCATAGGAGATCCGCCTCTCTTGGGTGGAAATCCAGCGACAACACTGGCTCAGTATGCCCTGAGAGCTTCATCAGAGATTTATATGGCTACAGTAACATGTCAGCAAACATGTAAGCACTATATCTTCAACTAATATAAGTAAAGAGAGGAGAACTAAACGCGAGAGAGAGAGAGAGAGCCAAACTCAAACAGAAAGAAAGGAGGACATTGAAATAATAGCGAATCATATGTAGTTATCAAAAGCATATAAATAAATGTAATCAAGTAAAGTATAGAAAGGATAACAAGTCACTAGACTGCAATCTCATCTGCTAATTAAGTTATAACTGAGAGATGTACGAGAGCTCTTCTGAAAGATGTTACCTTGTGAAAAGATAAGCATATATTATTAATGTAAGAAGCCAAGAAAGAGATATTAGTTCTAAAAACTTATTGAGATGTATAAAAATCATATACATGTATTCAAATACAGTTAAATGTGTATGTTTACCTCCACGAGGCCATAGTGAAATAATTTCAATAGCTTGCCTGATTTGTTTACTAGTTTTTTATGTTTAGACCGTGACAACACCATTTCCCTGTTTTCACTAAGTTGTTACGACGTAAGCTTATACTTATTTTCCATGTGTCAGGTTTCGAGTGGATAAATCATGAGAAGTAGTGCAATTGAAAAATTACAATCCTATGATAATACTGCAACAAAATGGTCAACAGCTGTATACTTGGACATACTGGTGGAATGCAAAATTTTATACATAGGTCTTCCGTGCCAACATGTGCTCCATGCAAGTGTCAGCATATTATGGGCATAAACTGTAAGCTACGAGGAGGAACAATGTCAAGTGTAACATCAGCTAAATAATTTGATGTCAGTGACACAAGTTCTTGCTCACATTGGGAAAATGAAGTCTTGTATAAACTAAAAAATAGAATTTTAATGATATTTCTAAAGCAAAGGTAATAAAGGGCTATATAGAAGTGGGACAAAGGAAATACTTACTCTTTTTTCATCCCATACTCTATTTCCATCCCATATTTGAACAGTTCTATCAAAAGAAGATGTTGCGAAGAGAGCTGAACTTGGTATGAATCGAACATCCTTAATGATATGAAAATGCCCTTCCCAGTCATTAACAAAATCATAACTATCCATATTCCAAACCGTGATCTGGTACAGGAAAAATACTATCAGTTCTTGGCTCATGAGAAAAGCTCAATTGACCTTAACCAAACATTGAGCTTAAGATTGAAGACTAATATTTAATAGGATCAAACCTTACTCTCACTTCCAACACAAGCTAAGAGGCTTCCCTCAGATGAAAAATGGCACCGCAGAATCTCTGTTTTACTTGCCTGGAAGCTGCCAACCTCTTCAAAACAGAAGTCTGTTTTAAATATTTAGTTGCACAATTTATAGGCCAACTCCAAAGGTCACACTTCTTACTAGCATTATACCATCAAAAAAGATTATATATTCTCCCTCCGTCCCAGCATAAAAGTCTTTATTATTATTTTAGGTAGTCCCAAGTTAAATGTCTACTTATCTTAAATGATCTATTTTTTACAATAATTTGCCTACAATACCCTTATTATTAATTGTTATATTTCTATTCTCTATGCATATTTATGGAGCATCACTAGTAATGTGCAAAAAACTATGCAATTAAATGAGAATTTAAATATGGACAATTTTGTCATTTTATCCTCTTTCTTAATATGAGCAAAAAGTCAACCAGGACTTTTATCGTGGGACGGAGGGAGTATAATATTTCCAAGGGAACACTGAAGATGACAGTCTTCTATTTCGAAAATCCAGACCATGAATTGATATGAATCATTCATTATATGAACCATGGAAGTTAAGAACTAATGATATACCTTTAAGTTCAATACTGTTGCTAGCAGAAGAAGTTTGTCTCAACGCGTTGAAAGAATTGCTCATATCATCATCGCCTAATAAAAAAGATTTCAGATCCTCAATGGATATAAAACCATCAGTATTGGTCCCACCCTGAAATTCAATTAAAAAATGAATAACATTAGGAGGGGAACAAGATACAAGGTACGGAGCATATCAACAGAACTTGTATTTTTTACATTGAAAGAGAATGGCATGAGAGAAACGAGCAACAAAATGGCAACAAAACTTTTGGAAACTGCACAAATATGATATGCGCAGAATAATTCAATACACTTATAATTTCAACCTAAAGTGAAACTGAGTTCATTTTCCCGCGGGTTATATAGTATAGCCTACCCAAGCAGTCTCACCAGCAAGTAAATTGGATGGAGTCTTCCCCTTTCCACAATTTTGATTCAAACATTAGTTTATCAGAAAGTTATGTGGAATGGTTGTATACAAATTACACTCCAGGTAAAATATTGATACAAATATGTTGTTCTTTCAGCAAAATTGATAGTCTAAATCATCTCAACTAACCTCAGGTAACTGATGCTGCAACAGATCCTCCAGTTGCTTTTCTGCAGTTTGTGTCATAGGAGCCATACATTGATTCTCAGTTGTTCCTCCTGTAGGGGCACTGATCTGATAATCAATTTTGATTTAAAAAATAGTTATTATAAGGACAAGAATTATATATATATATGTGTGTGTGTGTGTGTGTGTGTGTGTGTGTGTGTGTAACAAATCTGAAACAAAGCTTTATGTTGCTACACATTATATACAAACAAATAGCCCAATAAATCATTAATACTTAAAAGGTTAATTTTTACTGCAACTGCTTTTATTGCACTTCCATCCGTCATTGTAGATTTATCACTCGGGACGGTAAATAATATCTAATGATATGGGTAAATAATATCCACCTATCACATAGGGAATTGTGTACAAGCATAAATGGCCCAAAGGTCTAATTCTGGAAGGGGAAATTAAGTCATGGATTCTGTTGAGCCCTACAATTATTCTTCAGGGACTCTCCAATATTGAACTTCTTATTGGTATCAACCCATCAACAAAAAATCCTACTCAGCCAAAGTTGTAAACTTTGATTAAACTGCAAGTATATTCTTTATTGGATTCTACCATAGCCCTCCATAAATACCTTGCTCAAACGTACCCTTAATATTTGCTAAGAATTTTTTAGTGGTGGTGTGATGATAGATATGATATCAAAAAATAATGTCAAATTAGGAATATCATACCATTTTAAATTGTCCTAAAATAGAAAAGTATCCAATTTTGGGACGGACTAAAAAGGAAAATGTCTTTTAAGTTGAGGACGAAGGGATTAATTTCTGTAACCAAAAACAAAAGTAATTATAACTGTAACATAACATTAAACAGTCAATACTTTTATTCTCCCTTTTTTTCTATGATTAAACTTTCATCAACTACTATGATATATTATTAATAGATTACCCCAATAAGTATTTCCTTTACACGCAAATATTGCACCACATAGTAATCTAGAGTATAAGAATGCATATGGAATCAAATCCTGCAATAACTACGCTATCATGCCTGTGAACTCATGACAGAATATGCAACAGAAGCTGAAAATGAAACTAGTAGCAGATGCGATGCCACTTACATTGAACGCCTCCCCTGGCAATGGCATTTGGCTGCTCCCTTTATTCTTCTCTATAAAGTACAAAATTACAACCATTAACACTCATAATTGTGAATATATATATATATATATATATATATATATATATATCAGCGTAGAGATAAAAGGGGAAAAAAAGGGCACAATAGTTATCATTTATGATTTATAACCAAAGAACTGAAACCACATGGAATACGTAAATCTTCCTGGAAATTCACAAGTAACATCACAATTACAATAATTAGTCTACTAACAAATAAAGACAAACACAAGAATACACCGTTCGGCTTTCGGAATACCTCCATGGGCAAAGTGAACTCAAACTGAGGGAGTACATAAAACTGTGCAGAACAAAATTAACTGGAAGAATGAAAGAAATGTGTAAACAACTTTGGCATTCACCTGGAATTTCTTTCAAGAAAACATATTAAAAACATGTAATTAATAAATTAATAACAAGGGCTAAGAAATTCGTTGCTTGATACAAATGACCAAGATATAAACAATCTGTGAGTGCACTTTGTTAAAAAATAATTTCTAGATAGATTCTTATTCGTTTAAGTTTAAATTATTCACGACTGCATAAAGTGATTAAAATAGTATGACGAGATATATACTATTTTAGAATCTTCCTCAATTTAATATAAACCTTTTTCTGTAAAAAAAATACCTCTAGGCTTCAGCTTGACAAAGAGAAATTTATTCAAGGGTTTAGGAGAGAACTACCCTAGACATGACAAGTTATCTAGCACCTTCAAAGCAGCATAGGTGAACAACCTGTTATTGATCTAATCTTTTTCTTTCCTTTTTTTTTTGGATAAAAAGAAGAAATTCTATTAAATGGAAAAGAGAATACAGGAAGGGAGTAGGAGTCCTCCAAATAAATAAAGTGTGAAAATAAGGAATAAATGATAAAGTGATGCCGCCAATCTGTATGAACATCTGAAATAACACCACTTCTAAAAGCTCCTATAGTATAAGCCTAGAGCGATACTAGAAATTAAACCATGTCTGAAAGAAGAGAAGAGAGAGATGGGTATCATTGGAAATTCTAACAGTACTTTTCGTCCATATGCCTTATAAATAGCAAAACAAACACATCTTCCAAATTATCTTAGCATCCTTATATCTTCCAAAGTCTCAACACCTTACACAAAAAGTAAACTGTCCAAAGAATAAAGGTTCACCAAATCTTAATCTAATCTTGATTCAAGATTCAATAATAATTTAAAGATAACAAGTCCACCATAGTTGTTACCTCACCTAGGCAGTTTTCGGCGCACTTTGCAATAGGGAGGCACCCGATCACCGAAATTTTGTGACACATAAAAGAAGATTTTTATTAAAGAAGTAGATCAGAAAAAGAAAAAATGGAAGTTGATGAAAAAAGAGAAGAACATAGAAGAAAAAGAAGAAAGAGAAGTAAGTATACTGATATAGCAAAGGTAAACGATCTACAATCACTTCCATCTACAATTGCCTTCTCTCTCTAAATCAGGGTCCTAAAAGGTAATCAATAGTTAATTTAATTCCAAAACAACCGAGTGTGTGAGCACTAATCCCCTTTCATTCTTTTTCAGTGTTCTAAAGAGCATTAGGCGAACCTAGGCAGCGGAGGTACCTTCGAGTGCCTAGTAGGCAACAACCTTGATACTAAACCAGATCGAGCCAGGAATCTTCTTGGAAATGGGAAGATCTAGGAAAGGCGGCCAACCTCTTGGAGAGAACAATGTGCATGGAGCATGTGAGTAGGGATGCAACTTTGTGGACCCCTCGTCTGTCTCGCCTGATAGGTGGTGGTCTTACACCCTTCTCAAAGGAGAGGCTCACTATATGGCTCCGTCCAGGAATCAGGAGCTCCCCTTTCCATTAACCAACGGGTTCTCAAACCAACCTATCTTCCCTTTTTATTCCTCAGTGAGCGGGTTTTTTTCAAGGAAGTTTTAACTTTCTTCCAAGTCAAGAGCTAGCGGTAAAAGCTAGTCATCAAAATCATACTTTTGGTCGGGAAGGATCCTGGAGGTTAAGCAATATAATTTTCATATTTTTAATTAAACTAAGGCTATTCTTTTGTATTTATTATTTTAAAAATTATTAACCACAATAATGAGATGCATTTCAACTACATCACTAAATGAGTATCATTGTCTAAGAAGGAAGAGAAAAATTATGAAACTAATAGTATAGAACGGGAATGAATAAAGGCGAAGAAACTGATAAGACGGAAGTAGAGATACCGAGAATAAATAAATGAGAGATATACTTTGTTTGGTAACTAAAAGAGGGTAAAATGTAAATGTGCATTGAAAAAAAAATGAAATAAGGAGTTGGACCGCCTAGCCTAGCTTGCCAAAGTCCTCCCCACCCTGAATACTTGGGCGCCTAACCATTATTTCCAAGAGCGGGGTGGCGCCCAACCTAATTTTCAGAACACTGCTCTTTTATATTGAATCCATATTTACAAAATAGAATAAAATTCAAGGATAAGGCAATTGCAGCAACTCGTTTTCATCCGCACCCCATGCAAAATTCATTATCAATCTGGCAAACCCAAGCTTCCTACCAAACAAACTTAATTGTTATTTTGAATCTTCTCAAACAGGTTTCTCTTTGTTCTAATAATTCAGATCAAATATTATGGTCTTTGAATTTTTTAGGTGACTTTTTTACAATTCTTTTTTTTTATTTATTTTATTCATATTCGATCTCCCAGTGATTTTCCTTAGCTTCTTGTATTTGGAAAGCCAGGGTAATCTCAAAACTAAGGATTTTATTTGATTGGTAATTTACAATTGTCTCAATACTAATGTGTTGTTGCAAAAGGAAAGGGCCACACAAATACTTGTGCCTAGATATGTATGTCACGTGTAAGAAAGTTAAGAGTGTCATGCGTTTTTTTTGTTATACTTTTATTTTTATTCATTGGGTTATAGCATAAAGGTTATGGTATTTTCTTGTTAGAGTTTTGAGGAGGCTTGGGTGACCTTTACTCCTTGGAGAGTTTCCTTCCTGTAAGGTTTGGGATTTTGGGAGGTACATAAATTCCACGATTCTTTAAAGGTTGTTCTTGTTTTGCTATTTTATTAGGTATATGACTTGAAAAGAATACTAGACTAAGTTATATAGACTGGATGGAGTGTCAGACGAATATGGATACTTTGAAGAGTGACGAGGATACTCCACAATTTTGCCAAATTTTACACTAAACTAAAGTGTCTCGCACCCATACCTTTGTCCGAGTGTCGATTGTCGGACATGGGTACCCATACCCTTGTTCAAGGGGCAGTGCTTCATTAGTTTTTGTGTATTTCTATACTTAGTTTAATTGAAGGTTTCTTTGTCATCCTTTTCTATACTCTATTCTATCAATAAAACTTCTTCATTTATCCAAATAAAAGATTCTCTTTCCACATCATAGTTAATCCTGCACTACCAAACTCCCCTAACATAGAATCTATTGCTTCTATAGGTAACTTATATTTTCATACATAAAAGCATTAATTTGCTTCCATATTTTTATATCTACGGCTAAGGGCTTTCAAATTTTCCATTTATTGAGCTTTCACTCAAACTCATTGAATAACTTATTGAGCTTTTTTAAGAGTATATAAAGGATCTAACAAATCATGTTTTATGATCTTTCTTTCCATTTTGCCCATGCTTATTCTATAGGTGAATTATTCAACTTGTTTAAGATGAGGAGCACGAGTATGTGAATAACAAATTTCTAAAACTATGACAAGAAATAGATAATAAACAATAATTAGCTCGTTTACACCTCTATAGAAATTTCTATGGTTCATAGTAAAGAACCCAACGTAATAAAAACAAAGTCGTTACTTATACCATTTGTAAGGTCCTTTTTTTTTAAATGTCAAAAACAACCATCATTTAGTTTGAAGGCAAAGTACTCTAGTAGACAAGTGTGAGAATGCTGCTTTGAGTTTGTGAGTAACCATTTACAAAAATACGTCAAAGATGAGGATCATATCCAATTTATCCCTCCTACCACTCCACGTAAATGAAATTTCTCTAGATATTGACCTTTTAATCTTTCTTTACATAGTATAGTCAAGCATATACCTTATTTTTCTACTATTAAGTTTCATGTTGTTCCCTTTTTGGAGGCAAAGATTGTTTAATTTTTCAAAAACTATTTTAGTATAGCTTTTCCAATATAATAGAAACATTTGCGTTATTTCTATATAGTAGTTTTATATAAGGCATTGAGTTATGATTTATTGTTCTAATTTTCTAAAATGAAACAAAACAATTAATGGTTGTAGTATATGGCACCATAACAATGTAGGTGAAATTATCATCATAGTCATGAGAGTGCAAAGATGTTGAATATGAATCCTTAATTATACATCTTATGTTGAGTGGAATTCTTTTCGCCAAATTAACCTATCCCAAAAAAGTTGTGTAACTCTATCTTGATACAACACTCTTGTTTACAAAAACATATTGCTCAAAACATTAACATCGTCCATCTCTTTTTCCTACAAAATGGTGGATTGGTAACTTTTAAAGGTTATGATAAGTATCACTACAAAATTTAATCGATATGATGTTTACAAGTGTTCTCGTAGAAATAAAGGCATGTTTCGCATTACCTGAGCATGTAGCGTCTGAATTTTTGATATAATTTTTTGCTTCATGATTCATATTCCTAAAACATTCATTCGACATGTTAGAATTTGCACATATCTCGAGACTTACGAAAAGGAAATCAAAATATTGGATTTTTTATTACTTTTGTTGTCAAATCGTCGATGATACCCCGACATACATGGTTACCAGATACCCACCTTTTCCCCATTTTAATGCTCTAATAATAAATATTTATAGTAACCTCTTTTAAGAATCCCCTCCCCTTTTCCACTCTGTCACAACGACCGAATTGATTATCTTCATGCATAAAGATACTAGATTACTTGGTAGAAAAGATTTTAAAATCATTACAAACCTCTTTTTTTTTTTTCTATTGCAATTTCTGGATTATTATATGATGATTTTTGAACTTTCCCTAAATGTGTTGATATTATTGGCGAGATGAATCATTTCGTCGGACAAAAGAAGATTATTATGTACAAACTTAATCGAAAGATTCGTTTCATTTCCATTGTGGAAGACACAATTTTTTCTGATTTTGTTAAACAACCTACCCCCGACATGTGTGCAAGCTCCGAAAATAAATCTACTGTCCCATTTTAGCAATTAAATAGGGGAGGGCAAATGAGAAGTCACCCCCATTTTTTACTTTTACTCTTGCTTTTTGACATGGAGGAGAAAGTGATACATATCAATGTAGAAATGAACATACAGGAGTCTCCAATTCGATTTGACAACTCCTAGTTTGAGAAAAGAGTTGCCCTTCTAAGGCAAAACACTCCCCTACCGATTGTATTTTTACATCTCACAATTTTGACAGATCGCTTAACCCCATTCATATACAACATTGTGATTTAAATATGCCACACCAATTTGTTATATATGGATGATGAGATTCCATATGAAATTGAAAAAGATAGAAATTAAATGTTAATTACTAACATTTAAGCTTAGGAGTTGGTAATTCTATCTAAAGAAACATAAATGGGTAAGTTCTTCTTGGCTTATTTATTAACAAAATAACTCCAAATTAAAATTGAGATTAATCTCAAGTGAAAAGTATTTATTATCATGTTTTTTAGAGGAATTTGTTATTAAGTAACAAATATTTGAAAATTGTAAGAGCGTAATCGGAGCTATGAAGTGACTCTGAAGAGTAGAATGGACTAATGATCAGGATTAAGTTGGAAATATGTAAGTTACCGAATAAGCTCATCAATAGACCCAAAAAAATTTAAGTTAATTAAAGATTGGATTATGGTAAATCAATATCAGGGTAGAAGGCAATGACTCAGAAGATGACACCACATCTCCTGACTTATGCCAAGCTCTTTGCATATTTTGAAGTCAATAAGCAAATTATGAGCTCAGATCTGAGCTCAGAGTTAGAATTTGAGCGAGGGAAAGATAAAGGGCCCACCCCCCGAAGGTGTAGGGCTGACACCTACATCTACTCGTGCTCCAACTAGTTGACTTATGAAAATGGACTTACTACCGGAGATATTCGTATTACTTTGTCTACACTAGTTAGAGATAAATAAATTGAAATCTTTCATAACTTTATTGGTGTTCTTCTATTGTGTGATCCGGCGGCGTATGTGCGACCTGTCTATAAGATTTTGAGTTGATGGTTCGTTCTTCATAGCAAAGAACTATTGAAGTAGGATAATGCTTATTGATTTCGTCAAAAATAAATTTTACATGGGTCTAGGCTTGATTGATTAATTATTTTAAAACTAGTTCCTCGCCTTGGTGGCTCCCACAAGGTAACGACTTCAAGCTCGAACAAAGAATGCTCTTCTCCAAGGCATAGGTCAAAGAAAATACGTTATGTAGACAACGAGTGGAGGGCATAAACCCTTCTAGAAATAGAGGTAAGTACTACCAAGAGACCCCAACCCTTTCCTTTTAAAGGAGTTGAATCTAGCAAAATAAACTTTTCCAACCAATTCAATGTGTTGTAGGACTAAGTATTAGCCATGAAGGTTCGTACGCCTTAATATTGGCCTAGGTAGTAAGGAAAGGCACACTTTATATACTTCATGGGCATAACAATTTTCATTAATTTTTTGGCATCCACATGTCAACATATTTTTAACTTTACAGTATTCTAATTTGGCATTTTTGAATTCTTCTTCTTTTAAGGAAAGATTTATAGACAGTTATTAGAAGATAAAGGAAGTACAAGCCATCCTTCAGTAATAGCTCGTTTTGCCAATCAGGAGATTCAGCACTGGAATGCAGAAAGCAAACAAAAGTTGAACAATATACGAAGTCCTTAAAGGACTGCCATCCAGTCCTTCTGTAAATGTGAAATATCAAACACCTTTAATGCACCCACAGTAAATGTCCGGATGGACATGAGAAAGGACACTCAATCCAATAAAGATATTTAGGCATGAAAAAATTGTTGAATTCTTCTCCTAAAACCCCAAAAGAAATATCAAAGTTGCCAATCATTGAACAATGAAGAAAAAGGGTAAGAGTGAGTCTCGTTAGCCAGTGTACATAGTGCGCAAACATTTGTAGACGAGGCTTTGTAAGATCTACCCTCTAAAGCACGTTATTATTACCAATCACCAATAAAAGGCCTAATACTATAAGGAGTCTCTGTCTTCTGAACGTACAAACCTAATGGAAGTGTGATCAGGGAACAAATACTAAGGAGGAACGAAAATAAAAAGAACTGGAAGAGAAGGTGATTGATAAATCTGAATCCAAGAGCACAAATTAAGGGAAGAGGACAAAGTTAAATAGCCAAGAATAAGAAGATGTGAGCACAATTCCCGGCCTCCCTATATGCGAGATTACAAAAAATAATGCACGAGTCAAAAAGCTGGTATCCATATATAATGCACAACATACTTGGAAAATTAGTAGCTTCGCACAACCATACACAATAATCCAATCAGGTGTGCATCAAGGGGGAAACTTATAATATAATGAGTGAACAGCAACTAACAGTACTAGCAAGATCAGACACCATACTTATAAAAAGCTAAAAGGCGAAAGGGCTACTTGAATTTGCCCTACCAGATAAAAGAACCAAAATATTTTACGCTTTAACAAAGCGCAATAAACATAATGTGGATATCAGCTAACTTATTGAAATTCATAATACTGATTAATTATTAAGAGGCGAACAGATAAGATGAAGCCCCAAATTTCTCAACAGACCAAATCCATTATCAAAAAAATATGTTCCAAAAAGCAAACAAACCAGCGTCACGAAGTTCTGTTGTTGGATTTATGGAATTCAGTCCTGCAGGAAGAGTTGGCTCCATTTGGGTAGATCTTCCCAGAGAAATGCCATGCCCATTATCCTGGAACAAAAGAAAAACCTTTTAATCTCCATTCACTAATAAAACCTATGACGCTCAATAGAATTGTCTGCATAGTTGTCACCATACCCTCGCAACCCGCAATGGTGGAGACTGTGTAAAAGCTTGCCCCTGTAGTTGGCTGTGACAAATGAATGCACATCAGAAAGATCAGAAACCTCAATCCATAAGAATCAAGGATAAAAATTGTTAATAGCCTCATCCAACTACCTTAAAAAAACACAATGATCATTCCAGATTCTCTAATTAAGCGAACTCCTAATGCTATATCATGATATCAGTGCGAAATTAATGGCTACAGATTCAATTTCCTAACTACTAATAAAACCGTACTTCCAGATTCTTTGAGCGAGTACTTTTTTGAAGAAATGATATCATTGTGAAAAACAAGTGTATGAAAACTGTGCTTTCACTTGTTACCTAATTTTACAGCTCACTCGCTTCACTTGATTGTGCATTTGAAGTGGGTTCAGCTTCTGTTGTGCTTGTGATAGGAGATTATGTTCTTTTTGATTATTGAGAAATCATTCAAAAATATGGGGTATATAATTATTATTCTGATTCACCTTTTAAAGGTAATCATGACATTCAAAGTTTATGATTCTTACTTGCAATCAATCTCTAGTAGTGAGAGGAAAGATAAGTTCATCCATTTAGTGTCATACACGATTGATTGCAAGTAAGCATCATAAGAAGAAAACATCAAGTTAAAATGTCTTAACTACTTTTACAATCTCAATCAGAATAATAAACATAGATTACTCTCACTCTTTTCTAATGTTTTCTCAAAAATCACAAAGAGAATTGATTCAATCACAAACACAACAGACCCCAAAAACCAACTCCAAATGCAATTCAGTATGATGGATAGATAATTTATTTGAAGTAAATTACCCAGCACTGCTTGAAGATGGAATTAAGTGAGCCCTATTATCAGCATCAAGAAGCCTTCCACTGGAATTCCTTTCCACATACGGAATCCTAGGACGCTCTCCAATCAACAAACTTGCAGCTGTTGGTCGAGCCTTATCAAAGTCAGGATTGATAGGACGCTTACCAGCCCTACACTGGTTTATTCCAGGAGTTGGCAACAAACTTGCCGATGGTTGCCCCAGCATAGTACCAAAGTCGGTATTAACAGCAAAATTACCAGCCCCCTTCTGGTTCATTTCAAGAGCTGGAACTTCAGCCCACGGTTGGTTCATTCCAGGACTTGGGAATGAACTAGTTGATGGCTGCCCCACCACATTACCAAAGTCGGTATGGATAGGGTAATTGCCAAGCATTTGCTGGCTTGGTCCAGGAGTTGCCACTAGGGGGAATACGTTTTGTGGTGTGTCCCCCATCATTATTTCCTGAGAATTGCCAGCACCCTGCTGGTTCTTTTCAGGAGTTTGCTCCACAGGGCTTATGTTCTGTAGCAAGCTCCCCATCAATGAATCCTGAGAATCAATTGAAACATTTCTCAGATACATTATTACGAACAGGAACTTATACAAAAGATAAGAATTTCAAGTTCATCAAACAAGACCTTTCCGGTGGATTCTACCTTGTTCGCAGGATCGGCCGGATTCCTCAAGAAGTATGGGGCCCAGAATACTGCCCACCATTCAGCCAAAAACCCTTCAGGATACATAGACACTACAGCAAAAAATACAACATTCAAATCAATAATCAGACGGATTGTAACAACTTCAGACATAACTATAAAATTCAACATGCATGAGAGACTTAACGCAGCATTCTTCAATTAATTAAATGACAAGAACATAATTGTGCGAACATCTTGACTGCATTCCAATATTAGACATTTAATTAGACATCATAAAATTACAATTAATTAATTATATAACAAAAAGTCATCAGATAATTATCAAGGCAAAATTCCAGCAATTAATTAACTGAATTATTTTCACAAGAAAATTTTGATATTTTCATAAGGCCTTACTCACATAAATTTGGGTCCCATATACTTTTTATGTGACAACAGCCTTGTGAAACTCTTGTGAAAAATTAAGAGCAAACCAGAAAAATAACTAATAACTCAAATTCAAGTGAGGAACTTTATGAATAAAACACAAATAATTGAAATTGATATTTTTTGAAGAGAAACTGATATTTTGCAAGACTCCTCTCATATTAATAGCAAATAGGACCTACATTCCTTTGAGTAAGAGCTTGTGGAAATATCAATTTTATCAAGTGGAAATAACAAAACACAAAAATAAACATGAACATTACACAAGTTTCTTCTTTCATTGAAAGAAAACTATCCAAAAATAATGAGGAGAAAAAGGTACCAACCTCCTTCAAGGTCAAGATTTGCCTCTTTGGCAAATAACTCAGCAAGTTCATGCATGTTCTTTTTCTTCATATGATCATAAATGTACAGCGACAGCCTAAAAATCCCAAATCAAATATGCTCAAAAAAGTAAGTAGAAATAAAGAAAACAAAAATCAAATGGATTTAACACGTAGTACAACTATAGCTCACATCTTATCAGAATCCCAGTAGTTCCCAAACGCCATTTTCTTCAAAAACAAACTTAACTCCACCAAAAATGAAAGAAATAGATTTAAAGTAAGGAAATAAGGAAAGAAGCAAAACCCAGATGAAGATTAACAATCAAAAGTAAAGCCCTTTCGGGATTCCTCAAGAAATACAGAGAGATAGAAACAGAGAATGAGAGCAAATGAAGATAGAAAAAACAGAGGAATAACGTAATGTATATAGAGAAGAAGGAAAATTGAAGGTGCTAGCTCAGTTTGTTGAGAAGGAAACACCTTGCAGTGCCATGCAAAAGAAGACGAAGAATAGGGGGGAAAAAACAAAGATTGTTTAATTGCGGAGCGGAGGAGAACGAGTAGAGAGATTGAGAGTGATTTTATCCATCTTTTATTACCAGCAGTGTAAAAACAGTGGACCGGCTTTATGCACACATAATGCTCGCATACATATATAGTGGGACCCGTCTAACATGCATGCAGCACATATATATATATATATATATATATATATATATATATATATATATATATATATATATGTGACTCATTTTTATAAGATAGTAGTATTATTTTTATGGATAGTTATAAAGGATAATTTTGAAAGGAAATTAAAACTTGGGGCTGAAAACGAGAAGCTTTGAAAGTTTTGTCATAAGTTTAATGGGTGCAATTGAAAAAACAAAAACAAAATAAAATAAAAAAAATATATCTTGTGGCTTTATATGTTGACTTTTTTTAAGAGTTATCTAAATAATAATTATTAGTAATATTTTTACTATATATTTAATGTAAGAGGTCAACTATATATATAATCTTATCTGATTTCATTTATTGATATACATTGTAATTATAATTCGATATAAAAATTTTACTATACATAGAGGGACTCAAAAATAAATTATGCTTTTGAATATGAAGTTAATATTTTACTACTAAAATTTGATATTGGGAATTGATATTTTTGTAAAGGATTTGATAGTTTCACAAGACTCTATCACTTGAGTAGTAAATAAAATTTATATTTATGTGAATAAAATCTTGTGACAATAACAAATTTTACCAATAAAAATAATGATTCTCTTAATAATTTAATGAGATTTCTTTCATAAATATGGGGTCCAGTTATTATTATATAAGAAAATATTGTTAAACTATTAATTCGCTTGCGGATTTATTTCCAGCGCTATGAGTACGGTGGACCACGTTTATGGATTGCTATGAAGGGGATTTTAAAACTCGGGGGCTGAAAATTGAACTTTGAAAGTTTTCTCGTAATTTAATAATGGGTGAAATTAAAAAATAAAAAATATAAAACTTGCTTTTTTTAATTAAAAAAATAATAATTTTATAAATAAATTTCACATTTTGGCAAAATCTTTAGGGTCCCTATTCATTAATTATTTTGCATGAAAAATCTTGTGAAATTATTAATTTTTTTTAGATATATCAGTTATTTTTTAATATTTTTGATATAATAAGAATTTTGTTAAACAATCTTGGAAAAAGAAAAGATGGTAGTAGATGACAATGCTCAAAAACTGAATTTATTTATTTATATCCAAAAAGACATAGCAGATAGGGATCCGGTTACAATGAAGTTAACTTCATGATATGTTGATCAATTATCAATACAGTTTTGATACACAGAGAAAAAGATCATTTTCCGCATGCGTGTTGACACTGTATTGGTCAATTGATTAAAATTAAAATCATGCTAACCACTTCCAACAGATAGACTTTGACTCTAAAACTCAAAAAGGTGACATTATAAAGAAAATTTGTTCCTAATAAGGGAATTAATATTTCTACAAGTAAAAGGTAAAAGTGATAGTCACACAAGATTCCTCACATAGATAGTAAATAGGTTTCACACTCATGTGATAAAGAACTTGTGAAAATATCAAATTTTACTTGTAAAAATAATAATTCCCTATAATATTAATTTTGATACTTCATAATTAATGTTTTCTCCATTTCACAAAAATGTTTAACTTCATAAATTCATTTTGTGAGATTATCAATTTGGTATAATATGAAATTATCTATTTTTAGTCAAAAATAAAATTAATTTCGTAAATTATGTGAAATTAATGTTATTAAAAAATTTATTACTTTTAAAACTTAAATAAATTTACAACTATTTGAATTATAATATTTTTTGAATTTATTTTTTAGAGTCAAAACGGGACCACTTTTCGCAAGTAGACTAAATTTTCGAACAAATCATCTTATAATTAATGGGGAAAGGTCAAAAAATGTCTCCAACGTTTACTCCGATATCTCACTTACACCTTAAACTACTTTTTTTTTTTCAAAAGTATCCTTCACGTTACAAAATTTAGGTAACATTTGTGACGCTCCCAAAATAAGTATACATCACCTATTCTGAGTCGTCAAATACATGGTACAAAATATAAATACAACTTAATTATACAACCGCTGTGGGTATGCAATACGACAAAACATAAAATTGTGAGTTTGAATACAAATATTGTCTACTGAGAGATTATACTGAACTCAAAAGGAGTCCTCATTACAATTATTATCACACTATTTCACAGAATAGTGAGGACTACTAATGCTATCATCTGGCTCGTCACTCCGTTCCCCGACTAGTCCCTACTACGTTCTTATTTCCTGAAGAGAACGATGAAAGTAAAAGGGTGATCTCAATTAGCCCAGTAGGAAATATTATGACTAAGATAATGCAGAATATATTATCGTTAGCCTTGAACAAATGTTAAAACCGATACAATATAACAACCATCAAGTTTAATCTGCAATGAACAAGCGAATCCATTAAAAGAGTCAAGTAGAGAATAAAATCTACTATCTTTTATGATTTAGAAGGTTTTTCATCACTTTTATTGTTGAGACTCGACAATAAATAATCCACATCATCGAATCACCCATGCTACTTCTGGCCAAGGATATTCTTTAAGTATCACGACCACAATTATCCATGCACTACGGGCCAAGAATATTTGTGTATTCAATAATGGTCATGATCATGCCAACAACTCGTCCATCAATGCTCTACGGCCAACGAGGACTTTTTCCACATCATTTGTAATATTACGATCATGATTACATCGAATAATCCCTCAGTCATAATCATACCAAGTCCATCTATGCACTATAGGCCATGAGATGACTTTCAACAAAATATAAACATGAGGATGATGACAATGATATAAGAATTCAATAAAACAAGTTCAAGAATTAATTTATCCGAGAACTAATATCGTCAAATTGTCGACATGATCTTCGCTTTGTAGAGTAAAATTCAAGAATGCTCGTAAAAATATTTCCATGAAAAGATCTTTGGATGAAGCGCAAATATCAAGGATATTCCACTAATTTAATGGAGTATAAGTCAAAACTTTAACCAACCGAGTATAATAAGGAATGGAATAACAAAAGAAATCATCAAGCGTGCGATGACCGCATTGCAGCGAGTTATTCCAACAGAATAATAAATAACGGAATCGGACCAGTCCCATGTAAAACGCATGCATGTGAGGATATTCCAACAAAATAATAAAGATTTTGAATCGGTCCGCCAGAGAACGCATGAGACGGATATTCAACAGAATAATAAAAGGCGGAACCAGTCCAAACAGAAACCTTGAACAAGATATTCCAATGTAATGATAAATAATGGAACCAGTCCCAAAGAAACGCATGAACATGGATGTTCCAACATAATGATAAAGAATGGAATCACAAAAGAATTTCACCAAGTATAGGGTAGCCCGTGTATACAGGTTATTCCAACAGAATAATAAAGAATGGAATAACAGAAGTTCTCTTCATAGATAAGAAAGAAATAATACTCCCTACCTTAGAAAAACTAGATACTGAAATAGTGAGGTAGCAGACTTCTCTTCTTCTTTCTATAATTTCTCTCTATAATAATCGCTCTAAAGCTTTTGTGAATTGGTGAGAAATAAAGGAAGAATGAGCTTCTATTTATAGAAAAATATAGTTTCGATAATTGTACGTTTTGGGGCTCGAAAAAATTACGATCTGATACCTCCAACTTTTCTTTTATTTTTAATTTAGTTATGGAAGTATTATCAAACTTGCACCACCTCCTTAATAGTAAATAATGTGATTCAATAGTGAATTATGTGAATTAATAGTCCTGAACATGTGAAAATACTAATTACGATATAGTACTCCATCTATACCTTCATTTTTAACTTAGTCAACGCAAGTATTATCAATCTTGCACCAACTCCCCTAATAATAACAAGAATGTGAAACAATAGTATACACATGTGAACAAATAGTTATAATCATGTGAAATAATAGCAATCAATTGCTCATTTATCCTAAGTAAATACTTCGATCGGTCAAAATAACCTCCGGACATCAATTTTATCCAAATAAATGTGGATTTTTTACTAACACAAATAATTCCAACATAATGAAACTATTTTTATCAAAAATATAAATTTTGAAATTTTGAAGTTTGACTTTTCTCGAAAAAGTCAACTGTTGACTTTTTGACCAAATAGTAAAAACCGATAAATTTTGTGTTTATAGTCTATTTTTACTAATTTCATCGCTCCGGACTCAAATATCACGTCCGCGTCTCCAAATTCAACTCCGAACACAACTTCAATTTTAATAACATTCATCATTAATATTATAACTCACAATATTTATCAACCAGGTTGTTCCCAGGAAAGAGGGGGCTTTCCAATAGGGATTTCTCCCTATTGGCGCGCAATTAGGTGACCAAACCTCTCCTTGATAGAACTTCTAGACATTGTAAATATTGCAATTTAATAATATGAATAACTTTGTCGTCTCAATTATTGATTTAATAAAATAACATATTATGCAGATGATACTACGACAATAATCGAATCAATAATATGAGAGATATGATGCAAAGAGAATTATCAGTAGCAATAATTGAGTATAACCGAGTGACTTCTCACGTAAGCATCAATAATCAATACCGTGTGCTACTTATGCAACCACGCGTATTCGCATTACTTTACTACCGGGTAGTTCAACAGCTTAACGATAAAACTTCCGCCGTTATTTTCATAAAGTATTTTTATCGTCGCTTTCTTAATCCGATAATAATTCCGCTGTGGGGGTCCACCAATGATTGTCTTGTTGTATCGAATATTCCTCGTTAAAACGAATATTCTCCACCAATCGAATATTATATAACAACTTTGCGTATTTTGCAAAATTTGTAAATATTACCCATAACTATAACATTATATCAAATCCACACCATAATATTCAAAAATATATTTAGAGAAAATTTAATCTTTATTCAAAAGTTGGGGTCGTCTGACCGCCTTCTTATTATGAAATTTCGTCCTCGAAATTAGGGTGCGTTCTGGTATGTCAAGAGGTGAGGATACTTTGATTTCATTTGATTCTAACTCCCGTGTCATTTCCTCAACATCGTGGTTTCTCCACAAAACTTTGACTTGAGGTATAACCTTGGAGCGTAGAATATGTTCCTTCTTATCCAAGATTTGAACAGAACATCTTCATATGTGACACCCCAAAATAGGTATACAACACCCATTTTGAGTCGCCAAATATACATGTACATAAAAAGCAAACTACAACTTCAATAATACAATTGTCGCAAGAAAATAATGACACAACACATACCGTGAGTTTAAATACAAATATTGTCTTCAGACAATATCCGCACTCAAATAAGTCCTCATTACAATTATTCAAACACTATTTTACGTAAATAGTGAGGATCGCTAAAACATCTTTCTAGAACCATCACTCCATACCCCGACTAGATCCTCGCTATGTTCTCACCTCCTCACGAGAAGAAAAATAGAACAAAAGGAAAATGGTGAGCTCAACTAGCCCAAAAGAAGAATATTATGACTAAGATAATATACAACAAATTATCATTAGTTTTCAACAGGAAAAAATCGATAAAATATAATAGACAACAAGTTTTAGATCAACAACTGCAATGGAAATAAAGAATCCATTAGAAGAGTCAAGTAGAGAATGAGTTCTACTATCTTCTAAGATTTAAAAGTCCATCATCAATTTTATCCTCAGAACAACAATCAATATACATCTTTAATCAATATTCATCTTTGCACTACAGCCCAAAGATATTCATTTAGATCACCAGATTGGTCATGTTCATCTCAACACTGCTCATCTTCGCACTACGGCCAAAGATATTCATCAATTAATCATTCATCTTTTGCACTACTGGGCCAAAGATATTCAAGAATATCATCATTTAGGGTCGAGGATGATGAAAAATATTTTAAAGAAAACGAATCCAGTGAGACAGGAGGAAAAATAGTAAGGATTCGTATAACAGTTTATCCAAGATCAATAACACTCCATAATAACCAAATTTGAAGCAAAATTCAAGAATAAAGATCAAAACATGGATACAATCAAAGATAGTAACCATAATAGACATCTTGGACACAAAGAAGAAAATTTCATTTTTCGGTGAATAGTACCGTATTCGTGAATAATGCCGTATACGTGAATAGTAACCCCGACACAAAAGTTCCAAATTTGATAAAAATTTAGATCAATACTTTGGCATAATGATATTGAAGAAATAATATCATATATGAAGAAAATAACATCCCTTACCTCAAAATATCATTACTTCTGATCGGAATATCGGTATAAGGCTGAAGGAAACTTGCACTGATGAATAGAAACTCACAAAGTATCTAAATACTCACAAAATACACTCAATAATCTAGAGAGAGAAAGAGAGAAAACTTATTTCTGGTGTGATTTTCAATTCTAACTTAGCCCTCTATTTATAGGAAAATGTTAAGACGCCAAGGCAGACTTGACTTGACTGCATCTTGATGGGTTTACTACTGCTACTATTGCCACCCACCACATTTGAAATAAAATTCAGCACATTTCTTCACTAACCACAAGTGGGGCCCACTCAATTCTAGAATTTTCCACCAAAATTATTTATAAACCTAATTTCTGAATCAGCCACCTCTTAAAATTCATAACAAATCATACGTTCATTTTTAACGGTTCAAAATTTATGGACATATACTCAACTTATATATGTATAACATATCCAAAAATCACAACGATCCCACGGTTGGATTAAAAATTATAACTCACGCAATATATCTCAAAAATACTGGTTTAATTTTTAATACCTTCATTCCGACAAAAATACTGATAAAACACCTCAACATTAACTCTTTCATTTTTAACCACAATAAATATATCCAACATTTATATCCACATAAAATAAATATTTCCTTATCATATGAATCAATAATTAATTATTCACAAATAATATTACGAATCACATTTATGACAACCAGTAGTTCCTGGAAAGAGGGGCTTTCAATAAGAATTTCTCCTTCTTGGCCGCAATTAGGTGACCAAACCTCTCCTTGTGTAACTTTCTAGACATTGCCAATAATGCTATCTAATAATATTATTCAAATAATATGAATTATTGATCCGATAATGGAAAATATCATGCGAAAGACAATTATTGAAACAACAATAATATAAAATATCAACGTAACAATTATTGAATTAATAAAATAAAATATTGAGCGATAATTCATCAGAACAATTATTGAAGTAGCCTTTCTACGTAAGGATCAATAATTCATCAATACATCGTGCATCCACGCCAGACATCGTATTTTAACCACCGTATTCCAACAAAGTGTTAATTGTAATAACTACAATTATTTATAAAAACTCAAACTTGTCATTTTCTTCATCCGACAATTATTCTGTTATGGGGCCCACAAATGACCGCGCCGTCGTACGAATATTCCCCGACAACAAGAATATTCCACGACTAAATGAATATTCCCCGACAACAATGATTATTTTATAACCACTTGCATATTTTGCAAAATTTGCACATTTCACCCATAACCAGAGAATTATATCAAATTAATAACTTATTATTCACAATAATAATTAGAGGAAATTTGATTTTATTTATAATAAGTTGGGGTCTTACATCATACGTCAAATCTTCCGCTATTTCGTCCGATTCTAACTCAATAATGTGGTTCGGGTCTTTCACATATTTACGTAACATGGATATGTGAAAAACGTTATGAACACGAGATATACTTGGCGGTAAAGCGAGTCTATAGGCCACAGTTCCTACTCGATCGAGGATTAAAAATTGGTCGATGAATCGAGGATTGAGCTTTCATCTCTTTCTAAATCTTGTAACTCCTTTCCATGGAGCAACACGTAACAACACATGATCTCCAATATCGAATTCCACATCCTTTCGATGAAGATCATCATAACTCTTTTGTCGATCTTGTGAGGTTTTTATACGTTGTCGGATCATTTGAATCTTTTCCGTAGTCATACGTACCAACTCTGGTCCCAACAATGTTGTTTCACCCACCTCATCCCAAAGATCTTTGAGAACGACACTTTCTTCTATACAACGCCTCGAATGGAGCCATGCGATACTTGTTTGATAAGCGTTGTTGTAGAAAAACTCCACCAATGGTAAGAACTTATCTCAACTTCCTTGAAGTCGAGGACACAGTCTTAATAGATTTTCAAGAGTTTGAATCGTCCTCTCCACTACCCGTCTGTCTCGAGGATGATATGCCAAGCTAAATTATAAATCCGTGCCCATAGCTTTTTGCAAACTAACCCAAAATCTTGAAGTGAATCTTGGGTCTCAATCGAAACTATGGATCTTGGCATACCATGCAATCTTACAACCTCGCTTATGTACATACTGACGCAAGACGTTCAAGTGTATAAGTTTCTCGTGTCGGTAAGAAATGAGCGGACTTGGTCAATCTATCAACAATGACCCAAATCGCATCTATGCCTTGAGAAACTTTGGGAAGACCGTGTAATCTAAATCCATGGTAATGTGCTCCCACTTCCATTCTAGAATTTCAAGTGGTTCTGATGGACCTTTTGGTACTTGATGCTCGCTTTTTTAACTCGTTGACAAATTAGACACCTTGAGATAAATAATGCTTATCTATCTCTCTTCATATTGCTCCACCAAAATGTATGGCGAAGATCACGATACATTTTGGTACTCCCGAGATGGATTAAAAGCGGTGTGTTGTGCGCCTCCATCATGATTTTATACTTTAAATCGTGGTCGTTAGGAACACAAAGTCCGGAGTTGACTCAAGTATTCCTTCTTCATCGATTTTTGCTTCGCATAGCACCTTCTTGCACTTTCTTCCTCATACGCATCACTCCAGATCCAGAACTTGAAAGCAACTTTAACTTTATCAATTAAAGTCGGTTCTACTCGTATATTCGCCATCATCACATGGGTCCCTGGAGTTTTTAACTCTATCTCCATCCTTTGCAAGTCACACAAAATGGGCTTTTGTGTTGTGAATATTACACTCGTACCCTCATATGATCTTCTACTCAATGCGTTAGCTACCACGTTCGCTTTTCCAGGATGGTATTGGATGGTATGATCATAATCTTTCAACAGTTCAAGCCAACGTTGTTGTCGCATGTTGAGTTCCTTTTGAGTGAAGAAAATATTTGAGGCTTTTATGATCTGTAAAGATCTCCACTTTCTCTCCATACAAGTAATGCCTCTAAATTTTAAGTGCGAAGACAACAACTGCCAACTCTAGATCATGAGTAGGATAATTCCTCTCATATTCTTTGAGTTGTCTTGAGGCATAGGCTATGACTTTCCTATGTTGCATGAGAACACATCCCAACCCTTTGCCCGAAGCATCACTGTAGATGACAAATCCCTCCGAACCAGATGGTATTGTCAGAACAGGTACTGAAATGAGGCTCCTTTTGAGTTCTTGAAAACTCTTCTCACATTCCTTGCTCCAACCGAACTTTGTATCTTTCCGAGTCAGCTGAGTTAATGGAGTAGCGATTCGAGAAAATCCTTCCACGAATCTCCGATAATAACCAGCTAAACCGAGAAAGCTACGAACTTCAGTCACTGATTTGGTTTACTCCCAGCTTTGAATAGCTTCAATCTTTGCCGGGTCAATGGATATTCCATGACTTGATACTACGTGCCCAAGGAATGCTACTTCCTCAAGCCAGAACTCGCATTTCTTTAACTTGGCATAAAGCTTATATTCATGAAGCTTTTGGAATATCAGCCTCAAGTGTTGCTCATGATCTTCACGGCTTTTGGAATAAATAAAGATGTCATCAATAAAGAAGACCACAAAGTGATCCAAATATTCCTTGAATACTCGGTTCATCATACCCATGAAGGCAGCAGGAGCATTAGTCAATCCAAGAGACATGACTAAGAATTCATAATGCCCGTATCGAGTTCTGAAGGCAGTCTTTGGAATATCCTCAGTTTTAACCTTCAGCTGATGATATCCAGAACGAAGATCGATCTTTAAAAAAAATTGTGCTCCTTGTGGCGATCAAACAAAATCATCAATACGTGGCAATGGGTACCTATTTTTGATAGTGACATGATTCAACTCCCGATAATCAATACAAAGTCGCCATCTCCCATTTTTCTTCTTCACGAATAGAAATGAACACCCCAAGGAGACGTACTAGGACGAATGAAACCAATGTCTAACAATTCCTGTAATTGGGTCTTTAACTCCTGAAGTTCAATAGGATCCATTCGATATGGGGCTTTGGAAATGAGTTTTGTACCGGGTTCAAGGTCGATACAAAATTCAACTTCACGCTCTGGGGGTAGGCCAGGAAGTTCTTCTGGGAATACGTCAGGAAATTTATTAACAATAGAAATATCCTTCAAATCTGACGTATTTTTGTTTAAATCCGTGACATGAGCTAAGAAAGCTTAACATCCGTTTTTCAATAAACGAATAGCTTTATGGCTTGAGATGACCGTGATTGATTTTAATGGTTTGGTTGCTTAAATTCGCATAATAGGTTTATTAGGAATATGAAAGCTAACAACTTTACAAAAACAATCAATTTTAGCATGATGAGTAGTTAACCAATCAATCCCTAGAATCACGTCAAATGCAAGTATTTTTAAGAAGATAAGATCGACAGTAACGTCGATTCTGGATTTGAATCAAGCAAGACTTATAAACAGTGGATGTAATGAAGGTTTCTCCTAATGGAGTTTCAACAGATAAGTCAAAGTCTAATTTCTCCGGAGTCAAATTTAAACGTTGAGCGCAAGTAGGAGAAATAAAAGAATGGGTAGAACTGGTATCAAATAAGGTATAGACTTCACTAGAGTTTATGATAAGCTTACCCGTGATAACCTCGTTCGGGTTCCTTGCTTTCTGGGAGGTCACAACAAAAGCTCTCTCTTGCACTACCGGCTTTGACTTTTCTGGGACGGCCTTTGGTGCCTCCATGCTAGCTGAACTTGTCTTCGGTGAACGACAAAATCGAGCTAAGTGACCTTCCCTTCCACAATTATAACATGCTTTGGACGACATCGCGCAGTTTGGACTGATGTGTCCCTCCCCTCCGCATTTGAAGCATATGATAGGTGGTCATTCTCCTTCCTTAACAACGGGTGCTGGTGTTGACGTCTTTCCATCATTGTTGAATCTCCTTTTCTTGAAATGTCCATTTTTTTGTCTTGGCTATGATTACCACCGAAGTGGTTACCATTTCTGGCATGTTGATTCCCTCCACGTTTGTTGTCACCGCTTCGATGACTATTACCACTAGTATTTTCATTCTGCCGACCGCTTTCTCTTGGTTGCGTTGACTCGTTATTGCGCTCCAACAACTGAGCCCTATTTACAACATCTGAATAAAAAACACAGTTTATGAGAAATAAGATATTGTCGTATCTCCGGTTTCAAACCTCTTAAAAACATTCGGGTCATTCGCTCCTCATTATCAACCAAATGGGATGCAAACCTGGATAACTCCGCAAATTTAGCCTCGTATTACGACACAGTCATATTGTTTTGTTCAAACTTGATAAACTCCACCTCCTTCATGTGACGAATACTTTCGGGAAAGTACTTTTCGTTGAACAGCTCTTGGAACTTCTCCCAAGACATCTTGAAAAGTCGCTGTTCGGTACGTTTTGATTCCCACCAAGAATCGCCTCTTCACGCAACATAAAGGTGGCGAAGGGAACCTTTGTTCCTCGGAGCATCCCAAGACATCAAATATCTTGGTTATCTGGCTTTATCCATGCTTCCGCCTTAAGTGGTTTTGGCTCTCCAATAAACTCCGGTGGTCCCGGCTCCTTGAACTGTTTGGCGGTGACCGTCCGAGAGTTGCCAGTGTTTCCACCTGCATTTTGGACAGGAGCCGCTCTCGCCTGATGTTGCATGAATTGCATGAAGCCTTAGAACATTTCATCGTTCATCATTTGGTCAGTGTTATTGTTTGCATGAGGATTGTCGCCTTCCTGATGCATTTTGTCCTGGTTATTGATCCGTGGAGACTCAAGGGTCTCCTGTGCTCCATTGATGTTCTCAACATTCTCGGATGCCATTTTCAAATATTGCCACAAAACAAGGGTTAATTGACATGAAACATATTATCCCTACACTCTGACTGACCAATTAAATACCAAATAAACTTAGGTAGGTCATAGTAGCGAAGGAATTCCCGCTCTCCCTCCTAGTTCTAGTCTCACATCTTAGCCAGGGATCATATCCCTAAGCTTTGATACCAACTGTGACGCCCCTAAAATAGGTATGCATCACCTATTCTGAGTCGTCAAATACATGGTACAGAATACAAATACAACTTAATTATACAACTGTCGTGTACATTACGACAAAACATAAGCTGTGAGTTTGAATACAAATATTGTCTACTAGAGATTATACAAACTCAAAAGGAGTCCTCATTACAATTATTATCACACTATTTCACGAGAATAGTGAGGACTACTAATGCTATCATCCGCCCGCCACTCCGCTTCCCGACTAGTCCCCTCGCTACGTTCTCATTTCAAGAGAAACAATGAAAGTAAAAGGGTGAGCTCAACTAGCCCAATGAGGAAATATTATGACTAAGATAATGCGAGAATATATTATCGTTAGCCTTCAACAAGTGTTAAACCGATACAATATAACAACCATCAAGTTTAATCTGCGGTAACAAGCAATCCATTAAAAGAGTCAAGTAGAGAATAAAATCTACTATCTTTTATGATTTAGAAGGTTTTCATCACTTTTATCATTTGGGACTCGACAATAAATAATCCACATCATCGAATCACCCATGCCTTTCTGACCAGGATATTCTTTAGTATCACGACCACAATTATCCATGCACTACGGGCCAAGAATATTTGTGTATTCAATAATGGTCATGATCATGCCAACAACTGTCCATCAATGCTCTACGGGCCAATGAGGACTTTTTCCACATCATTTGTAACATTACGGTCATGATTACAACGAATAATCCCTGGTCATAATCATACCAAGTCCATCTATGCACTATAGGCCACAGATGACTTTCAACAAAATATAAACATGAGGATGATGACAATGATATAAGAATTCAATAAAACAAGTTCAAGAATTAATTTATCCAGGAACTAATAACGTCCAAATTGTCAACATGATACTGCTTTGTAGAGTAAAATTCAAGAATGCTCAGAAAAATATTTCCATGAAAAGATATTGGATGAAGCACAAATATCAAGGATATTCCACTAATTTTATGGAGTTTAGAAGTCAAAACTTTAACCAACTGAGTATAATAAGGAATGGAATAACAAAAGAAATCACCAGGCATGCGATAGACCACACAGGCGAGTTATTCCAATGTAATAATAAATAACGGAATCGGTCCGTAAAAAAGCGCATGCATGTGATATTCCAACAAAATAATAAAGACGGAATCGGGTTCGGTAGAGAATACGCATTGACATGATATTCTAACGAGAATAATAAAAATTTTAACCAGGTCCCAAGAAACGCATGCATGCAGGATGTTCCAATAGAATGATAAATAATGGAACCCGTGTTAAAGGTAAAACGCATGCATGACGGATGTTCCAACAGAATGATAAAGAATGGAATCACAGAAGAATTTCACCAAGTATAGGGTAGCCCGTGTATACAGGTTATTCTAACTAAATAATAAAGAATGAAATAACAAAAGTTCTCTTCATAGATAAGAAAGAAATAATACTCCCTACCTTAGAAAAAGCGGATCTTTGGAATAAGGAGGTAAAGAGACTTCTCTTCTTCTTTCTATAATTTCTCTCTATAATAATCGCTCTAAAGCTTTTGTGAATTGGTGAGAAATGAAGAAAGAATGAGCTTCTATTTATAGAAAAATATAGTTTCGATAATTGCACGTTTTGGGGCTCGAAAAATTACAGTACAATACCTCTAACTTTTCCTTTATTTTTAATTTAGTCATGGAAGTATTATCAAACTTGCACCACCTCCCCTAATAGTAAATAATGTGATTCAATAGTAAATTATATGAATCAATAGTTTTAGACATGTGAAAATATGAATTACAGTATAGTATCTCCATTTATACCTCCATTTTTAACTTAGTCATGCAAGTATTATCAATCTTGCATCAACTCCCCTAATAGTAACAAGAATGTGAAACAATAGTATACACATGTGAATAAATAGTTATAATCATGTGAAATAATAGCAATCAATTGCTCATTTATCCGGTTAAATACCCGATTGGTCAAAATAACCTCCAGACATCAATTTTTATCGAAATAAATGTCGATTTTCACTAACACAAATAATTCCAACATAATGAAACTATTTTTATCAAAAATATAAATTTTGAAATTTTGAAGTTTGACTTTTCCTAAAAAGTCAACTATCGACTTTTGACCAAATAGTAAAAAACCGCAAATTTTGTGTTTATAGTCTATTTTACTAATTTCATCGCTCCCGGACTCAAATATCACGTCCGCGTCTCCAAATTCAACTCCGAACACAACTTTAATTTTAATATCATTCATCATTAATATTATAACTCACAATATTTATCAACCAGGTCGTTCCTGTGAAAGAGGGGCTTTCAATAAGGATTTCTCCCTATCGGCGCCGCAATTAGGTGACCAAACCTCTCCTCGATGTAACTTCTAGACATTGTAAATATTGCAATTTAATAATATGAATAACTTTGTCATCTCAATTATTGATTTAATAAAATAACATATTATGCAGATGATACTACTTGACAATAATCGAATCAATAATATAGAGAGATATGATGCAAAGAATTATCGTAGCAATAATTGAGTATAACCGGTGACTTCTCACGTAAGCATCAATAATCAATACCGTATATCTACTATGTAACCACGTATTATTCTTGTACTTTTTACTACCGAAGTAGTTCAACAGCTTAACGGTAAAACTTCCGCCGTTATTTTCATAAAGTATTTTTTGTCGTTTTCTCAATCCGATGATAATTCCGTTGTGGGGGTCCACCAATGATTGTGCTTGTTGTACTGAATATTCCTCGTTAAAACGAATATTCTCCCACCAATCGAATATTATATAACAACTTGCGTACTTTGCAAAATTTATAAATATTACCCACAACTATAACATTATATCAAATCCACACCATAATATTCAATATATTTCGAGAAAATTTAATCTTTATTCAAAAAGTTGTGGTCTTACAACATTTACCCCTCCCGTTAACAGATATACCACCTGACTGACGTGAGTGACACGTGTACATATTTTGTTGACGAGGCTGACACCTTGGACAAATTTTTGTTAACCAAAAAATTGAGATCCATTTTCTCTCTCTAAACCCATATTATCTTATTTCTCTCTCTTTTATCTATACCCCATCTGCTTCCACATGCAACCAAGAACATTACAAATCCGATCAGATCAAAAATGAAAATCATCGAAAGCCAAATTGGTAAAAGAAACCTAATCAAAAACTGAACTAAACAAATTCAAAAATAAAACATGAATCCCCAATTAGGAAGAACCCTTGATCCGGACCAAGTCTAGATAAAATCCTAGAATTAAACCCACCGGAATAGTATATCCAGAAGTTTTTAGCGACCAAATCAAAAGGAATATAGTAAAAGCATAAATCTATTAACAAACATAGATCTATTAAACTCAAGATCGGAAGCACGCAGATAATCATGAACCATCAGCGCAAGCCAACGAAACAAAACACAGACAAAGCAAAATCAGATCTGAACAAACTCCTTAAGCAAAACCCCCCACCAAAGTAAACATTCAAATCTGAGACCCATTAGCCCCAAGAAACCCCACTACAGATCATCATACTAATCAGTACAGAGAAGTTCACGATCTAAGGGCCCCGAACTATGTCATTGTAGATTAAAAGAAGAGATTTTCGGGAAGGACCCAATCAGCCGAACAATATTTTCTTATTCATTCAAAAGGAATTTAGGAGAGAGAAAAAGATATTGATAAGAAAATTTGTGTGGTTCTAGGTTTTTCTTCCTAATTTGATGAAGGGCCATCAAATAGCAGAAACTCGTTAGCGGAATCAAGAATGATGAAGACGGAGGAAAGAGAGAATGGATGAAGGAGATGGGAGATAAAAGAGAATTTGGATTTACAGAGAGAAAATGGATCTCAATTTTTTGAGTAACAAAAATTTGTCCAAAGTGTCGACCTTTGTCGAGAAAATATGTACACGTGTCACCATGTTAGTCTGAGTGGTATCTGATAATCTGGAGGGCAAAAGTGACCTAAAATTTGTAACGTTAAGGGTATTTTTGAAGAAAAAAATTAGTTTAGAGTGTAAGTGGGATATCGAGGTAAACGTCGGAGGCATTTTTGGACCTTTGCCCTAAAATTAATAGTTTTTAGATATTTTAATGTTATTACTAATTATCAAGTTTACACCTACGACATCCAATCCATTTGAATGGACAATAATAATTTAAAAAAGGGTTGAATAAATTAATATTATTTAAATTTGTTATTGATATTTTTTAATAAAAAAGTATTAATCAAAATATTTATTAGGTGATTTGTAAGATAATTAAACCGATATAAAAACAATCACACAAATGAACAGTGATTTAGCTGGTTCACAACGTACACTTACGGCATGTTGTTACATCCAGTTCCAAACTTCTCTTCAAAATTTATGATCATATTATTACATGTAATAACAACTCATTTAATAGGCGTTGAAACATTTAAAAAGTTTTCAGCTTAACTTTAAAACTTTTACACAAGTAATTATTTTGGACAGCTCCATTCTCATTCCTCAAACTAGACTGCAAATGGACTCAAAACTCATGAGTCATTAAGCTTCACCTACCGCCATAAGCTGGGCTTTAGTATGCATTTTTTGGCCCATAGAAATCCGGTGAAAGACCCCAACTTTTTGAATAAAGATTAAATTTTCTTAAAATATATTTTTGAATATTATGGTGTGGATTTGATATAATGTTATAGTTGTGGGTAATATTTATAAATTTTGCAAAAGACGCAAAGTTGTTATATAATATTCGATTGGTGGGGAATATTCGCTTTTAACAGGGAATATTCGTATAACGACACAATCATTGGTGGACTCTACAACGGAATTATTGTCGAATTGAGAAAACGACAAAAAATTCTTTATGAAAATAACTACGAAAGTTTTTCCGTTAATCGTTGAACTACCCTAGAGTAAAAGTACGATGAATACGTGTGGTTGCATAAGAGCACACGGTATTGATTATCGATGCTTACGTGAGAAGTCACTCAGCTTATACTCAATTATTGCTATAGTAATTGTCGATCATATCTCTCATATTATCGATTCGATTATTATTACGATGATCATCCGCATAATATGTTATTTTATTAAATCAATAATTGAGGCGATAAAGTTATTCATATTTATTAAATTGCAATATTTACAATGTCTAGAAGTTCTCGCCAATAAGAGGTTTGGTCACCTAATCATGGCTACCGATAGGAGAAATCCTTATCGAAAGCCCCCTCTTCTTGGGAACGACTGGGTTGATAAATATCAGAGTTATAATATTAATGATGAATGTTATTAAAATTGAAGTTGTGTTCGAGTTGAATTTGGAGACGCGACGTGATATTTGAGTCCCAATGATGAAATTAATAAAATAGACTATAAACACAAAATTTGTAGGTTTTACTATTTGTTCAAAAAGTCAACAGCTTGACTTTTTCTAGAAAAAATCAAACTTTGAAATTTCAAATTTTATATTTTAGATAAAAATAGTTTCATTATGTTGGAATTATTTGTGTTAGTTAAAATCGACATTTATTTCGATAAAAATTGATGTCTGGAGGTTATTTTGACCAATCGGGTATTTAACCGAATAAATGAGCAATTGATTGCTATTATTTCACATGATTATAACTATTTGTACACATGTGTATACTATTGTTTCACATTCTTGTTATTATTAGGGGAGTTGGTGCAAGATTGATAATACTTGCATGACTAAGTTAAAAATGGAGGTATAGATGGAGGTACTATACTGTAATTCGTATTTTCACATGTCTAGAACTATTGATTCACATAATTTACTATTGAATCACATTATTTAATATTAGGGAGGTGGTGCAAGTTTGATAATACTTTCATGACTAAATTAAAAATAAAGGAAAAGTCGAGGTATTGTCTTAATTTTCGAGCCCCAAAACGTGCAATTATCAAAACTATATTTTTCTATAAATAAGCTCATTCTTCCTTCATTTCTCACCAATTCACAAAAGCTTTAGAAATCGATTATTATAGAGAAAAATTATAGAAAGAAGAAGAGAAGTCTCCACCTCACTATTCCAAAGATCCAGCTTTTCTAAGTGTAGGGAGTATTATTTCTTTCTTATCAACGAAGAGAACTTCATTATTCCATTCTTTATTATTCTGCTGAATAACCTATATACGCTGCCACCCTATACTTGGTGAAATTTTTCTCGTGATTCCATTCTTTATCATTCTCGTTGAACATCCTCGCCTACGCTATTACACGCCGGACCGTTCCATTATTTATCATTTTATCGGAACATCATGTCATGCGTTCTCTACTTGGACCGGTTCCATCTTTTATTATTCTGCTGAATATCCTCGTCCGCAAGGCTCTACCCGACCCGATTCCGCCTTTATTATTTTGTTGAATATCCTCGTCTGCATGCGCTTTTACGCCGCACTGATTCCGTTATTTATTATTCTCATTGGAATAACCTCGCATGCATGGCCTATCGCATGCCCGGTGATTTTTTTTTTGTTATTCCATTCCTTATTATACTCAAATGGTTAAAGTTTTGACTTTCTATACTCCATGAAATTAGTGGAATATCCTCGATATTTCATAGCTTCATCTAAGATCTTTTCATGGAAATATTCTTCGAGCATTCTTGAATTTTACTCTACAAAGCAAAGATTATGTCGATAATTTGGAAGTTATTAGTTCCTGATAAATTAATTCTTGAACTTGTTTTATCAATTCTTATATCATTTTCATCATCCTCATGTTTATATTTTGTTGAAAGTCATCTGTGGCCTATAATAGTATGATGGACTTGGTACAATTATGACCAGTGGATTATTCAAAGGTAATCACGACCGTAATGTTACAAATGATGTGGAAAAAGTTCTCATCGGCCCGTGATGCATTGATGGATAAATATTGGCATGATCATGACCATTATTGAATACACAAATATTCTTGTCCCGTAGTTCATGGATAATTGTGGTCATGATACTATAAGAAGAATATCCTCGGCCGAATAGAAGACCCAGCTTTTATAAATAAAGATGAATTTTCTATAAATATTATTTTTGAATATTATGGAATAATTTGATATAATGTTATAGTTGTGGGTAATATTTATAAATTTTGCAAAGTATACAAGTTATTATATTATATTCGATTGGTTCGGGGAATATTCGGTTTAGCAGTGGAATATTCGTGATAACTACTCAATCATCGGTGGACCCCACAATGTAATTATTGTTTGATTGAGAAAAAGACAAAAATATTTTATTGAAATAACGGCGGAAGTTTTACCGCTGATCTTTGTTGAACTACTCTTTAGTAAAAGTATAAAGAATACGTGTGGTTCAGTAACAGCACACGTATTGATTATTGATGCTTATGTGAGAAGTCACTTAGTTTGATTCCATTATCACGTTTATTTAATAATATGAATTATTATAATGATAATGACGCTTTTGTTTTATTCGTATTATTAACGTAATAAAATGTAAACATCTTTTATATAAAAATGTAATACTTTATTAAAGTTATTTTATAAATAAAATATATTATATTTTATTATGCATAGTATTTTGCATAGTGTTTTGCATATATGTTTGCATAGTAAAATGTTTTTATATAAATAGAATATATTATATTTTATTTAAAAATTTTGCTTTTAAATACGGACCGCCGATTAAAGTAAATCAATCTGGACCGCTTCATGGATTAGTTACTATGCATTCTATTTTCCTATAAATAAGCTCATTCCTTCATTATTTTCTTACGAATTCATTGAAACTCTGAGAGAGAATTATAGAGAGAAGCTATAGAGAAAAGTTATAGAAAGAAGAAGAGTATTCTGCTACTTCACTACTTCTATATTCAGCTCTTTTACTTGTAGGGGGTGTTATTCTTTCTTCTTGAAGAGAACTTCATTATTCCATTCATTATTATTCATTGGAATAACTCGTAAAAGTGGCATACCCTATACATAACCTCGTGATACGCTGTATACCCTATACTTAGTGAAATCCTTATGTTATTCCATTGCTTATTATTCATTGGAATAACTCAGATACGCTGGCCTTACACCCTATACTTGGTGACATTCTTCTATTATTCTGTTGGAACATCCATGCTTGTGTGTTTTACACCGGACCGGTTCCGCTTTTTATTATTATTCTCATTGGAACATCCTCATCTGTGTGTTTTACACCCGACCGGTTCCGCTTTTTTATTATTATTCTGCTGGAACATCCTCGTGCATGTGTTTTACACCGGACTCGGTTCCGCCTTTATCATTCTCGCTTGGAATATCCTATCTGTGTTTTTACACCGATCCGGTTCCATCTTTATTATTCTGTTGAACATCCTCGCTTGGTGTGAATTTCACCGACCTCGGTTATGTTATTATTATTCGTTGAATAACCTTTATACATCTATGGCACCGCATGCACGGTGATTTCTTTTGTTATTCCATTCTTTATTATACCCAAATTGGTTAAAACTTTGACTTCTATACTCCATGAAATTAGTAGAATATCCCGATATTTGCGTTTCATCCAAAGATCTTTTCATGGAAATATTCTTCCGATCATTCTTGAATTTTACTCTACAAAGAAGTATCATGTTGACAGGGCTGACGTTAAAAATTCTCGGATAAAATAATTCTTGAACTTGTTTTATCAATTCTTATATCATTGTCATCATCCTCATTTTTATATTTTTTAAAGTCATCTCGTGGCACTGTAGAGCATGGATGGACTTGGTATGATTATGACTTGTGGATTATTCGGTGTAATCATGGCCGTAATGTTACAAATGATGTGGTAAAAAAAAAATCCTCGATGGTAGTAGTGCATTGATGGACGATTGTTGGCATGATCATGACCATTAATGAATACACAACTATTCTCGTCAGTAGTGCGGGAATAATTGTGATCGTGATACTAAAGAATATCCTCGGCGTAGTAGTGCGGGGGTGATTCGATGATGTGGATTATTTATTAAAGTTTGAGTCTCATATATAAAGATGATGAAAACCTTTTAAAATCATAAAAGATAGTAGATTTTATTTTCTACTTGACTTTTTAATGGATTACATATTCCGCCGCAGCTTAAACCTGGTTTATTTATCAGATTTTATCGCTTTAATATTGTTGAAGACCGATAATTTATTTTGCATTATCTTAGTCATAATATTTCTTCTTGGGCTAGTTGAGCTCACCCTTTCTTTCACCGTTTTCTTCGTGAAATGAGAATATAAATTTGGGACGAGCCTGGGAAACGAGTGATGGTCCTGAAGATAGCATTAGTAGTCCTCACTATTCTCGTGAAATAGTGTGATAATAATTGTAATGAGGACTTTTTGTTTGAGTTTGATAATATCTAGTAGACGATATTTGTATTTAAACTCACAGCTTTATGTCGTATTGTACACCTACGCTTATGTTAATAAGTTGTATTTAAATTACGCACCATGTAAGTGGCGACCCAAGACGGGTGATGTATACCTAATTTTGGGGCGCCACAAGAGTAGTCTTGAGGTGATTCGATGATGTGAATTATTTATTGTTTGAGTCCCAAATGATAAAAGTGATGAAAAACCTTCTAAATCATAAAAGATAGTAGATTTTATTATCTACTTGACTTTTTTAATGGATTGCTTGTTCACCGCAGCTTAAACTTGATGGTTGTTATATTGTATAAGTTTAACAATCGCTGAAAGCTAACGATAATATATTCTCGCATTATCTTAGTCATAATATTTCCCATCGGGCTAGTTGAGCTCACCCTTTTACTTTTATTGTTCTCTTCCTAAAATGAGAACGTAGCAGGACTAGTCGAACGGAGTGACGAACCGTATGATAAAGATTAGTAGTCCTCACTATTCAAAGGAAATAAGAGAAAATAAATGTAATAATATTGAATTTGTGTTTGTATGTTGTCTAGAAGACAATATTTGTATTAAAACTCACAGCTTATGTTTTATCGTACTTTACACGACAGTTGTATAGTTAGGTTGTATTTGTATTCTATACCATGTATTTGACGACTCGTAATAGTGATGTATACCTATTTTGGGGCCACATCCGCCCTTTTGGTCTTACCGATCAAGGCTACCTGCTTCATTTTTTTGGCCCAAAAAATGTCAAAAAATAGGCATAAAACACTCTCTGCCCGCCCACCCGTGAACCCGCGGGCTTTGGGCTTACATTTTACTACCACAAAAACCGGGTTGCTTTTGGTCTACTTCCTTTTTTGCAAAACCTCAAACATTGTTGCACTTTTGACCTAGAGTTTTGTTCTATTTTCTTATCTGATTTTGAAATAAAAGTCTTTCCCTTACCTCACCAATACACTAAAGACCCAACTTCCCGTTGACCACTCTACGACTTTGGTCTTGATCTTAGTATTTTTTTTCACAGATACAAAAAATTAACAAACTCTAATACCTTTTCAGGAAAAAAATTCGATAGAATACTTCTTAAATAAGAAGACGTATATGATTCACTATTATTTTTATAAAAGTTCAATAACTTTTATAAATTAAGAATGTATGTAAGACCCCAAATTATTAATAAATAAAATTTAATTCTCTATTTATTATTTTGAAATAGTAAGGGTTGATTTGATTAATGTGGTTAGTTATGGGTAAAATGCTAAATATTTTAAATAAGCAAGTGGTTATAAAATATTCATTTTATCGGAGAATATTCGCTTTGGTCGTGGAATATTCTTATTGTTGGGAATATTCGTGACGACCTTCACAAGCAGCCTTGTAGGGCCCCATAACGAAAAAAACGATTGGATGAAGAAAACGACAAAAATAAGTTGTTTATAAATAACTGGCGTTGTTATTACCTTTAATAATTGTTGAAATACTTAGTGGTTAAAACACAAGAAGATACCAGATTGCACCAATTATTTATTCTTACGTAAGAAGACACTACTTAATAATTGTTACAAGAATTATTGCTCAATATTTTATTTAATTGATTCAATAATTGCTACGTTGATATTTTATATTATCGTTGTTTCAATAATTGTCACTACACAAAGATTTTCCATTATCGAAGCAATAATTCATATTATCCTAATAATATTATTAGATAACATTATTGGCAATGTTTAGAAAGTTTTGTCTAAGGAGAGGTTCGTCACCTAATCATGCTACCAAGAGGAGAAATCCTTATCGAAAGTTTCTTTCCTCGGAGCGGCTTGGTTGTCGAGATTGTGATTCTCGTAATATTATTTATGAATAATTAATTATTGATTTATATGATAAGGAAAATATTGATTTTATGTGGATATAGATGGAGAAATTTTTTAATGTGACAATTGTTGAAAATTAATATTTTATCTTTTTCTGATAAAATAATTCATTTAAATATATTATTATATTTTAATAATATAATAATGGTGATATTTTTACAATGAATGTGGGATTTATGAGTATATGAGGAGGAAGAGTATTTTTGTTGCAATAAATATTTAAAACATGTTTTTAATGTTGGTGGACTCCATTTCTTGACTGAAATTTGATTATAGCTTGTAAAATCGCCCGTTTGTGGATTTCGGTCAATTTCTGTTTGGAATTTAGAAAAACTTTTTTCTGCAAAGTTGTAGAGAATGGAATTTCCTATGAAAAGTACACGAGGTTCGAATTTTTCTGATAAAAGGGCTATTTATTATGAATTATTGAAGTTCTGAAGTTCTGAAATAATTATTTTTTAAAAGTTTTAAATTTGTTTTAAAAGAAAAACGTTTTTATGGTTGGTTGGTGGGCTCATGTGTTGTTAAGCATACTGAAATCTGAATTCAAAGGTTGGCGTAGACAAATTTTAATAATTATTATATTTTATTAAATTTTCTACTTTGGTGTTCTAAGCAATTTCCAATAAATAGGGTGTTTAGGTTAGAAAAGAAAAACACACCAGAAACTAAAGTTTTCTCTCTCTTTCTCTCTCGAAATATTGAGCGTATTCTTGTGAATATTTTGATACTTTGAGTGTTGCTATACGGTGTAAGTTTCTTTCAGCACTATATTCAGTATTCCAGCCAGAAGTACTATTCTTTCGAGGTAAGGGATGTTGTTTTCTTCTTAAATGATATTATTTTTTACAATATCATTATGCCGAAATATTGGTCTAAACTTTTTATCAAATTTGAAACTTTTTGTGTCGGGGTTACTATTCACGTATACTATTAATTATTCACATATACTGACACTTATTCACGAATCACGACATTATTCAATTTAAAAATAAAATTTTCTTCTTTTTATCCAAGATGTCTATTATGGTTACTATCTTTGATTGTATCCATGTTTTGATCTTTATTTTTGAATTCTGTTTCAAAATTTGGTTATTATGGAGTATTATTGAACTTGGATAAAACCGTAATACTGAATCCCAATATTTGTTCTTTTCGCTTCAATCGGATTCGCTTTTTTTTAAAATATTTTTCATCATCCTCTGTCCTAAATGATGATATTACTGAATATCTTTGGCCTGTAGTGCAAAGATGAATGATTTCTGATGAATATCTTTGGCCTATAGTGCAAAGATGAACAGGTGTTTAGATGAACATGACCAACTGATGAATATCTTTGGCTTGTAGTGCAAAGATGAATATTTGATTCCAGATATATATTGATTGATGTTACAACGATAAAATATTGACGATGGACTTTTAAATTCATATATAGAAGATATTAGATTTTATTCTCTATTGAACTCTTCAAATGAATTATTATTTCCGCTGCGAATATTGATTTAAAACTTGTTGTCTATTGTATTCTATTAGATTTTTCTCTGTTGAGGACTAACGATAATTTGTTCTATATTATCTTAGTCATAATGTTCTTTACTGGGCTAGTTGAGCTCACCCTTTTCCTTTACTGGGTACCTATTTTTGATGGTGACATGATTCAACTCCCGATAATCAATACAAAGTCGCATACTCCCATCTTTCTTCTTCACGAATAGAACAGGAGCACCCCAAGGAGACATACTAGGACGAATGAAACCAATGTCCAACAATTCCTGCAATTGGGTCTTTAACTCCTGAAGTTCAATAGGAGTCATTCGATATGGGGATTTGGAAATGAGTTTTGAACCGGGTTCAAGGTCGATACAAAATTCAACTTCACGCTCTGGGGGTAGGCCAGGAAGTTCTTCAGGGAATACGTCAGGAAATTTATTAACAATAGAAATATCCTTCAAATCGGCGTATTTTTGTTTAAATCAGATACATGAGCTAAGAAAGCTTGACATCCGCTTTTCAATAAATGAATAACTTTGTGGCTTGAGATGACCGTGATTGATTTTAATGGTTTGGTTGCTTGAATTCAGCATAATAGGTTTATTAGAATATGAAAGCTAACAACCTTACGAAAATAATCAATTTTAGCATGATGAGTAGTTAACCAATCAATCCCTAGAATCACGTCAAATGCAAGTATTTTTTAAGGAGATAAGATCGACAGTAACGTGTGATTCTGGATTTGAATCAAACTAGACTTATAAACAAAGTGGATGTAATGAAGGTTTCTCCTAATGGAGTTTCAACAGATAAGTCAAAGTCTAATTTCTCCTGAGTCAAATTTAATCGTTGAGCGCAAGTAGGAGAAATAAAAGAATAGGTAGAACCCAGATCAAATAAGGTATGACTTCGCCAGAGTTTATGATAAGCTTACCCGTGATGACCTCGTTCGTTCCTTGCTTTCTCGGGAGGTCACAACAACGCCTCTCCTCAGCACTACTGGCCAAGGATATTCTTTAGTATCACGACCACAATTATCCATGCACTACGGGACAAGAATATTTATGTATTCAATAATGGTCATGATCATGCCAACAACAATCATCCATCAATGCAATACGGGCCAACGAGGACTTTTACCACATCATTTGTAACATTACTACCATGATTACACCAATAATCCTGGTCATAATCATACCAAGTCCATCTATGCACTATAGGCCATAGATGACTTTCAACAAAATATAAACATGAGGATGATGACAATGATATAAGAATTCAATAAAAGAAGTTCAAGAATTATTTTATCCAGGATCTAATAACGTCCAAATTGTCAACATGATACTGCTTTGTAGAGTAAAATTCAAGAATGCTCATAAGAATATTTCCATGAAAAGATACTGGATGAAGCGCAAATATCAAGGATATTCCACTAATTTTATGGAGTATAGAAGTCAAAACTTTAATCAACTGAGTATAATAAGGAATAGAATAACAAAAGAAATCACCCGGCATGCGATATCTCGCATAGGCAGGTTATTCCAACAGAATAATAAATAACGGAATCGAGTCCCACAGACAACGCATGCATGTGGATATTCCAATGTAATAATAAAGATTTTAATCAGTCCCACAAAATGCATGCATGTGATATTCCAAATGTAATAATAAAGACGGAATCGGTCCGTAGAACGCATGACATGTGATATTCCAACAGTAATAATAAAGACGGAATCAGTCCCACAGAAATGAGTAGACGGTGATATTCCAATGTAATAATAAAGAGCGGAGCGTGTCCGTCGTGAAACGCATGAGCATGTGATGTTCCAATGAATGATAGATAATGGAACAACAGAAGAATTTCACCAAGTATAGGGTAGCCCGCGTATACAGGTTATTCCAACAGAATAAAAAGAATGGAATAACAGAAATTCAATTCATAGATAAGAAAGAAATAATACTCCCTACCTTGAAAAAACTGGATACTGGAATAGTGAGGTAGCAGACTTCTCTTCTTCTTTCTCTCTATAATTTCTCTCTATAATAATCGCTCTAAAGCTTTTGTGAATTGGTGAGAAATGAAGAAAGAATGAGCTTCTATTTATAGGAAAATATAGTTTCGATAATTGCACGTTTTGGGGCTCGAAAAATTACAGTACAATACCTCCAACTTTTTTTTTATTTTTAATCTAGTCCTGCAAGTATTATCAATTTTGCACCAACTCCCCTAATAGTAAATAATGTGAATCAATAGTTCAATTATGTGAATCAATAGTATAATCATGTGAAAATATGAATTACAAGATAAGTACTCTCCATCTATACCTCTATTTTTAACTTAGTCATGCAAGTATTATCAATCTTGCACTAACTCCCCTAATAGTAAATAATGTGATTCAATAGTACACATATGTGAACAAATAGTTATATAAACATGTGAATTAGTAGCAATTAATTGTTCATTTATCCGATAAATTACCCGATTTATTAATATAACCCCTAGACATCAATTATCATCGGAATAATGTCGATTTTTACTAACACAAACAATTCCAACATAATGAAATTATTTTTATCAAAAATATAAATTTTGAAATTTCAAAGTTTGACTTTTCCCAAAAAAGTCAGTTATTGACTTTTTGACTAAATAGTGAATCTCGGAAAATTTTGTGTTTATAGACTATTTTTACTAATTTCGTCGTTCCGGACTCAAATATCACGCCCGCATCTCCAAATTCAACTCCGAACCACATTCATTATTAATATTATAACTCATAATATTTATCAACCAGTCGTTCCTGTGAAAGAGGGACTTTCCAATAAGGATTTCTCCTGTCAGCGCGCAATTAGGTGACCAAACCTCTCCTCGATGTAACTTCTAGACATTGTAAATATTGCAATTTATAATATGAATAACTTTGTCGTCTCAAGTATTGATTTAATAAAAAATATTTTATGCGGATGATATCGTGATATTAATTGAATCAATAATATGATAGATATGATGCAAAGAATTCATCGTAGCAATAATCGAGTATAACTAAGTGACTTCTCACGTAAACATCAATAATCAATACCGTGTGCTACTATGCAACCACGCCAGACATCGCATTCTTTTAACAACACGTTGTTTCAACAGCTTAACAGTAAAACTTCCGCCGTTATTTTCATAAAAGTATTTTTGTCGTTTTCTCAATCCGACAATAATTCCGTTGTGGGGTCCACCAATGATTGTGCTCGTTATACGAATATTCCATGTTAAAACAAATATTCCCCACCAATTCGAATATTATATAACAACTTGCGTACTTTGCAAAATTTGTAAATATTACCCACAACTATAACATTATATCAAATCCACACCATAATATTCAAAAATATATTTATAGAAAATTTAATCTTTATTCAAAAAGTTGGGGTCTTACAACCTCCCCTTCTTATGAAATTTCGCCCTCAAAATTAGGTTGCGTACCTGGTATGTCAAAGAGGTGAGGATACTTTGATTTCATTTCAGATTCTAACTCCCAGGTCATTTCCTCAACATCGTAGTTTCTCCACAAAACTTTGACTTGAGGTATAACCTTGGAGCGTAGAATATGTTCCTTCTTATCCAAGATTTTAACAGGAACCTCTTCATACGTTAAATCTTCCTCTATTTCGTCCGGTTCTAACTCAATAATGTGGTTCGGGTCTTTCACATATTTACGTAACATGGATATGTGAAAAACGTTATGAACACGAGACATACTTGGCGGTAACGCAAGTCTATAGGCCATAGTTCCTACTCGATCGAGGATTAAAAATGGGCCAATGAATCGAGGATTGAGCTTTCCTCTCTTTCCAAATCTTGTAACTCCTTTTCATGGAGCAACACGTAACAACACATGATCTCCAATATCGAATTTTACGTCCTTTCGATGAAGATCAGCATAACTCTTTTGTTGATCTTGTGAGGTTTTTATACGTTGTCGGATCATTTAAATCTTTTCCGTAGTCATATGTACCAACCCTGGTCCCAACAACGTTGCTTCACCCACTTCATCCCAGCATACTGGAGAACGACACTTTCTTCCATACAACGCCTCGAATAGAGCCATGCCAATACTTGCTTGAGAACTGTTGTTGTAGGAAAACTCCACCAATGGTAAGAACTTATCTCAACTTCCCTTGAAGTCAAGGACACAGAGTCTTAATAGATTTTCAAGAGTTTGAATCGTCCTCTCCGACTACCCGTCCGTCTGAGGATGATATGCCAAGCTAAATTATAAATCCGTGCCCATAGCTTTTTGCAAACTAACCCAAAATCTTGAAGTGAATCTTGGGTCTCAATCAGAAACTATGGATACTGGCATACCATGCAATCTTACAACCTCGTTTATGTACATACGAGCAAGACGTTCAAGTGTATAAGTTTCTCGTATCGGTAAGAAATGAGCAGACTTGGTCAATCTATCAACAATGACCCAAATCGCATCTATGCCTTGAGAAACTTTGGGAAGACCGTGCAGAATGAAATCCATGGTAATGTGCTCCCACTTCCATTCTAGAATTTCAAGTGGTTGCAATGGACCTTTTGGTACTTGATGCTCCGCTTTAACTCGTTGACAAATTAGACACCTTGAGATAAATAAATGCTATCTCTCTCTTCATATTGCTCCACCAAAATGTATGACGAAGATCACGATACATTTTGGTACTCCCGAGATGGATTGCAAAACTGTGTTATGCGCCCCATCATGATTTTATACTTTAAATCCCAAGGTTATTAGGAACACAAAGTCCGGAGTTGGCTCAAGTATTCATTCCTCATCGATTCTTGCTTAAGATAGCTCCTTCTTGCACTTTCTTCCTCATATGCATCATCTCGGATCTCGTAACTTGAGCAACTTTAACTTTATCAATTAAAGCTCGCTTCTAGTCGATATATTCGCCATCATCACACGGGTCCCTGAGTCTTTAACTCTATCTCCATCCTTTTGCAAGTCACACAAAATGGGCTTTTGTGTTGTGAATATTGCACTTTCATTCGCATATGATCTTCTACTCAATGCGCCGCCTACCACGCTCGCTTTTCGGGATGGTATTGGATGGTATGATCATAATCTTTCAATAGCCAAGCCAACGTTGTTGTCGCATGTTGAGTTCCTTTTGAGTGAAGAAATATTTGAGGCTTTTATGATCCGTAAAGATCTCCACTTTCTCTCCATACAAGTAATGCCTCCAAATTTTAAGTGCGAAGACAACAAACCGCCAACTCTAGATCATGAGTAAGATAATTTCTCTCATATTCTTTGAGTTGTCTTGAGGCATAAAGGCTATGACTTTCCCATGTCGCATGAGAACACATCCTAACCCTTTGCCCAAACATCATCAGATGACAAATCCCTCCAACCGGATGGGATTGTCGTAACAATTTCAATGAAATGAGTCTCCTTTTTGAGTTCTTGAAAACTCTTCTCACATTCTCGCTCCAACCGAACTTTGTATCTTTTCGAGTCACCGAGTTAATGGAGTAGCGATTCGAGAAAATCCTTCCACGAATCTCCGATAATAACCAAATTTAATCTGAGAAAGCTACGTGCATTTGATCCATCGATTTAGGTTGCTCCCAGCTTTGAATAGCTTCAATCTTTGTTGGGTTAACAAATATTCCATGACTTGATACTACGTGCCCAAGGAATGCTACTTCCTCAAGCCAGAACTCGTATTTCTTAAACTTGGCATAAAGCTTATATTCACGAAGCTTTTGGAGTATCAGCCTCAAGTGTTGCTCATGATCTTCACGGCTTTTGGAATATATGAGGATGTCATCAATAAAGACGACCACAAAATGATCCAAATATTCCTTGAATACTCGGTTCATCATATCCATGAAGGCAACAGGAGCATTAGTCAATCCAAAAGACATGACTAAGAATTCATAATGCCCGTACCGAGTTCTAAAGGCAGTATTTAGATTATCCTCAGTTTTAACCTTCAGCTGATGATATCTAGAACGAAGATCGATCTTTGAAAAAAATTGTGCTCCTTGTAACTGATCAAACAGGTCATCAATACGTGGCAATAGGTACCTATTTTTGATGGTGACATGATTCAACTCCCGATAATCAATACAAAGTCGCATACTCCCATCTTTCTTCTTCATGAATAGAACAGGAGCACCCCAAGGAGACATACTAGGACGAATGAAACCAATGTCTAACAATTCCTGCAATTGGGTCTTTAACTCCTGAAGTTTAATAGGAGCCATTCGATATGGGGCTTTGGAAATGGGTTTTGTACCCGGTTCAAGGTCGATATAAAATTCAACTTCACGCTCTGGGGGTAGGCCAGGAAGTTCTTCAGGGAATACGTCAGGAAATTTTTTAACAATAGAAATATACTTCTAATCTGATGTATTTTTGTTTAAATCCATGACATGAGCTAAGAAATCTTGACATCCGTTTTTCAATAAACGAATAGCTTTGTGGCTTGAGATGACCGTGATTGATTTTAATGGTTTGGTCGCTTAAATTCGCATAATAGGTTTATTAGAAATATGAAAGCTAACAACCTTATGAAAACAATCAATTTTAGCATGATGAGTAGTTAACCAATCAATCCCTAGAATCACATCAAATGCAAGTATTTTTAAGGAGATAAGATCGACAGTAACGTATGTTACCGATTTGAATCAAACAAGACTTATAAACAAAGGATGTAATGAAGGTTTCTCCTAATGGAGTTTCAACAGATAAGTCAAAGTCTAATTTCTCTGGAGTCAAATTTAATCGTTGAGCGCAAGTAGGAGAAATAAAAGAATGGGTAGAACCGGTATCAAATAAGGTATAGACTTCGCTATAGTTTATGATAAGCTTACCCGTGATGACCTCGTTCGTTCCTTCCTTTTTTCGGGAGGTCACAACAAACGCCTCCCTCAGACTACCGGCTTTGAATTTTCTAGGGACTACCTTTGGTGCCTCCATCCTAGCTGAACTTGTCTTCGGTGAACGACAAAATCGGGCTATGTGACCTTCTCTTCCACAATTATAACACGCTTTGGATGGCATCACGCAGTTTGGACTGATATGTCCCTCCCCTCCGCATTTGAAGCATATGATAGGTGATCGTTCTCCTTCCTTAACCACGGTTCTTTGGTCTTGTCGACGTCTTTCCATCATTGTTGAATCTCCTTTTCTTGAAATGTCCATTTTTACTGTCTTGGCCATGATTACCACCGAAGTGGTAACCATTTCTGGCATGTTGATTCCCTCCACGCTTGTTGTCACCGTTTCGATGATTGTTACCACCGGGTATTTTCATGTTCGCCATTGCTTTTCCCTTGGTTGCATTGACTGCTATTCTGGCCCAATAATCGAGCCCTATTTACAACATCCGAGTACAAACACACGCTTTATAAGAAATTAGATATTAACGTATCTCCTGCTTTCAAATCTCTTAAAACATTCGCGTCATTCGCCTCCTCATTATCGACCAAATGGGATGCAAACCGGGATAACTCTGCAAATTTAGCCTCGTATTGCGACACGGTCATATTGTTTTGTTCCAACTTGATAAACTCCACCTTCTTCATGTGATTTAATACTTTAGAAAGTACTTGTCGTTGAATAGCTCTTGAACTTCTCCCAAGACATCTTGAGTGCGTCCAGTCAAGTACGCTTTTACTGATTCCCACCAAGAATCCGCTTCTTCACGCAATACGAAGGTGGCGAAGGAACCTTTTTGCTCTCGGAGCATCCCAAGACATCAAATATCTTGGTGATCTCGCTTTATCCATACTTCACCTTTTAAGTGGTTTTGGCTCTCCAATAAACTCGTGGTCCCAACTCCTTGAATCATGCTTAGCGCAGAACCGTCCGAGAGTTTCCAGTTTTTCCACCTACATTTTGGACAGGAGCCACTCTCGCCTGATGTTGCATGAATTGCATGAAGCCTCGGATCATTCCTTCGTTCTTCATTTGGTCAGTGTTGTTGTTTGCATGAGGATTATTGCCTTCCTGATGCACATTGTCCTGGTTATTGATATGTGGACACTCAACGGTCTCTTGTGCTCCATTGATGTTCTCAACATTCTCGGATGCCATTTTCAAATACTGCCACAAAAATAGGGTTAATTGACATGCAACATATTATCCATATACTCTGACCAACCAATTAAATACCAAATAAACTTAGGTAGGTCATACTAGCGAAGGAATTCTCCGTCTCTCCCCTCCTAGTTCTAGTCTCACATCTTAGCCAGGGATCATATCCCTAAGCTTTGATACCAACTGTGACGCCCCCAAAATTAGGTATACGTCACCCATCTTGGGTCGCCACTTACATGGTACATAAATTCAAATACAACTTAATAATACAACTGTCGTGTACAATACGACAAAACGTAAGCTGTGAGTTTGAATACAAATATTGTCTACTAGAGATTATACAAACTCAAAGGGAGTCCTCATTACAATTATTATCACACTATTTCACAGAATAGTGAGGACTACTAATGCTATCATCTGGTCCGTCACTCCGCTCCCGACTAGTCCTCGCTACGTTCTCATTTCTGAAGAGAACAATAAAAGTAAAAGGGTGAGCTCAACTAGCCGGAAATATTATGACTAAGATAATGCAGAATATAATATCGTTAGCCTTCCACAGTGTTAAACTGATACAATATAACAACCATCAAGTTTAACTGCAACGGAACAAGCAATCCATTAAAAGAGTCAAGTAGAGAATAAAATCTACTATCTTTTATGATTTAAAAGAGTTTTCATCACTTTTATCATTGGGACTCGACTTTTAATAAATAATCCACATCATCGAATCATCCCTGCACTACGGCCAAGGATATTCTTTAGTATCACGACCACAATTATCCATGCATTACGGGCCAAGAATATTTGTGTATTCAATAATTGTCATGATCATGCCAACAACTGTCCATCAATGCACTACGAGCCAATGAGGACTTTTACCACATCATTTGTAACATTACGGTCATGATTACAATCAATAATCCTCGGTCATAATCATACCAAGTCTATCTATGCACTATATAGGCCATCGACTTTTCAACAAAATATAAACATGAGGATGATGACAATGATATAAGAATTTAATAAAACAAATTCACGAATTATTTTATCCAGGATCTAATAACGTCCAAATTGTCAACATGATACTGCTTTGTAGAGTAAAATTCAAGAATGCTCGGAAGAATATTTTCATGAAAAGATCTTTGGATGAAGCGCAAAATATCAAGGATATTCCACTAATTTCATGGAGTATAGAAGTCAAAACTTTAACCAACCGAGTATAATAAGGAATAGAATAACAAAAGAAATCACCGTGCATGCGATAGATCGCGATAGGCGAAAGTTATTCCAATAGAATAATAAATAACGAATTAGGTCCGTAAAATGCATGATGTGATATTCCAATGTAATAATAAAGACGGAATCAGTCCCACAGAAAAAGCATGAATATGATATTCCAATGTAAATAATAAAGACGGAATCAATCCCAATAGAACGCATGCATGTGGATATTCCAATGAGAATAATAAAGACGGAATCAGTCCTCCGTAAAATGAGTAAACATGTGATATTCCAAATGTAATAATAAAGATGTAACTAGGTCCCAAGAGAACGCATGATGGGATGTTCCAACAGAATGATAAAGAATGGAACAACAGAAGAATTTCACCAAGTATAGGGTAGCCCGCGTATACAGGTTATTCCAACAGAATAATAAAGAATGGAATAACAGAAGTTCTCTTCATAGATAAGAAAGAAATAATACTCCCTACCTTGGAAAAACTGGATACTGGAATAGTGAGGTAGCAGACTTCTCTTCTTCTTTCTCTCTATAATTTCTCTCTATAATAATCGTTCTAAAGCTTTTGTGAATTGGTGAGAAATGAAGGAAGAATGAGCTTCTATTTATAGGAAAATATAGTTTCGATAATTGCACGTTTTGGGGCTCGAAAAATTACAGTACAATACCTCCAACTTTTCTTTTATTTTTATTCTAGTCCTGCAAGTATTATCAATCTTGCACCAACTCCCCTAATAGTAAATAATGTGAATCAATAGTTCAATTATGTGAATCAATAGTATAATCATGTGAAAAATACGAATTACAGTATAGTACCTCCATCTATACCTCCATTTTTAACTTAGTCATGCAAGTATTATCAATCTTGCACCAACTCCCCTAATAGTAAATAATGTGATTCAATAGTACACATATGCGAACAAATAGTTGTATAAACATGTGAATTAGTAGCAATTAATTGCTCATTTATCCGATAAATTACCCGATTTATCAATATAACCCCTAGACATCAATTATCATCGGAATAAATATCGATTTTTACTAACACAAACAATTCCAACATAATGAAACTATTTTTATCAAAAATATAAATTTTGAAATTTCAAAGTTTGACTTTTCCCGAAAAAGTCAATTGTTGACTTTTTGACCAAATAGTGAATCCCGAAAAATTTTGTGTTTATAGACTATTTTTACTAATTTCATCATTCCGGACTCAAATATCACGCCCGAGTCTCTAAATTCAACTCCGAACCACAATCATTATTAATATTATAACTCATAATATTTATCAACCAGGTCGTTCCTAGGAAAGAGGGGGCTTTCCAATAAGGATTTCTCCCTATTGGCGCGCAATTAGGTGACCAAACCTCTCCTTGACAGAACTTCTAGACATTGTAAATATTGCAATTTATAATATGGATAAATTTGTCGTCTCAAGTATTGATTTAATAAAAAAAACATTTTATGCAGATGATACTGTGATAATAATTGAATCAATAATATGATAGATATGATGCGCAGAATTCTTCAGTAGTAATAATTGAGTATAACCGAGTGACTTCTCACGTAAGCATCAATAATCAATACCGTGTGTATACTCTTACGCAACCACGCGTATATTGTACTTTTAACACCGGTGTTTCAACAGCTTAATCAGTAAAACTTCCGTCGTTATTTTCATAAAGTATTTTTGTCGTTTTCTCAATTCGACAATAATTCTGTTGTGGGGGTCCACCAATGATTAAGCCGTTGTACGAATATTCCCTGTTAAAACGAATATTCCCCGACCAATCGAATATTATATAACAACTTGCGTACTTTGCAAAATTTGTAAATATTACCCACAACTATAACATTATATCAAATCCACACCATAATATTCAAAAATATATTTCGAGAAAATTTAATCTTTATTCAAAAAGTTGAGGTCTTACATTATGTGATTTGTTAATTTGTTTAATTAACCCTTGTTTTATAGCAGTATTTAAGAATGGCAACTGAGAATGTTAATAGTGGAGTAAATGAGACCGTGGAGACGCATGTACTCACCAACGACGAGAACGTGCAACAGGCTGGCAATGTTCTTCTTGTGAACAACACCACTGAACAGATGATGAACGATGGGATGTTTAGAAGCTTTTTGCGAGTTCATGCAAAAATCGAGACGAGGAGACTCGTGTTCAAAATACTGAGGAGGAAATGATAGCAATTCACGGGTTGTCACAAAATTTCAAGCGCTTCAAGGAGTTGGGACCACCGTAATTCAGGGAAAGCCGGATCCGATTAAAGGCGAGACGTGGGTCAAACAAATTACCAAGATATTCGATGTCTTAGATGCACGGAGGAACAAAAGGTTCCATTCGCCACCTTTATGTTCCGTAATGAAAGGACATCGGTGGGAATCATGAAGCGTACCCATCCACCGCACTTAAGATGTCTTGGGAAGCGTTTTAAAAACTGTTCAATGATAAGTACTTTCCTGAAAGTATTCGTCATATGAAGGAAGTAGAATTTATTAGACCGGGCGAGTAATCAATAACATGGCGTCCTAAGTACGGAAGCGAAGTTTAGAGAGTTGTCCAGGTTTGCACCTCATTTAGTGGAGAATGAGGAACGTATTTATGACGCGGATGTTTCGAGAGGTTTGAAACCCGGCGTCGTCAATATCTCATTTCACATAAATTTTCTCTATTCAGATGTTGTCAATGGGCTCAATTATTAGAGCGAGATAACGAGTACGTTCAACCAGAGGACCACAACCAGATCATTCCGTGATGAAGATCATCGTAACAACGATAACCAGTGGAGAAAGAAAAATTTGGACAAGAGCGATAACTACTCGGTGGTAATCATGGCCGTGAGAATAGAAGAAAGCGAGTCGGGAGGAGATTTTAAAAGAGAGAGATTCAACAATGTCAATACGAAGACGTCAAAGACCAAAGAAGAATCGTTCCAAGGAGGAGAAATGACCACCCGGTCATATCTTATAAAGACGTAAAAGAAGGACACATCATTACCAAAACCGCCCATGCACAGTTTAAGGTATGTTATAATTGTGGAAAGGAATGACATATCGCTCGAGATTAGATCAGAAATAAAACCAAGTCCAGCGGGATGGTGACTCAAAAGGTCATCCCGAAAAAAGTCAAAGTCAATCTCTCTGGAAGAGCGTTTATCGTGATCGTCAACATTCGAGGAACCCAAACGAGGTGATCACGGTGTAAGCTAATCATAAATTTATCTGAAGTTTATACCTTACTGAATACTTGGGTGCTACTCGTGACGTCCCCAAAATAGGTATACAACACCCATTCCGAGTCGCCAAATACATGGTACGAAAAGAAACTACAACTTCAATAATACAATTGTTGTGCAAAATACGACCACACATACATGAGTTTAAATACAAATATTGTCTTCTAGACAATATCCACACTCAAATAAGTCCTCATTACAATTATTCAAACACTATTTTACGTAAATAGTGAGGATCGCTAAAACATCTTTCTAGAACCATCACTCCATACCCGATTAGATCCTCGCTATGTGTTACACCTCACGAGAAAAAAAATGGAACAAAAAAGAAAAGGGTGAGCTCAACTAGCCCGGTAAAGAATATTATGACTAAGATAATATACAACAATTTATCATTAGTCTTCAACAGGAAAAATCGATAAAATATAATAGACAACAAGTTTTAGATCAACAATCGCAAACGAAAATGAAGAATCCATTAGAAGAGTCAAGTAGAAATGAGTTCTACTATCTTCTAAGATTTAAAAGTCCATCATCAATATTTTATCCCTATAACAACAATCAATATACATCTTTAATCAATATTCATCTTTTGCACTACAGCCCAAAGATATTCATTTGTATCACCAATTGGTCATGTTCATCTCAACACTGCTCATCTTTGCCTTATGGGCCAAAGATATTCATCGATTAATCATTCATCTTTGCACTACAAAGCCAAAAATATTCATAATATCATCATTTAGGACCGAGGATGATGAAAAATTTTTTAAAGAAAATGAATCCAATGAGACGTAAGGACAAATAGTAGGGATTAATATAACAGGTTTATCCAAGATCAATAATACTTCATAAATACCCATTTTGAAGCGTAATTCAAAATAAAGATCAAAACATGGATACAATCAAAGATAGTAACCATAATAGACATCTTGGACAAAAAGAAGAAAATTTCATTTTTTAGGTGAATAGTCTCAGTATTCGTGAATAGTCAGATATCGTGAATAATCTTTAGTATATGTGAATAGTAACCTCGACACAAAAAGTTCTAAATTTGATAAAAACGTTCACCAATATTTCTAAGATAATGATATTGAAGAAAATAATATCATTTAAGAAGAAGATAACATCCCTTATCTCAAAATAACCGTCTTCCGGATGAATTACTATGATATAAAGTTCGACGTAAACTTACACTTTTAATAAAGAACTCTCAAGGTATCAAAATACTCACTAAAATACGCCGACAATATAGAGAGAAAGAAAATTTGTTTCGGTGTGATTTTCAATTCTAACCTAAGCGTCTATTTATAAAAAATGCTGTAACGCCTATGTAGGAGACTAAAATAATAGAATATTAATTTTAATCAACTTTCTTCCACACCAACTTATTTGAATCAACAGCATGCCCATTTTGAAAAATTCCCAGCAATTTCACATGCATTTCACACACCAACCAAAATGGGTCCCACCCAATTAAAAATTTATTTTATTTTCCAAAACTTCAGTAATTCATAGAAAATAGCCTGTTTATCAAAAAAATACGAATTTTATGTCCATTCTGCTTCAAATCGAATTCTCTACAACTTTGTAGCTTTGAGTTTTTCCAAATTCCAAACATAAAATATCCGAAATCCATAAACTAGGTGATTTTAATACCTCTACAAACAAAATAATTTCCATAAAACACCTCAAAGATTAATTCCTTCATTTTTATCCACATAAAAATAAATATATCCATCATTTATATCCACATAAAATAAATATTTCCTTATTATATAAATCAATAATTAATTATTCACAAATAATATTACGTAATCACAATTATGATAACCAGTAGCTCCTCCTAGAAGAGAGGGCCTTTCCAATAAGAATTTCTCCTTCTCGCGCCGCCGAATTAGGTGACCAAACCTCTCTTTGATGTAACTTTCTAGACATTGCCAATAATGCTATCTAATAATATTATTCAAATAATATGAATTATTGATCCGATAATGGGAAATATCAATGCGTTGATAATTATTGAAACAACAATAATATAAAATATCAACGCAACAATTATTGAATCAATAAAAATAAAATATTGAATAATAATTACATGTAACAATTATTGAGTAGGCCTTCACGTAAGAATCAATAATTCAACAATCTTGTTATATATAGTGTCTTCTTGTGCAACCACGCATATTCATGTATTTTAACCACCGGGTATTCCAACAAGTGTTAATTCAGTAATAACTACGTCGTTATTTATAAAATTCAAACTTGTCGCTTTCTTCATCCGATTATTACATTATGGGGCCACAAATGATCTGCTACCGTCGCATTTAATATTCCCCGACAACAAGAATATTCCACGACCAAACGAATATTCCCCGACAACAATGATTATTTTATAACCACTTACTTATTTTGCAAAATTTGCACATTTCACCCATAACCAGAGAATTATATCAAATTAATACCTTATTATTCACAATTTTCGTAGGGGAATTGGATAGCGAATTGAAGAAGTCAGGCTGAGACTATAAAACATGCGCTTATTGGGAGGCAACCCAAGTTTAATTTTTATTTTTAATTTTTATTAGGTTTTATATTAGTAGTTTTGAATTTGCATTTATTTAGAATTTAATAAAATTGTTTCTATCATGGTTTACAGGTTATTCAAGTCAAATTCAAGTGTGGTGCCCAATTTGTTCCATGTGCTTAGCCTATTCTCCAAACTTAGCGGACAAGGAGGAAGATTGCTATATTTTCAGGGAAGTCCCCTGCTTTAAATTTTTCTATTTTAGTCATTGAGGACAATGTCTAGTTTAAGTTTGGGAGCATTTTAGTGTCGTATTGCATATAGTTAGTTATCTGCATAGTAGTTCATTTTTTTTATGTGTTAGCATTGTGTTTTTTTTAGGTTGCATATAATACATGGTAGTTATTTGCATATTCATATATGTGTTGCATTAGTATGTGTTCATGTAGTATAATTGCATTTTTTTTTTGCATGAATCTGTGTGATCGGTTGGTGTGGTCTTAGCTTGACCTATGATAAGATTGGTATTAATTGTTAACTTGAATAAAGGTTGATAATTGATGATGAGTTCTAATTTTAATCATGATGATATTCTAAGTCCTGCTTTAAACTTATGTAACCTTAAGCACTTAAAGTTTAACCTGCTTTTAATCCACTTGGTTCAAGGGTTTCATAATTTGTTTCAGAGGGAAAATCTTGGTTAAAATTTAAGGAAATTAGTGAATTGGCGGTAAAGGTTAGAATGACGTAAAAGCTTGAGTTTGGGGAAATCTATGGGATACATATATACAAAATAAAAATGAAAAAAAATGAAGAAAAAAAAAAGAAAAAAAGGAAAAGAAATGATGAAAAGAAAAAGAAAGAATAAAAAATCCAGAAAAAGAGAAAAAAAAAGAGAATAAATACCGTGGCATGCTTGTCTAGTTTTGTGGCCTTTGTTACTTGAGTAAGTAAGCCCGAGGGGATTGTCTTTACACCTAGCACCCTAAGGTCTTAATGGCTTGGGAGTCGTTGGTCGAAAGCTCGTTAAGGTAACACTGAAAAGCCTAAGGGAATAAGACATTGCACAGCCATTAGAAGAAAATAAAAAAAATGAATAAAACACGAGAAAGAGCAAAAATGCCCTCGTGGTTGAATAAAAGTATAAATAAATATTGTATTTACCCTTAGACTTGGTAATTATTTAGTTTTAACCGAAGTTGTCATGTTCACAAAAGTAATTGAATTGGAACTAAAATTTTCCTTATAAGAAGTTTGTTATGTGATTATCTTGAACTGTGGTTGGTTAGAATGGTTAACAAGCACACACGCACAACATGGGTGATGACAGGTTTGGATTGACTAATTGGTTAGAGTTATGGACTTTGACTTGATTAGATATATTGTTTGAGTATCATTGGTATCTTTGAGGCATGTTGCTATATATCATACTGATTTATTACTGGGTTCATAGATATATTAGGAAGTAGATCATGCATATGCATTCATGTAGTTGAGTTAGTTTTTTTATTTTTAGTTCTTTTGTGTATTTGCTTGAGGACAAGCAAAGGTTTAAGTTTGGGGGTATTTGATGAGTGAGTTTTATACTCATAATTAAGTGCGTTTGAGCTAAATCTTTTGGTTGATTTTAAGTGTTTGTGTCTATTCATGCATGTTTTACATTATTTTGTAGGAATTGGGACAAAAGTTACTTGGATCGACGTTTGGGGTGGCTAGATGCGCGTTTTCGGCTTGCCATTTACAAAACAGTCACTTCAGAGCCAATTTGAGTGTTGCTTTGGACCTTATTTCGAAAAACTCAAAGAACGAAAGTTGTAGATCTACGTCTCCTCTTTTCGGAACATCTTGAATCATTGAAATCGGATTTCTTACGAAGAAGTTATGGCTATTTTTTCAAAGGACGTTGAAGCAGAAAATTTCTGAAAAATCCCCAGCGCCGGGGCGCCCAACCAAGGCTTATGCCCAGTGAAGGCAGTGTTGCAGCGCCGTGCCCAGCGTTGGGGCACTGGGGAAGAGGTTGGGCAAGCTTGGACGCATTTTGGGGCGAATTTTGACACCTTTTTGACTCCAAATTGGATTGGGTTTGTTCCTAAGCTAAAAATTGGACTTGTAACCTATAAATACATGATGTAAGGCATAAAATAAAGGGAGATTACATAGCTTAGCTTAGATAAAACACTCCATTAGATTAGAATATAAACTATAGTTCTTATTAGTTTTGGAGATTGAAGCAAATTGAAGAACACTGAAGATCAAGAGCAAGAGCAAGAGCAAGAGCAAGAGGGGAGCATCAGATTTGCTGACAACAGATTTTATTATCTTCTCTTATCATACTTTTATCTTTTAATGTCTATTCAGTTGTGGATTCTTGGTTTCAATTCATTAATTATGAACTAACTCTTTTATTAAGATTTTAATTGAACCTTTTATGTCTATAAATTAGTTATTTGATTTATTCCAATTCTTTATGTTAAAGTGAATTGTTTATCTTGTCTTGAGCTTATTGATTAATTATCTGATCAGTAATTATCTTGTTACTCTAGAAGGAATTGAAAGGGGAATTCTAGGGTTAGAACTGGGCATGATATCCCTATATTATGATTGACCAACAAATAAATTTAGATAGGACACACTAGCGGAGGATTTACTCATCTCTCCCCTCCTAGTTCTATTCTCCGATCTCCGCCAGAGACCATATCCCTAAGCTTTGATACCAACTGTGATGCCCCCAAAAATAGGTATACAACACCCATTCTGAGTCGCCAAATACATGGTACATAAAGCAAACTACAACTTCAAAAATGCAATTGTCGTGCAAAATACGACAACACATATGGTGAGTTTAAATACAAATATTGTCTTCTAGACAATATCCACACTCAAATAAGTCCTCATTACAATTATTCAAACACTATTTTACAGAAATAGTGAGGACTGCTAAAACATCTTTCTAGAATCATCACTCCATACCCATTAGATCCTGCTATGTTCTCACCTCCCCGAGAAGAAAAATGGAACAAAAAGGAAAAGGGTGAGCTCAACTAGCCCAATAAAGAATATTATGACTAAGATAATATACAACAAATTATCATTAGTTTTCAACAGGAAAAATCGATAAAATATAATAGATAAACAAGTTTTAGATCAACAACTCGCAAATAAAACAACAATCCATTAGAAAAGTCAAGTAGAGAATGAGTTCTACTATCTTCTAAGATTTAAAAGTCCATCATCAATATTTTATCCTCAGTAATAACAATCAATATACTTCTTTAATCAAATATTCATCTTTGCACTACAGGCCAAAGATATTCATTTGTATCACCAGTTGGTCATGTTCATCTCAACACCTATTCATCTTTGCACTACGGGCCAAAGATATTCATCAGTTAATCATTCATCTTTGCACTACAGGCCAAAAATATTCAGTAATATCATCATTTAGGACTGAGGATGATGGAAAATATTTTAAAGAAAACGAATCCAATTGAGACGTAAGGACAAATAGTAGGGATTAGTATAACAGTTTTATCCAAGATCAATAATACTTCATAAATACCAATTTTGAAGCGAAATTCAAAAATAAAGATCAAAACATGGATACAATCAAAGATAGTAACCATAATAGACATCTTGGATAAAAAAGAAGAAAATTTCATTTTTCTTGAATCACTCAAGTATTCGTGAATAGTCAGATATCGTGAATAAGTAACCCCACACAAAAAGTTTCAAATTTGATAAAAAACGTTCACCAATATTTTGGCATAATGATATTGAAGAAAATAATATCATTTAAGAAGAAAATAACATCCTTACCTCAAAATAATCGTATTTACGACTAAATTTCTGGATATAAATCTTGATGAAACTTGCAGACCGAATAACAACTCTCAAAGTATCAAAATACTTACTAAAATATGCTCAACAATATAGAGAGAAAAAAAACTTGTTTCTGGTGTGATTTTCAATTCTAACCTAAGCGTCTATTTATACGAAAATGCTAGAACGCCATATGAGACTAAAATAATAAAATATATTATTACTGAACCAATTATCTACGCATGCTAATCAAGACTCAAGACCAGCCCCTCAATGCTGAAAATTTCAGCAGCCCATGTGTTGTCAAACAAGAGTGGGTCCCACCCATAATTTAATAAAAATTATTTTATTTTCCCAAACTTCAACAATACATAGAAAATAGTCAGGTTATCAGAAAAATATGAATTTTATGTCCATTCTGCCTGAAATCGAATTCTCTACAACTTTGTAGCTTTGAGTTTTTCCAAATTCCAAACATAAAATATCCGAAACCCACAAACGAATGATTTTTAATACCTCTACACCGACAAAATACTGATAAAACACCTCAACATTAACTCCTTCATTTTTATCCACATAAAAATAAATATATCCATCATTTATATCCACATAAAATAAATATTTCCTTATCATATAAATCAATAATTAATTATTCACAAATAATATTACAGAATCACAATTATGACAACCAGGCCGTTCCCAGGAAAGAGAGGGCTTTCCAATAAGAATTTCTCCTTACTGACGCGTAATTAGGTGACCAAACCTCTCCTTGACATAACTTTCTAGACATTGCCAATAATTCTATCTAATAAATTATTCAAATGATATGAATTATTGATCTGATAATGAGAAATATTGTGCAGTGATAATTATTGAAACAACAATAATATAAAATATCAACGCAGCAATTATTGAATCAATAAAATAAAATATTGAGCGATAATTACTGTAACAATTATTGAGTAGTGCCTTCTTTACGTAAGAATCAATAATTCAAAATACTTTGCATCCACGCCATTCATCGTATTTTAACCAATTTATTCCAACAGTGTTAATGGTAACAACTACGCCAGTTATTTATAAAAACTCAAACTTGTCGTTTTCTTCATTATTCGTGATTATTACATTATAGGGTCCACAAATAATCTGCCAATATATACTGAATATTCCCAAGACAACAAGAATATTCCACGACACCAAACGAATATTCCCCGACAATAATGATTATTTTATCACCACATTGCTTATTTTGCAAAATTTGCACATTTCACCCATAACCAAAATATTATATCAATTTAACACCTTATTATTCACAATAATAATTAGAGAAAATTCGATTTTATTTATAATAAGTTGGGTTCTTACATCATATCTCTCATATTATTGATTCAATTATTGTTACAGTATCATCTGCATAATATGATATATTATTAAATCAATAATTGAGACGGTAAAGTTATTCATATTATTATTTGCAATATTGACAATGTCTAGAAGTTCTGTCAAGGAGAGGTTTAGTCACCTAATTAAGTGCCAATAAGGAGAAATCCTTATCAGAAAGCCCCCTCTTTCCTGGGAACGACCTGTTTATTAAATATTGTGAGTTATAATATTAATGATGAATAAGTTCGTGTTGATTAAATATGAATTTTATAGTTCCATTGTGTTAGAATTATTTGTGTTAGTGGAAATCGACATTTGTTTCGATAATAATTGATGTCTGGAGGTTATATTGTTCAATCGGGTATTCGGGGCACTTTTCGTGTCGGAGTACTATTCATAAGTTACTATTCATGATATTCACGAGTTACTATTCACGGGGTACTATTCACCCATAAAATATATTTCTTTTCGATCTAAATCATTTTTGAGTACAATATTATTCCATGAAGAGATGTGCTAATTTTTTATACCGTTGGTTGAAATTATAATAGTAAATCAATATGGATTGTTGATTTAAAGTTTTAATAGTAATTTGTCCCTTCAGCTTTCCAAGAGTTATTTGTCCTTTCGGTGTTTCAAGAGTTATTTGCCCCTTCGGTGTTTCAAGTGTTATTTGCCCCTTCGGTATTTCAAGAGTTAATTGCCCCTTCGCAAATAGTAGTTGTCTCTTCAATATTACCGAGAGTCATTTTGACCCTTCGTTAAGAACAAGAGCCACTTTCAGTTCTTCTATAAATAGATGTTCATTCCTTCATTATTTCTTACGAATTCACCGAAACTCTAGAGAGAGAAACTATAGAGAGAAAGAAGAAAAGTATTCTGCTACTTCACTACTCCAATATCCAGTTTCTTCTAAGGTAAAGGATATTATTTGTTGTACTCGTAAGGGAGATTATTTGTTGTACTCGTAAGGGGTATTATTTCTTTCTTATTCATGAAGAAAACTTCTGTTATTCCATTCTTTATTATTACATTGGAATAACTCAGATAATCTGTAAGCTACCCCATACTTGGTGAAATTCTTCATTATTCCATTCTTTATCATTATGTTGAATAACTTTGTTTATCAATCTGCATATATGGTAAAATTCTTTTGTTATTCCATTCTTTATTATACTCAGTTGGTTAAAGTTTTGACTTCTATACTCCATGAAATTAGTGGAATATCCTTGATATTTGCGCTTCATCCATTATCTTTTCATGAAAATATTCTTCTGAGCATTCTTGAGTTTTAATCTACAAAGAAGTATCATGTTGACAATTTGGACATTATTAGTTCCTGGATAAATTAATTATTGAACTTGTTTTATTGAATTCTTATATCATTGTCATCATCCTCATGTTTATATTATGTGGAAAGTCATCTGTGGCCTGTAGTGCATAGATGGACTTGGTATGATTATGACCAGGGATTATTCGGTGTAATCATGATCGTAATATTACAAATGATGTGGAAAAAGTCCTCATTGACCCGTAGTGCATTGATGGACAGTTGTTGACATGATCATGACCATTGATGAATAAACGAATATCCTTGGGCAGCAGGTGCATGGATAATTTGTGGTTGTGATACTAATGAATATCCTTGGTAGTAGTACGGGGATGATGTGGATTATTTATTGTCGAAGTCTCAAATGATAAAAGTCATGAAAAACCTTTTAAATCATAGAAGATAGTAAATTTTATTCTCTACTTAACTCTTCTAATGGATTGCTTGTTCCGCTGCAGTTAAACTTGATGTTTGTTATATTTTATCAGTTTAACACTGTTTAAGGCTAATGATAATTTATTCTGCATCATCTTAGTCATAATATTTCTTACTGGATTAGTTGAGCTCACCCTTTTGCTTTCATTGTTCTCTTCAGGAAATGAGAACGTAGCTGGGACTAGTCGGAGAACAGAGTAATGGTCCAGATAATAGCATTAGTAGGCCTCACTATTTTATGAAATAGTATGATAATAAATGTAATGAGGACCCCATTGAGTTTGTATATCGTCTAGATGAAAATATTTGTATTAAAACTCACAGCATATGTTTAGTCGTATTTTACACGACTGTTGTTTAATTAAGTTGTATTTGAATTTTGTACCATGTATTTGGCAATTCAGAATAGGTGATGTATACCCATTTTGGGGACGTCAGAGTTGGTATCAAAGCTTAGGGATATGATCCCTAGCTGAGATGTGAGACAAGAACTAGGAGGAGAGAGACGGGGAATTCCTTCGCTAGTATGACCTACCTAAGTTTATTTGGTATTTAATTGGTCGGTCAGAGTATAGGGATAATATGTGATATATTAATTAACCCTTGTTTTGTTGCCGTATTTGAAAATGGCATCTGAAAGTACTGAGATAAGCAATGAAGCACATGAGACCGTTGGGTTAGCTTAACCAAAAGGTAACGACCAACAACACGATAATAATCATACCTGTGGCAACGGCCATCGGAACAATGATAACCATCGTGGGGGAAATTATCATGCCAAGAATGGTAACCACTTTGGTGGTAATCATGGCCAAGATAATAAAAGTGGAAATTTCAAGAAGATAAGGTCATTTAGCTCGATTTTGTCGTATAGTGAAGTCAAGTCCAAATTTGAACAATGGCACCAAAGGCGGATACTGACAAAACAAAGTCGGTGGTTTCGGGAAGGCGTTTTTTCGTGACTTCTCAAAAGTGACCCGACCCGAACGAAGTTAGCACGCAGGTTAGTTAATTATAAATTTTGCGAAGTCTATACCTTATTGATATCTGGTTCTACCCATTCTTTTATCTCTCTTGCTTTGCGCCAACGCTTTAAATTTGACTTGGAGAAATTAAACTTTGACTTATTAGTTCAAACTTCGATAAGAAACCTTCGTTACCTCCAATCGCTTATAGATCTTGTTGATTCAAATCGACACTTTCACGTTACTTCGTCGATCTCATCTCTTTGAAAATACTTGCCTTTGATGCGATTTTAGGAATCGATTGGTTAACTACTCATCATGCTTTTCGTAAGGTTGTTAGCTTTCATATTCCTAACCAAACTGTTATGCGAATCCAAGATGTGACGACCCCAAAATAGGTATACAACACCCATTCTGAGTTGTCAAAATACATGGTACAGAAACAACTACAACTTTATTAATACAACATAAAAATTGTGAGTTTAATTACAAATATTGTCATCTAGACAATATCCACACTCAAATAAGTCCTCAGTACAATTATTGATACATTATTTTACAAAAATGGTGAGGACTACTAAAACGACTTCTAGAACCATCATTCCACACCCCGACTAGTACTCGCTACATTCTCGCCTCCTGAGAAGAAAAATGGAACAAAAAGGAAAAGGGTGAGCTCAACTAGCCCAGTAAAGAACATTATGACTAAGATAATATAAAAAAAATTATCGTTAGTCTTTAACAGGGAAAAATCTAATAGAATACAATAGACAACAAGTTTTAAATCAATATTCGCAGCGAAAATAATAATTCATTAGAAGAGTTAAGTAGAGAATGCAAACTACTATCTTCTATATATGAATTTAAAAGTTCATCGTCTATCTTTTATCCCTGTAACATCAATCAATAAATATCTGGAATCAAATATTCATCTTTGCAATACAGGCCAAAGATATTCATCAGTTGGTCATGTTTGTAAGACCCCAAAATTTTTAAATAAAAAGGAATTTCCTTTATTTATTATTTTGAAATAGTAAGGGTTGATTTGATTAATGTGGATAGTTAAGGGTTAAATACGCAAATATTTCAAAATAAGCAAGTGGTTATAAAATATTCATTATCGCTTAGAATATTCGTTTGGTCGTGGAATATTCATCTTTGTCGGGGAATATTCGCATGCTGACCAGCCAAGACCATGTGTGGGCCCCATAACTGAAAGCGATTGGATGAAGAAAACGACAAATATAAGTTGTTTTTAAATAACGACGTAGTTATTCACAGCTAATCTTGTTGGAATACCCGGTGGTTAAAACACACTAATCGCATTGTTGAACGAAGAGCACACGGTATTGCACCAATTATTGATTCTTACGTAAGAAGGCCTTTACTCAATAATGGTTACGATAATTCTTTATTCGATATTTTATTGAGTTAATAATTTCTACGTTGATATTTTATATTCTTTGTTGTTTGATAATTGTCATTACACGATTATCTTTCATTATCGAAGCAATAATTCATATTATCTGAATAATATTATTAGATAACATTATTGGCAATGTCTAGAAAGTTACATCTAAGGAGAGGTTTGGTCACCTAATTGCGGCGCCAAGATGAAGAAATTCTTATTGAAAGCCCTCTTTTCTGAGGAACTGCACAGTTTGTCGATATTGTGATTACATAATATTATTTGTGAATAATTAATTATTGATTTATATGATGAGGAAAATATTGATTTTATGTGGATATAGATGGAGAAAATTTTTAAAATGACAATTGTTGAAAATTAATATTTTATCTTTTACGATAAAATAATTCATTTAAATATATTATTTTAATAATATATTAACGGTGATATTTTTTACAACGAATGGGGGATATATGAGTATCTGAGGAGGAAGAGTATTTTTGTTGCAATAAATGTTTAAAACATGTTAAACATGTCGGTGGACCCCATTTATTATTTGAAATTTGATTATAAACTTTGTAAAATCGCTTTGTTTGTGGATTTCGGTCAATTTCTATTTGGAATTTGGAAAAACTTTCTTACAGTAAAGTTGTAGAGAATTGAAATTCTTATAAAAACACGCGAGATTCAAATTTTCTGATGAAAGAGCTATTTATTATGAATTATTGAAGTTAGAAGCTCAAAATAATTGATTTTGAGAGTTTAAAATATTTTTGTAAGAAAAACGTTTTTGTTTGCAATTGAGTGGCTCACATGTGTTATAAATGATCTGAAAACAGATTTCTAAGGTGGGCTTGAATATTTTTAAGAAATATTATTATTTTATTAAATTTTACGCTTTGGTGTTCTAAGCGTTTTCCTATAAATAGGGTCTTTAGGTTAGAATTGAAAATCACACCAGAAGCTGAAGTTTTCCTCTCTATATTATCGGCGTATTCTTGTGAGTATTTTGAGTATACTTTGAGTATTGCTTTAGGCAATTACAAGTTCCCTTCAAACACTATACACGGTATTCTAGCTAGAAATCTTGATCTTTCGAGGTAAGGGATATATTTTTTTTTAAGTAATGATATTATTTCTTCAATATCATTATCTTTGAAATGTTAATCTGAAGTTTTTATCAAATTTGGAACTTTTTTCATGTCGGGGTTACTATTCATGGGTTACTATTCATGAGTTACTATTCATGAGTTCTTATTCACGAGTTCTTATTCACGAGTACTATTAAGCATGAAGCGTGAAGATGTTTTTGTGGAATTTCTATCTTTTGGTGTAGAGTTACTATTCACGTGTACTGCCACTATTCTATTCACGATATCTGATCTATTCTATTCATAGAAAAATAAAATTTCTTCTTTTAAGTCAAAAATATATATTCGGATACTAACTCTGATTGTATCCATGTTTTGATCATTCTTGAATTTTACATCACTATGATTATTTTTGAGGTATTTTTGGACGTGGATAAAACCAAGTACGAATCCTTAATCCTTAATCCTTTTCATTTTGTTTCACTGGATTCGTTTCTTTAAAAAAATATTTTTCATCATCCTCAGTCTTAAATGATGATATTATGGAATATCTTTGGCCTGTAGTGCAAAGATGAATGATTTCTTAAGAATATCTTTGGCCTGTAGTGCAAAGATGAATGATTTCTGAAGAATATCTTTGGCCGTAGTGCAAAGATGAGCAGGTGTTTAAATGAACATGACCAACTGATGAATATCTTTGGCCTGTAGTGCAAAGATGAATATTTGATTCGGATGTATATTGATTGATGTTACGGGGATAAAAGATGAGCGATGAACTTTTAAATTCATACATAGAAGATAGTAGTTTGCATTCTCTACTTAACTCTTCTAATGAATTATTATTTCAGCTGCGAATATTGATTTAAAATTTGTTGTCTATTGTATTCTATTAGATTTTTCCCTGTTGAAGACTAACGATAATTTGTTGTATATTATCTTAGTCATAATATTCTTTACTGAGCTAGTTGAGCTCACCCTTTTCCTTTTTGTTCCATTTTTCTCAGGAGGCGAGAATATAGCGAGTACGAGTCGGGGTATGGAATGAAGGTTTTAGAAAGGATTGTTTAGTAGTCCTCACCATTTTTGTAAAATAATGTATCAATAAATGTGATGAGGATTTATTTGAGTATAGATATTGTCTAGAAGATAATATTTGTATTCAAACTCACAGTTTTATTGTTGTAATAATAAAGTTGTAGTTGTTTCTGTACCATGTATTGACAACTCAGAATAGGTGATGTATACCTATTTTGGGGGCGTCACAGTTGGTATCAGAGCTTAGGGATATGATCTCTGGCGGAGATCGGGGAATAGAACTAGGAGGGGAGAGACGAGTAAATCCTTCGCTAGTGTGTCCTACCTAAGCTTATTTGTTAGTTGGTCATTATATAGGGATATTATGTGATATATTGATTTCCTTAATTAACCCTTGTTTTATGATGATGATTTGAGAATGTCGAATGAGAATATTAACAATGGAAATGAGGCCCGTGGAGATGCATACTCACCAACGAGGAGAACGTCAGTGGTAGGCAATGTTCCTCCCATGAACAACACCATTGAAAGCGATGATGAACGAGGGATGTTTAGAAGTTTTTTGCGTTCATGCAAAATCGGACGAGGAGAATCGTGTTCAAAATACGAGGAAGAAATGATAGCAATTCACGGGTTGTCACAAACCCAGGCGATTCAAAGAGTTGGGACCACGAAATTGAAGGAAAGCCGATCCGATCATGGCGGAAACATGGGTCAAACAAATTACCAAGATATTCGATGTCTTGGGATGCACGGAGAAACGAAGGTTCCATTCCCCACCTTTATGTTCCGTGGCGAAGCGGACTCTTGGTGGGAGTCTGTGAAGTGTACCCATCCACCGCTTTCGGCGATGTCTTGGGAGCGTTTTAGAAGCTATTTAATGACAAATACTTTCCCGAAAGTGTTAAATCGTATGAAGGAAGTGGAGTTCATCGATTGGAACAAAACAACATGGCGGTGTCTCGATGCGAGGCAAAGTTTGCGAGTTATCCGTGTTTGCACCTCATTTGGTGGAGAATGAGGAACGTATGACGCGGATGTTTCTTAGAGGTTTGAAACCCGGCATACGTCGATATCTCATTTCTCATAAATTTTCTCTTTATTCGGATGTTGTAAACAAGGCTCAATTATTAAAGCGAGATAACGAGTACGGTCCAACCGAGGACCACAACCGGGATCGTGACGTCGAGATAGCGATCAATGAATAATGATAACTGCGGAGAAAAGCAGAATGAACGAAATGGTAACCACTCTGGTGGTAATCATGGCCATGAAAATAGAAGAAGCGAGTCGAGGAGAGATTTTAAAGAGGAGATTTAACAACGACCATGTGAAGATGATGCAGTCTTGGCGTGAATCGGTTCTAAGGGAGGAGAACGACCACCGGTCATATGCTACAAATCACGAAAAGAGGGACATATCGATCAAGCGCCCTACAACAGTTCAAGGTATGCTATAATTGTGGAAAGGAAGGACATATCGCTCGAGATTATACGATGTGAAACCTAGTTCAATGAGGGACGGTGACTCAAAAGATCGTCCGGAAAAAGTCAAAGTCAACGATTCCGGAAGAGAGTTTGTTGTGGTTTGGTCATAATGCGAGGAACCCAAACGAGGTGATCACGGGTAAGCTATTTATAAATTCTTGCGAAGTTTATACCTTACTTGATCTGGGTGCTACCCATTCATTTATCTCTCCTGCATGTGCTCAACGTTTAAACTTGACTCAGGAGAAATTAGACTTTGACCTATCTGTGGAAACTCCGTTAGGAGAAACTTTCATCACATCCATTTGTTTATAAATCTTGTTTGATTCAAGTTGGCACCATTACCTTACCCGCTGACCTTATCTCTTTAAAGATACTTGCTTTTGATGTGATTTTAGGGATTGATTGGTTAACTACTCATCATGCCAAAATTGATTGTTTTAAATAAGGTTGTTAGTCTTCATATTCCTAACCAACTGTTGTATGCAATTCAAGCAACTAAACCATTAAAATCGATCATTGTCATATCTAATCATAAAGCTATTCGTTTATTAAAAAGCGAATGTCAAGCTTTCTTAGCCCATGTTATGGATTTGAATAAAGACACGTCAAATTTGAATAATATTCTGTTGTTATTGACTTTCCGACGTATTTCGAAGAACTTCCGATTCTACCCCGAGCGTGAAGTTGAATTCTTTATTGATCTTGAACTGGTACAAAGCCCATTTCTAAAACCCCATATCGAATGGCTCTATTGAACTTCAGAGTTAAAGGTCCAACTACGAGGAATTGTTGGACATCGGTTTCATTCGTCCCTAGTACATCTCCTTGGGGTGCTCCTGTTTTATTTGTAAAGAAGAAAGAGGCGGGAGTATGCGACTTTGTATTGACTATCGGGAATTGAACCATGTCACCATCAAGAATAGGTATCCTCTACCTCGTATTGATGACTTGTTTGACCAATTCAAGGGCACAATTCTTTTCAAAAATCGATCTTAGCTTACGGATATCATCAATTTGAAGATTAGAATCGAGGATATTCAAAAAGCGCCTTGAAACTTCGGTATGGGCATTATGAATTCTTAGTCATGTCTTTCGAACTAACTAATGCTCCTGCGACTTTCATGGATATGATGAACCGAGTATTCAAGGAATATTTGGATCAATTCATTGTTGTCTTTATTGATGACATCCTCATATATATTCCAAAAGTAGTGAAGATCATGAGCACCATTTGAAGCTTGGTACTCCAAAGGCTTCGTGAAAACCAACTATATGCCAAATTGAAGAAATGCGAGTTACGGCTTGAGAAAGTAGCATTCCTTGGGCACGTGGTGTCGAAACATGGAGTATCTGTTGATCCGGCGAAGATTGAAGCAATCTGAAGTTAGAGCAAAAGTCGGTGGTGAAATCACGTAGCTTTTTGGGCTTAGGCTGGTTATTATCGGAGATTCGTGGAAGGGTTTTCTCGAATCGCTACTCCATTAACTTCAGCTAACTTTCGGAAGGATACAAAATTCGTTTGGAGCGAAGAATGCGAGAAAAGTTTCCAAGAGCTTAAGAGGAGACTTATTTCTTTTGTTCTAACAATACCATCTGGTTCGGATGGATTTGTTATCTCTGACGATGCTTGAGTAAAGGGTTAGGATGTGTTCTCATGCAACGTGGGAAAGTCATAGCCTATGCCTCATGACAACTTAAAAGAGTATGAGAGGAATTATCCTACTCATGATCTAGAGTTAGCGGCCCATTTTTTTCGCGCTAAAAATATGGAGGCACTATCTATATGGGGAGAAAGTGGAGATATATTCGGACCATAAAAGCCTTAAATATTTCTTCACTCAAAAAGAACTCAACACATCTGCGGCGGTGACGTTAGCTCGAGCTATTGAAAGACTACGACCACACTATTCAATACCATCCTGGTAAAGCGAACGTGGTAGTGACGCGTTGAGTAGAAGATCATATCGCGAACGAAAGTGCGATGATGTCAAGTATCTGCGTAGAGCCAACTTTAATAGAAAAAGTTAAGGTTGCTTTCAAACCACCAATCTTGGCCGGGAGGCGATCGTGTGAAGAAGAAAGTACAAGAAGGAGCTATTCCTAAGCGAGAATTGATGAAGAAGGAATACTTGAGTCCACTCTAGACTTTGTGTTCTAACGACTACGATTTGAAGTACAAGATTATGATGGAGGCACACAATCGCCATTTGCAATCCATCACGGAAGTACTAAAATGTATCGTGATCTTGACATACATTTTGGTGGAACAATATGAAGAGAGAGATTGCAAAGTTTATCTCGATGTGTTTAACTTGCCAACGTGTAAAGGCGGAGCATCTTGTACCTAGGGTCCGTTGCAACCACTTGAGATTAGGAATGGAAGTGGGAACACATTACTATGGATTTCGTTCACGGGTCTTCCTACGGTTTCTCAAGGCATCAATGCTATTTGGGTTATTGTTGATAGATTAACCAAGTCTGCTTTCATTTCTTGCCGATCGGAGACTTATTCCTTTGAGCGTCTTGCTAGTATGTGCGTGAATGAGATTGTGAGGTTGCATGGCATGCTGTATCCATAGTTTGGATCGTGACCCAAGATTCACTTCAAGATTTTGGGTTAGCTTGCAAAAAGCTATGGGCGCGGATTTGCGATTTAGTTAAGCATACCATCCCCAAACGGACGGACAATCGAGAGGACTATTCAAACTCTTGAAGATCTATTAAGACTCGTGTCCTAGACTTCAAGGGTAGTTGGGATAAGTATTTACCATTGGTGGAATTCTCCTACAACAAAAGTTATCGAGCAAGTATAGGTGTGGCTCCATTTGAAGCATTATATGGACGAAAATGTCGTTCTCGATATGTTGGGATGAGGTGGGTGAAGCAACATTGTTGGGACCCGAGTTAATCGTGTATGACTACCGAAAAGATCCAAATGATTCGACAACGTATACAAAGCGGCACAAGATCGACAAAAGAGTTATGCGGATCTTCATCGAAAGGACGTGGAATTTAATGTAGGGATCATGTATTGTTGCGAGTTGCTCCATGGAAGGGAGTTACAAGATTTGGGAAGAGAGAAAGCTCGATCCACGATTTATTGGTCCATTTCAAATTCTTGACCGAGTAGGAAATGTAGCCTATAGACTTGCGTTACCTCAGAGTATGTCTCGTGTTCATAATGTGTTTCACATATCCGTACTTAAATAAATATGTGAAAGACCCGAACCACGTTATTGAGTTAGAAATCAGGACGAGATAGCCAAAGACTTAACGTGTGAGGAGGTACTGTCAAGATCTTGGATAGGAAGGAGCATGTCCTACTGCAGCATGAAAGGTCATACCACAAGTTAAAGTTTTGTGGAGGAATCATGCTATAGAGGAAATGACACAGGAATTGGAAACGGAAATGAAAGCGAGGTATCCTTACCTTTTGAAACACCGTGCGTCGTCGATTTCGAGGGACGAAGATATTCATCGATTGGTCATGTTTGTAAGACCCCAAATTTTTAAATAAAAGGAATTTCCTTTATTTATTATTTTGAAATAGTAAGGGTTGATTTGATTAATGTGGATAGTTAAGGGTTAAATCGCAAATATTTCAAAATAAGCAAGTGGTTATAAAATATTCATTATCGTTGGGAATATTCGTTTGGTCGTGGAATATTAAATCTTTGTCGGGGAATATTCGTTTGACGGTAGCGACCATGTGTGGGCCCCATGTAACGAAAGCCGATTGGATGAAAAGCAGCGAATATAAGTTGTTTTTTAAATAACGGCGTAGTTATTCACCGTTATCTTTGTTGGAATACCCGTGGTTAAAACACACTAATACGCGTTGTTGAGCAAGAAGCATTTGCGGTATTGCACCAATTATTGATTCTTACGTGAAGAAGCCACTACTCAATAATGGTTACTGATAATTACTTATTCATATATTTTATTGAGTTAATAATTCTTTGCGTTGATATTTTATATTCTTTGTTGTTTGAATAATTGTCATTACACGTATTTTTCATTATCGAAGCAATAATTCATATTATCCCGAATAATATTATTAGATAACATTATTGGCAATGTCTAGAAAGTTACATCTAAGGAGAGGTTTGGTCACCTAATTGCGGCGCCAAGAAGAAAAAATTCTTATTGGAAAGCCCCCTCTTTCATGGGAACTGCCTGGTTGTCAATATTGTGATTCTGTAATATTATTTGTGAATAATTAATTATTGATTTATATGATGAGGAAAATATTGATTTTATGTGGATATAGATGGAGAAAATTTTTAAAATGACAATTGTTGAAAATTAATATTTTATCTTTTTCTGATAAAATAATTCATTTAAATATATTATTTTAATAATATATTAACGGTGATATTTTTACAACGAATGTGGGATATATGAGTATACAAGGAGGAAGAGTATTTTTGTTGCAATAAATGTTTAAAACATGTTAAACATGTCGGTGGACCCCATTTATTGACTGAAATTTGATTATAAACTTGTAAAATCGCTTGGTTTGTGGATTTCGTCAATTTCTATTTGGAATTTGGAAAAACTTTCTTACGCAAAGTTGTAGAAATTGAAATTCCTATAAAAACTAACGAGATTCGAATTTTCTGATGAAAGGGCTATTTATTATGAATTATTGAAGTTCAAGCTCTCAAATAATTGATTTTGAGAGTTTAAAATATTTTTGTAAGAAAAAAACGTTTTTGTTGCAATTGAGTGGCTCACATGTGTTATAAATGATCTGAAATCAGATTTCTAAGGTGGGCTTGAATATTTTTAAGTAATATTATTATTTTATTAAATTTTCTACTTTGGTGTTTCTAGCGTTTTCCTATAAATAGGGTCTTGGGTTAGAATTGAAAATCACACCGAAATGAAGTTTTCTCTCTCTATATTATCGGCGTATTCTTGTGAGTATTTTGAGTATACTTTGAGTATTGCTAGACGGTTTGCAAGTTCCCTTCCTTGACCTATATACTAGATTCTTCTAGCTAGAAATCTTGATCTTTCAAGAGGTAAGGATATTATTTTTTTCAGTAATGATATTATTTCTTCAATATTATTATCTTTGAAATGTTGATCTGAAGTTTTTATCAAATTTGGAACTTTTTCATGTCGGGGTTACTATTCATGGGTTACTATTCATGAGTTCTTATTCACGAAAGTTACTTATTCACGATTCTTATTCACGAGTACTATTCATGAAGCGTGAAGATGTTTTTGTGGAATTTCTATCTTTTGGTGTCGAGATTCTTATTCACGTATCGGCACTATTCACATATCTGACACTATTCACGATATCTGAGTCTATTCACCAAAAAAATAAAATTTCTTCTTTTCGTCTAAAACATATATTACGGATACTAACTAACTGATTGTATCCATGTTTTGATCATTCTTGAATTTTACACCACTATGATTATTTTTGAGGTATTTTTGGGCGTGGATAAAACCAAGTACTAATCCTTAATCCTTAATCCTTGTTATTTTGTTTCACCGGATTCGTTTCTTTAAAAAAAATATTTTTCATCATCCTCGGTCTTAAATGATGATATTATGGAATATCTTTGGCTGTAGTAGTGCAAAGATGAATGATTTCTTAAGAATATCTTTGGCTGTGGTGCAAAGATGAATGATTTCTGAAGAATATCTTTGGCCCGTAGTGCAAAGATGAATGTGTTTAAATGAACATGACCAACTGATGAATATCGTTGGCACAGTAGTCTGAATGAATATTTGATTCCGGATGTATATTGATTGATGTTACAGGGATAAAAGATAGAAGATGAACTTTTAAATTCATACATAGAAGATAGTAGTTTGCATTCTCTACTTAACTCTTCTAATGAATTATTATTTCATTGCGAATATTGATTTAAAATTTGTTGTCTATTGTATTCTATTAGATTTTTCCTGTTGAAGACTAACGATAATTTGTTGTATATTATCTTAGTCATAATATTCTTTACCGAGCTAGTTGAGCTCACCCTTTTCCTTTTGTTCCATTTTTCTCGGGAGGCGAGAATATAAGCGAGTACAGTCGGGGTATATGGAATGAAGGTTTTAGAAAGGATTGTTTAGTAGTCCTCACCATTTTGTAAAATAATGTATCAATAAATGTGATGAGGATTTATTTGAGTATAGATATTATGCTGAAGATAATATTTGTATTCAAACTCACAGCTTTCTTGTTGTAATAATAAAGTTGTAGTTGTTTCGTACTGCATGTGTATTGACAACTCAGAATAGGTGATGTATACCTATTTTGGGGGCGTCACAATGTTCATCTAAACACCTGTTCATCTTTGCACTACGGGCCAAAGATATTCATCAGAAATCATTCATCTTTGCACTATAGGCCAAAGATATTCAATTATATCATCATTTAGGACTGAGGATGATGAAAAATATTTTAAAGAAAACGAATCCAGTGAAACAAAAGAATAAATATTATCTACAACTTTGCAAAAGGAAGTTTTTCCAAATTCCAAACATAAATTGACCGAAATCCATAAACGGGCAATTTTACAAGCTATAATCAAATTTCAGTTAAGAAATGGGTCCACCAACATGTTTAACATGTTTTAAATAACTTTTGCAATAAAAACACTCTTCCTCCTCATATACTCATATATCCCACATTCATTGTAAAAAATATCATCATTATTATATTATAATAATATAATAAAATATTATTTTATCAGAAAAGATAAAATATCGATTTTCAACAATTGTCACTTAAAAAAATTTCTCCATCTATATCCACATAAAATCAATATTTTCCTCATCATATAAATCAATAATTAATTATTCACAAATAATATTACGAATCACAATATCGGCAACCAGTCGCTCCTCAGAAAGAGGGCTTTCAATAAGAATTTCTCCTTCATCGGTAATTGAATTAGGTGACCAAACCTCTCCTTAGATGTAACTTTCTAGACATTGCCAATAATGTTTTTAATAATATTATTCAGATAATATGAATTATTGCTTCGATAATGGAAAATACTTGTAGTAGTGACAATTATTGAAACAACAAGAATATAAAATATCAATGTAGTAATTATCGAATCAATAAAATAAAATATCGAAATAAAGAATTATCGTAAACAATTATTGAGTAGTGCCTTCTTACGTAAGAATCAATAATTGGTGCAATACTGCAAGCCATCTTCTTGTCAACAACACGTATTCGTGTTTTAACCAATTTTATTCCAACAAGATTAATCTGTAATAATCTGCGCCATTATTTATAAATAACTTATACTTGTCATTTTCTTCATCCAATCGATTTCAGCTATGGGGCCCATAAAGATCGCTACTACCGTCAGCATTTAATATTCCCAAGACGACAAGAATATTCCACGACCAAACGAATATTCTCGACAATAATGAATATTTTATAACCACCGCTTATTTTTAAAATATTCATGATTTTACCCATAACTAACCACATTAATCAATTCAACCTTTACTATTTCAAAATAATAAATAGAGGAAATTAAATTTCATTTATAATAAGTTGGGTCTTACAACCTCCCTCCTTATGAAATTTCGTCCTCGAAATTGACGTCACGACCGGTGTTTCAAAAGGTGAAGATACCTCGCTTTCATTTTCGTTTCTAACTCCCAGGTCATTTCTTCAATAAGATGGTTCCTCCACAAAACCTTAACTTGTGGTATAACCTTAGTGCGTATGACATGCTCTTTCCTATCCAAGATCTTGACAGGTACCTCCTCGTACGTTAAATCTTCGGCTATCTCGTCTGGTTCTAACTCAATAACGTAGTTCGAGTCTTTCAAATATTTACGAAGCACGAATACATGAAAAATATTATGAACATGAGACATACTTGGAGGTAACGCGAGTTTATAGGCCACATTTCCTACTTGGTCAAGAATCGAAAATGGACCAATAAATCATGGATCGAGCTTTCCTCTCTTCCCCAAATCTTGTAACTCCCTTCCATGGAGCCACACGCAATAACAATACATGATCCCCAATACTAAATTCCACGTCCCTTTCGATGAAGATCCGCATAACTCTTTTGATCGATCCTGCGCTGCTTTGTATACGTTGTCGAATCATTTGGATCTTTTCTACGTAGTCATACGTACTCAACTCGAGGTCAACAATGTTGCTTCACCCACCTCATCCCAACATATCGGAGAACGACACTTTCGTCCCATACAATGCTTCAAAATGGAGCCACACCTATACTTGCGCTCGATAACTGCTGTTGTTGTGGGAGAATTCCACCAATGGTAGGTACTTATCCCAACTCCTTTGAAATCTAGGACACAGAGTCTTAATAGATCTTCAAGGGTTTGAATAGTCCTCTCTGATTGTCCGTCCGTTTGAGGATGATATGCCGAACTTAATCGTAAATCTGTCCCCATAGCTTTTTGCAAGCTAACCCAAAATCTTAAAGTGAATCTTGGGTCACGATCCGAAACTATGGATACTGGCATGCCATGCAATCTCACAATCTCATCTACGTATATACGCAAGACGCTCAAGGAATAAGTCTCCGTGACGGCAAAGAAATGGGCAGACTTGGTTAATCTATCAACAATAACCCAAATCGCATTTATGCCTTGAGAAACCGTGGGAAGACCCGTAACGAAATCCATGGTAATGTGTTCCCACTTCCATTTTGGAATCTCAAGTGGTTGCAATGGAACCTTAGGCACTTGATGCTCCGCCTTTACACGTTGACAAGTTAAACACATAGAGATAAACTTTGCAATCCCTCTCTTCATATTGTTCCACCAAAATGTATGTCGAAGATCACGATACATTTTGGTACTTCCAAGATGGATTGCAAATGGTGTATTGTGTGCCTCCATCATGATCTTGTACTTCAAATCAGAATCGTTAGGAACACAAAGTCTGGAAAGGACTCAAAGTATTCCTTCTTCATCGATTCTTGCTTCTGGAATAACACCTTCTTGTACTTTCTTCTTCATAATCATCAGCTCCGGGTCTGTGGCTTGAACAACTTTAACTTTCCCGATTAAAGTTGGTTCTATACGTATACTTGACATCATCGCACTCGCTCTCGTGATATGATCTTCTACTCAATGCGCCAAATACTACGCTTTTTTTCCGGGATGGTATTGAATAGTGTGGTCGTAATCTTTCAACAAATTCGAGCCAACGTCGTTCGCCGCGTATGTGAGATGTTGAGTTCTTTTGAGTGAAGAAAGATTTGAGGCTTTTATGGTCTGAATATATCTCCACTTTCTCCCCATATAGATAGTGCCTCCAGATCTTTAGCGCAAAAATGACTGCTGCCAACTCTAGATCATGATTAGGATAATTCCTCTCATATTCTTTAAGTTGTCGCGAGGCATAGGCTATGACTTTCCCACGTTGCATGAGAACACACCCTAACCCTTTGCTTGAAGCATCGCTGTAGATAACAAATCCATTCGAACCAGATGGTATTGTCAAAACAGGTGTCGAAATGAGTCTCCTCTTGAGATCTTGGAAACTCTTCTCGCATTCCTCGCCCATATACAATTTTGTATCTTTACGAGTCACCGAGTTAACGGGTAGCGATTCGAGAAAACCCTTCCACGAATCTCCAATAATAACCAAATTAAACCCGTAAAGCTACGTGATTTCTGGCCACCGCCTCTTTGGATGCTCCCAACTTTGTATTGCTTCAATCTTCGTCTTCAACAACAGACACTCCATGTTTTTGACACCATGTGCCCAAGGAATGCTACTTCCTCGCCGTAGAACTCGTGATTTCTTCACTTTAGCATATAGCTTTGTTATCACGAAGCCTTTGCAGTACCAAATTTCAAATGGTGCTTATGATCTTCACTTGATTTTTGGAATAGATGAGGATGTCATCAATAAAGACAACAACGAATCGATCCAAATATTCCTTGAATAATCGGCTCATCATATCCATGAAAGCAAGCAGGAGCATTAGTCAATCCAAAAGACATGACTAAGAATTCATAATGCCCGCATCGAAGTTCAAAGCGCTTTGGAATATCCTCGCTTTTAACCTTCACCGATGATATCCAGAATCGAAGATCGATTTTTGAAAAGAATTGTGCTCTCAGAATCGGTCAAACAGTCATCAATACTAGGTAGTGGATACCTATTCTTGATAGTAACATGGTTTAATTCCCGTAATCAATACAAAGTCGCATACTCCCGCTTTTTCTTTCTTTACAAATAAAACAGGAGCACCCCAAGGAGATGTACTAGATCGAATGAAACCGATGTCCAACAACTCTTGTAGTTGGACCTTTAACTCTGAAGTTCAATAGGAGCCATTCGTTATGGGGTTTTAGAAATGGGCTTTGTACTGTGTTCAAGGTCAATAAAGAATTCAACTTCACGTTCTGGGGGTAGACCGGGAAGTTCTTCAGGAAATACGCCAGGAAAGTCAATAATAACAGGAATATTATTCAAATCTGACGTGTCTTTATTCAAATCCATAACATGGGCTAAGAAAGCTTGACATCCATTTTTCAATAAACGAATAGCTTTATGACTTGATATGACAAAGTGATTGATTTTAATGGTTTAGTTGTTGAATTCGCATAAACAGTTGATTAGGAATATGAAAACTAACAACCTTACGAAAATAATCAATTTTGGCATGATGAGTAGTTAACCAATCAATCCCAAAAATCACATCAAAAACAAGTATCTTTAAAGAGATAAGATCAACATGTAATGTGATGGTGCCAAATTGGATCAAACAAGATTTATAAACAGTGGATGTGATAAAAGTTTCTCCTAACGGAGTCTCCACAGATAGGTCAAAGTCTAATTTCTCCGGAGTCAAATTTAAACGTTGAGCACAAGTAGGAGAGATAAATGAATGGGTAGAACCCAGATCTAATAAGGTATAAACTTCAGCAAGAGTTTATAATTAGCTTACCCGTGATCACCTCGTTTGGGTTCCTCACTGTGACGACGGTCACGACAAACGCTCTTCCAGAACCGCCGACTTTGACTTTTCTCGGGACAACCTTTTGAGTCACCATCCCCACTGGACTTGGTTTCGCTCTGAGACAATCTCGAGCGATATGTCCTTCCTTTCCACAATTATAAAGATACCTTGAACTCGTAGGAGGACAGTTTGGTGATATGTCCCTCTTTCCACATTTATAGCATACGATGACGGTGGTCGCTTTCTCCCCTTAAAACCAGCTTGTTGTTGGTGCCGACGTCTTCACAAAGGTCATCATTGTTGAATCTCCTCTTTTTAAAATCTCCCCGACTCGCTTCTTTCTATTTTTCATGGCCACGATTACCACCAGAGTGGTTACCGCTTTTCCGAATGTTTTCCTCCCGTTGGTTTTCATTGTTCAGATGATCTGCCGCCACCGGTATGACCGTCATGGTCCCTCGGGTCGAACGTACTCGCTTATCTCGCTTTCTAATAATTGAGCCTCATTGACAACATCCAATATAAAGCAAATTTATGAGAGATAAGATATTCTTCAATCTCGGGTTTTAAACCGCTCAGAAACATCCTCTTCATTCGTTCCTCATTCTCTACCAAATGAGGTGCAAACCTGGATAACTCTGCGAACTTCGCCTCGTATTGGAACATCGTCATGTTGTTTTGTTCTAGTCTAATAAACTCTAACTCCTTCATATGTCGAATACTTTCAGGAAAGTATTTTTCGTTGAAAAGTTTCTAAAATGTTTCCCAAGACATGCTGAGTGTAGCAGGCTGGGTCTGTTTTACAGACTCCCACCAGTAGTCTGCCTCGCCACGGAACATAAAGGTGGCGAATGGAACCTTTTGTTCCTCCGTGCATCCCAAGACATCGAATATCTTGGTAATTTGCTTGATCCACATTTCCGCTATGATCGGATCTGGCTTTCCCTTAAATTCTGGTGGTCCCAACTCTTTAAACTGCTTGGCCGTGATGTCACAAGCGTTCTTATCATTTCCACCAGTATTTTGTGCACGAGTCTCCCTCGTGCGGTTTTTGCATGAACTACAAAAAGCTCCTAAACATCCCGCTCATTCATCGCTCTCGGTGGTGGTGTTGTTTACGGAGGAATATTGCCTTCCTCATTGCACGTTCCCACAGGTGGTGATTAAAGGTGTTTCATGATCTCATTAACTCCACCATTAATATTCTCAACTGCCATTCTTAAATACGCCATAAAACAACAAGGGTTAATTAAACAAATTAACATATCACATATTAACCATATACTTCAATCGACCAACAAATAAGCTTTAGGTATGACACACTAAATGGAGGATTACTCGTCTCTCCCCACCTAGTACTATTCCCCGATCTCCGCTAGAGATCATATCCCTAAGCTCTGATACCAACTGTGACGATCCCAAAATAGGTATACAACACCCATTCTGAGTCGTCAAAATGTATGGTACATAAACAACTACAACTTTATTAATACAACATAAAAACTGTGAGTTTAACTACAAATATTGTCATCTAGACAATATCCACACTCAAATAAGTCCTCGAAGACAATTATTGATACATTATTTTATAAAATGGTGAGGATTGCTAAAACGACTTCTAGAACCATCATTCCACACCCCGACTAGTACTTTCGCTACATTCTCGCCTCCCGAGAAGAAAAAAATGGAACAACAAGGAAAAGGGTGAGCTCAACTAGCCCAATAAAGAACATTATGACTAAGATAATATAAAACAAATTATCGTTAGTCTTCAACAGGAAAAATCTAATGAATACAATAGACAACAAGTTTTAAATCAATATTCGCAATGGAAATAATAATTCATTAGAAGAGTTAAGTAGAGAATGCAAACTACTATCTTCTATATATGAATTTAAAAGTTCATCGCCTATCTTTTATCCCCGTAACATCAATCAATATATATCCGAATCAAATATTCATCTTTTGCACTACAGCCAAAGATATTCATCACCGGGTCATGTTCATCTAAACACATGTTCATCTTTGCTTTACGGCCAAAGATATTCATCGAAATCATTCATCTTTGCACTACTGTGCCAAAGATATTCAATTATATCATCATTTTGGACCGAGGATGATAAAAATATTTTAAAAAAAAAATCCAAAGAAACAAAAGAATAAATATTAAGGATTCAGTACTTTAAACAATCCAGTTCAAAAATACTTCATAAATAACCGTAGTAGAGTAAAATTCAAGAATGATCAAAACATGGATACAATCAAAGCTAGTATCCGAATAGATATTTTGGACAAAAAGAAGAAAATTTCATTTTTCGATAAATAGTGTCGATTTGTGAATAAGGTCAGATATCGTGAATAAAGGTCATATATCGTGAATAGTAATTCCGACACTAAAAGATAGAAATTTCACAAAAAAGATCATCATGCTTCGTGAATAGTACTCGTGAATAAGAACTCATGAATAAAGAACTCCAAACATGAAAAAAAAGTTCTAAATTTGATAAAAGTTCCAACCAATATTTCAAAGATAATGATATTGAAGAAATAATATCATTTGAGAAGAGAATAACATCCCTTACCTTAGCTAGAATAAGATTTACGGTTGGAATATCGATATAGTCTTTGAAGGAACTTGCACCATATAAAGAACACTCAAAGTATAAAAATACTCACAAAATACGCCGATATTTTAGAGAGAGAAATCAGAGTTTTCGTGTGATTTTCAATTCTAACCCAAGACCCTATTTATAGGAAAATGCTTAGAACACCAAAGCGTAAAATTTAATATAATATTAATATATATATTAAAATTTTCTACGCACTACATACCATTGATTTCTAACTCTTAACACATGCCTACAAATAACAAAAACGTTTTTCTAACTAAAAATAATTAAAACTTCCAAAAATCAATTATTCAGGAATTTCAGAACTTCAACAATTCATAATAAATAACCCTTTTATCAGTTCGAATCTCGCAACTTTTTGTAGGAAATTTCATTATCTACAACTTTGCAGATGGAAGTTTTTCTAAATTCCAAACATAAATTAACCGAAATCCACAAACGGGCGATTTTACAGGCTATAATCAAATTTCAGTCAAGAAATGGGTCCACCAACATGTTTAACATGTTTTAAATAACTTTTGCAATAAAAATACTCTTCCTCCTCATATACTCATATATCCCACATTCATTGTAAAAAATATCATCATTATTATATTATAATAATATAATAAAATATTATTTTATCAGAAAAGATAAAATATCGATTTTCAACAATTATCACTTTAAATTTTTTTTTCATCTATATCCACATAAAATCAATATTTTTCTCATCATATAAATCAATAATTAATTATTCATAAATAATATTACGTAATTACAATCGGGTGAACCAGTCATTCCCGAAGAAAGAGGGGGCTTTCCAATAAGAATTTCTCCTTCTTGCCGCAATTATTAGGTGACCAAACCTCTCCTGTATGTAACTTTCTAGACATCGCCAATAATGTTTTCTAATAATATTATTCAGATAATATGAATTATTGCTTCGATAATGGAAAATATTGTGTAGTGACAATTATTGAAACAACAAGAATATAAAATATCAACGCAGAATTATTGAATTAATAAAATAAAATATCGAATAAAGAATTCATCGTAATAATTATTGAGTAGTGCCTTCTTACGTAAGAATCAATAATTAGTGCAATACTGCAGTGTCTTCTTTTGTCTGACAACGCCATTCATCGTGTTTTAACCACCGGTATTCCAACAAGATAATCTGTAATAACTCGCTACCAAGTTATTTATAAACAACTTATACTTGCTGTTTTCTTCATCTAATCGCTTTCCATGGGGCCACAAAAGATCACTTGGCATTGTATTTAATATTCCCCACGCAAAAGAATATTCCACGACCAAACGAATATTCCCGACAATAATGAATATTTTATAACCACCGCTTATTTTTAAAATATTCATGATTTTACCCATAACTAACCACATTAATCAATTCAACCCTTACTATTTCAAAATAATAAATAGAGGAAATTAAATTTTATTTATAATAAGTTGGGGTCTTACACAAGCAACCAAACCACTAAAGTCAATCATTGTCATATCAAGCCATAAGTAAAGAGCCACGGTCCTTTCATTGTTGACTTCCTTGTGTGAAATGCACCAAAGCCAGACTTTCTGTAGGCGACGTCGTGAATGACGATGGTAAGTTGATAGGTATCAATGTGACGTACTATCCAAGTCTTGGATGAGGGTCACAGTTTTGAATGATATTTCTATTGTTAATAAATTTTTTGACGTATTTTTGAAGACTTCTTAGCCTACCCCTAGACCGTGAAATCAAATTTTGTATTGACCCCAGTACAAAACCCATTTCTTAAAACCTCAAATATTTTCTTCACCAAAACAAACGTAATATGTGCCAAAGACGTTGGCTTGAGCTGTTGAAGATTACGATCGTACCATTTAATATCATTATGGAAGAGCGAACGTGGTAGCTGACGCGTTGAGTAGAAGATCGTATGCGTTTACGAGTGCGATGTTGTTAACATAAAAACCTATTTCGTATAACTTACAAATGATGAAGATAGAGTTAAAGACTCTAAGGACCCACGTGGTGATAACGAATATACGATTAGAATCGACTTTAATCGATAAAGTTAAAGCCGCTCAAACTACACACTCAGAGCTGATGATTGTGAAGAAGAAGGTTCAAGAGGGCGTTATTCTAGAAGCAAGAATCGACGAAGAGAGGAAATCTCAACCCTCGATTTAATTGGCCCATTTGAAATCCTCGATCGGGTAAGAACTGTGGCCTATAGACTTGTTTTACCGCCAAGTATGTCGCGTGTTCATAACGTTTTTCACGTATCGATGTTACATAATTATATAGATGACCCGAACCAGATTATTAAATTAGAAATAGACGAGATAGCAGAAGATTTAACGTATGAGGAGATACGTGTTAAAATCTTGGATAAGAAGGATCGTATTCAACACTCAAAGGTTATACCTCAAGAGTTAGAATCTTAAATGAAGTCAAGGTATCCTCACCTATTCGGCATACCAGATAGTTACGTAAATTTCGAGGGCAAAATTCCATAAGGAGGGGAGATTGTGAGACCCCAGATTTTATGAATAAATATTTAAATTTCTCAAAATATTTTTTTAAATATTATGGTGTGGATTTGATATAATGTTATAGTTGTGGATAGTATTTATAAATTTTGCAAAGTATGCAAGTTGTTATATAATATTTGATTGGTCGGGAAATATTTGTTTTATCAGGGAATATTCGTACAACGACACATTCATTGGTGGACCCCGCAATAGAATTATTGTCGAATTGAGAAAACGATAAAAATATTTTATGAAAATAACAGCGGAAGTTTTACCGTTAATACTGTTGAACTATTCGGTAGTAAAAGTACAGTAATATGTGTGGTTGCATAGTAGCACACAGTATTGATTATTGATGCTTACGTAAGAAATTACTCAGTTATACTCAATTATTGCTACAGCAATTGTTGCATCATATCTCTCATATTATTGATTCAATTATTGTTACAGTATCATCTGCATAATATGATATATTATTAAATCAATAATTGAGACGACAAAGTTATTTATATTATTATTTGCAATATTGACAATGTCGAGAAGTTCTGTCAAAGAGAGAAATTATAGAGAGAAAGAAAAAAAGTATTCTGCTACTTCACTACTCCAATATCCAGTTTCTTCTAAGGTAAGGGATATTATTTGTTGTACTCGTAAGAGAGATTATTTGTTGTACTCGTAAGGGGTATTATTTCTTTCTTATTCATGATGAAAACTTAAGATGGGTGATATTATTTCTTATTTGTTGTATTTGAATTTTGTACCATGTATTTGGCGACTTGGAATAGGTGATGTATATCATTTTGGGGACGTCACAGAAGGTATGTTAAATAAGGGGTAAACTTAAGATCCGGAATATATATATATATATATATATATAGAGTCCGGTTCCTGTAAGAGCTCTCTTACTTTGTTAAAATGTGGACTTTTATTTTTTTTGTTTTTTTTTGGTTTTTTTTAAAAAATAACTAAAAAAGTTTAATATTTTATGGAACTGAAATTTTTACATAATACAATATTTTGGATGTGATTTGGATTCGTATAACAAAATAGGTCTGTATAGTCTGTGCAGACTGTACCTCCATTTTTTGGTATAGATATCCAAATCACCCCAAAAATATTGTATTATGGAAAAATTTCAGTTCCATAAAATATTAAATATTTTTTTTAGTTGTTTTAAAAAAAAAAAAAAAGGTTCTCATTTTAACAAAGTAAAGGAGCCCTCACCTGATCGATTCTGTATATATATATATATAGGAAAATATTCCATAACAAACGTTTGCTATGTGCACTACTCCAATAAATTTGTGTTGCACCATTAATTAAAATATCCAATTACCCAAAAATAATTTTTTTTACTGGCCGCATGTAAGACCCCAATTTTTTATAAATAAAATTGAATTTCTTCTATTTATTATTCTGAAATAGTAAGGGGTTGATTTGATTAATGTGGTTAGTTATGGATAAAATGCGCAAATATTTTAAATAAGCAAGTGGTTATAAAATATTCATTATTTTTTGGGAATATTCGTGGAAATATTCATTATTATTCTAAAATATTCTTGTTGTCGGGAAATATTCATATGATGACGCATCCATTTGTGGGCCCCATAACAGAAAACGGTCGGATGAAGAAAACAACAAGTTCAAGTTTTTATAAATAACGGCGTAATTGTTACCAATTAATCTTTGTTGAATACCCGTTGATTAATTGAAATACGATGTACGCCGTGTTTGCCATAAACACGCATTGCATAAATTTTTGGATTATTGATTCTTACGTAAGAAAGCACTACTCAATAATTGTTACAGTAATTACTATTCAATATTTTATTTTATTGATTCAATAATTGATACGTTCATATTTTATATTATTGTTATTTTAATAATTGTCACTGCATAGTATTTTCCATTATTAGATCAATATTTTATATTATTTGAATAATATTATTAGATAGCATTATTGACAATATATAAGAAAATTCTGTCTAGGAAAGGGGTTTGGTCACCTAATTGCGCGTCAGTAAGGAGAAATCCTTATCGGAAAGCCCTCTCTTTTCGGGAAACGACCCGGTTGTCATTATTGTAATTCTATAATATTATTTATGATTAATTAATTATTAATAAAATTGATAAGAAAATATTTATTTAATGGAGAAATTTTTAAAGAGACAATTATTAAGAGTTGATATTTTATTTTTGATAAAGTAATTCATTCAAATATATTTAAGGCTGTAAAATAAACAAATAGTTCGGGCTCTATTCGTACTCGCTCGACTAAAAGTTCGACTCAAGCTCGACTCGAAATATAAATGAGTCAAATATGAGAAAATTTTAAAGTTCGATAAATTACTCAAACATCCTCAATTGTAGTTTTCTATTGATACTCAGATCATATTCGTTCGAAAAGTTCAAACTGTTCGGGCTCGTTTCAGAATTGTGCTCGACTCGATAGCTAAATGAGCCCCAATCAAACCTTATTTTATACTCGATAAATTTTGTTAAATAAATTTGAGCAACTCAATACTCGGCTCGACTCTGTTCGTTTACACCCTTAAATATATTATTGTAATATTACATTATAAGTGTATGCTGTAATAATATAATAACGGTGATATTTTTATAATGAATGCATGATATATGAATTAATGAGGAGTATGAGAAAAAATTGGGTCCGAAGTATTTTTGTTACAAAAAACATGTTAAACATGTTGGTGGGTGTAAAACCCCATCTTTTTGAATAAAGATGAATTTTTTATAAATATTATTTTTGAATATTATGGAGTGAAATTGATATAATGTTATAGTTGTGGGTAATATTTATAAATTTTGCATAGTATGCAAGTTGTTATATTATATTCAATTGGTCGGGGAATATTCGTTTTAGCAGAAATATTAAATGCAACTACAAGAATCATCGGTGGACCTCCAAATGTAATTATTATTTGATTGAGAAAACGACAAAAAATATTTTTTATGAAAATAACGGCGAGAAGTTTTACTGGTTAATATCGCTTGAACTACACTGCAGTAGTAAAAGTACAAGAATACGCTGCGGTTGTTAAGAAAGCAATACGAGATTGATTATCGATGCTTACATGATAAGTCACTCATTTTTGTTGGTATTATTAATGTAATAATACGTAACAAATTTTTATATAAAATGTAATACTTTTATAAAGTTATTCTATAAATAGAATATATTATATTCTATTATGCATAGTATTGCATGTTATTCCGATAGTATTTTTGCATAGTAAAAAATCTTTTATATAAAAAAGAATACTTTTATAAAGCTATCTCTGCTTTTATTAAAAATAATTAGAATATATTATATTTTATTATGCATAGTATTTGCAGATAAGGCTCGCATAAGGTTTGCATAGTAAAATCTTTTATAAAGTTATTCGCTTTTATTAGATTATAAATAGAATATATTATATTTTATTTAAAAGATTTTGCTTTAAATATGGACCGTCGATTAAAAAGTAAATCAATCTGGACCGCTCATGAGTTAGTTACTATGCAGTTCCATTTTTTATAAATAGAAGCTCATTCCTTCATTATTTTCTTACTTAATTCAATTGAAACTTTAGAGAGAAAAATTATAGAGAGAAAGAAGAAAAGATTTTTTCTACTTAACTACTTTTATATTCAGCTTTTTTTACTAGAAGGGGTGTTATTCTTTCTTATTCATGAAGAGAACTGTTGTTATTCCTTTTCTTATTATTCTCGCTGAATAACTCAGTATACGCCATCTACCCTATACTTGGTGACATTCTTCTATTATTCCGCCTTTTATTATTCTGTTGGAATATCCTGTCATGCGCTTTACGCGGACCGATTCCGCCTTTATTATTCCGCTGGAATATCCTCGTTTGTGCGCTTTTACGCCTGACCGATTCCGCTTTTATTATTAATATCCTCATCACATTTTTACGCCGGACCGATTCCGCCTTTATTATTACTTGGAATATCCTCGCATCATGCGCTTTTACGCCTGACCGATTCCGCCCTTATTAGTATTCTCGTTGAATAACCTGCTTACGCGGGGTACCGCATACATGGTGATTTCTGTTGTTATTCCATTCTTTATTATTCATTGAACATCCCGCTTGCAAGTATTTTCGCTTCGACCGTTCCGTTATTTAGTATTCTATTGAATAACTCGTCTATGCGCAAGCACCGCATGCACGGTGATTTCTTTTGTTATTCCATTCTTTATTATACTCGGTTGGTTAAAGTTTTGACTTTTATACTCCATGAAATTAGTAGAATATCCTTGATATTTGCGCTTCATCCAAAGATCTTTTCATGGAAATATTCTTATGATCATTCTTGAATTTTACTCTACAAAGCAAAGATCATGTCGATAATTTGGACATTAGTAGTTCTTGGACAAATTAATTCTTGAACTTGTTTTATCGAATTCTTATATCATTGTCATCATCCTCATGTTTATATTATGTTGAAAGTCATCTCGTGGCTCAGTAGTGCATAGATGGACTTGGTATGATTATGACTGTGGATTATTCGGTATAATCGTCACGACCGTAATGTTACAAATGATGTGGTAAAATCCTCGTTGGCCTGTGTAGTGCATTGATGGACAATTGTTGGCATGATCATAACCATTAATGAATACACAAATATTCTTGGCCCGTAGTGCATGGATAATTGTGGTCGCGATACTAAAGAATATCCTCGTCCGTAGTCAGGGGGTGATTCGATGATGTGGAATATTTATTGTCGATTCTCAAATGATAATGAAAGATGAAAAATCTTTTAATCATAAAAGATAGTAGATTTTATTTTCTACTTGACTCTTTTAATGGATTGCTTGTTCACCGCAGCTTAAACTTGATGTCTATTATATTTTATCGCTTAACATTGTTGGAGACTAATGATAATTTATTCTCGTATTATCTTAGTCATAATATTTCATCGGGCTAGTTGAGCTCACCCTTCTTTCTTTCACCGCTTTTCTTTAGAAATGAGAATATAGCCGGGACAAGTCGGGAACCAGAGTGATGGTCCAGAGGATAGCATTAGTAGTCCTCACTATTCTCGTGAAATAGTGTGATAATAATTATAATGAGGACTCCTTTTGAGTTTGTATAATCTCTAGTAGATAATATTTGTATTCAAACTAACAGCTTTATGTTTTGTCGTATTGTACACCTTATAAACAGTATTAGTAAGTTGTATTTGAATTCATACCACGATCCGGCGCACCCAAGATGGGTGATGTATACCTAATTTGGGGGGCGCCACAGTTGGTATCAAAGCTTGGGATATGATCCTGGCTAAGATGTGAGACTAGAACTAGAGAGGGAGAGACGGAGAATTCTTCGCTAGTATGACCTACTTAAATTTATTTTGTATTTAAATTGGTTGGTCGAGTTTAGAGATATTATGTTACATGTCAATTAATCTTTGTTTTGTGGCAAGATCTCAAAATGACATCCAAAATGTTGAGAATAAAGAATGGAGCACAAGAGACCGCTGAGTCTCCACATATCAATAATCGTGAGAATGTGCATCGTGAAGGCGACAATCCTCATGCAAACAACAACACCGACCAAATGATGAATGATGGATTGTTCAGAGGCTTTATGCAATTCATGCAACAAAGAAGCGAGCGCGCCTCCTCGCCCAAAATGAAGGTGGAAACACTTGAAACTCTCGGGCGGTCACCGCTAAATGCAGCTCAAGGAGCTGGGACCACCGAAGTTTAAGGAGAGCCAAAACCACTTATGGCGCGGTGAAGCATGGATAAAGCGTATCACCAAGATATTTGATGTCTTGGGATGCTTCGAGGAGCAAAAGGTTCCTTTCGCGCTTTTTATGTTACTTGAGAGGCAGACATCGGTGGGAATCCAGAAACGTACTCAACCCGCCAGTACTTAAAGATGTCTTGGGAGAAGTTCCAAGAGTCATTCAACGACAAATACTTTCCCGAAAGTATTCGTCACATGAAGGAGGTGGAGTTTATCAAATTGGAGCAAAACAATACGACCGTGTCGCAATACGAGGCAAAATTTGCGAGTTATCCCTTGTCATATCCCACTTGGTGGATAATGAAGAGAATGGCATGAATATTTTAAGAGGTTTGAAGTCGGAGATACGCCAACATCTTATTTCTCATAAACCGTGTTTGTATTCGATGTTGTAAATAGGGCTCAATTGGTGGAGCGCGATAACGAGTCAACGCAACCAAAAGAGAGCATCCCAAAAAATGATAATACCAAAGGAGAGCATCATCAAGGTGACAACAAGCGTGGAGGAATCAACATACCGAAATGGTAACCACTTTGCAATAATCGTACAAAACAATAAGAATGGACATTTCAAGAAGAGGAGATTCAACAATGATGGAAAGAAGTCAAGACCAAAGACCCGTTGTTAAGGAAGGAGAAAGACCACCCATCATATGCTTCAAATGCGAGGGAGGACACATCACCCAAATTGCGTGATGCCGTCCAAAGCATGTTATAATTATGGAAGAGAAGGTCACTTAGCCCGATTTTGTCGCTCACCAAGACAAATTCAAATAGGATGGAGGCACCAAAGGTCATGTCCCGTAAAAGTCAAAGCCCAGAGTAGTCAAGAGGATAGCGTTTGTTGTGACCTCCCGTAAAGCAAGGAACCCAAATGAGGTCATCACGGGTAAGCTATCATAAACTCTAAATAAGTCTACACTTTATTTGATACCGGCTTACCCATTCTTTTATTTCTCCTACTTGCGCTACCAACGATTAAATTTGACTCGGAGAAATTAGACTTTGACTTATCTCGTGGAAACTCCGCTGGGAGAAACCTTCATTACATCCACTATTTATAAGTCTTGTTTGGTTTAAGTTGATACCCACACATTACCATTGATCTTATTGCATTAAAAATACTTGCATTTGATGTAATTCTAGGGATTGATTGGTTAACTACTCATCATGTAAAAATTGATTGTTTTCGTAAGGTTGTTAGCTTTCATATTCCTAATCGACCTATTATGCGAATTCAAGCAACCAAACCATTAAAATCAATCACTGTCATCTCAAGCCATAAAGCTATTCGTTTATTGAAAACGGATGTCAAGCTTTCTTAGCCCACGTCACGGATCTAAACAAAAATACGCCGCTTTTGAATAATATTTCTATTGTTAATGAATTTCCGACGATTTCCCGAAGAACTTCCCCGCCCTACCCCAGAAGCGTGAAATTAAATTTTGTATCGACCTTGAACCCTAAGACAAAACCCATTTCCAAAGCCCCATATCGAATGGCTCTATCAACTTCGTGAGTTAAAGACTCAACCGCAGAATTGTTAGACATCGGATTTATTCGTCCTAAGTACTTCTCCTCGGGGTGCTCCTGCTCTATTCGCGAAGAAGAAAGATGGGAGTATGCAACTTTGTATTGATTATCTGGAGTCAATCATGTCACCATCAAAATAGGTACCCATTGCCACGTATTGATGACCTGTTTCACCAACCGCAGGAGCCAAATTCTTTTCAAAGATTGATCTTCGCTCCGGATATCACCAATTGAAGATTAGAACCGGCGACATTCCAAATACGGCTTTCGTAACTCTGCAGACGGCATTATGAATTCCTAGTCATGTCCTTTGGATCGACTAATGCTCCTTCCGCCTTTCATGGATATGATGAACCGAGTATTCAAGAAATATTTGGATCACTTTGTGGTCGCCTTTATCGATGACATCCTCATATATTCCAAAAGCCGTGAAGATCATGAGGAACACTTGAGGTCGATACTCCAAAAGCTTCGTGAATACAATCTTTATGCCAAGTTGAAGAAATGCGAGTTCTCGCTTGAGGAAGTAGCATTCCTCGGGCACGTGGTATCAAGTCATGGAATATCTGTCACCCAAAGAAAGATCAAGCTATTCAAAGTCGGGAGCAACCTAAATCGAAGGATCAAGTACGTAGCTTTCTCGGCTTAGCCGGTTATTATCTGAGATTCGTAGAAGGTTTTCTCGAATCGCTACTCCACTAACTCAAATTGACTTTGAAAGATACAAAGTTCGATTGAGCGAGAAATGTGAGAAGAGTTTTCAAGAACTCAAGAGGAGACTCATTTCAAAGATCTGCTCGACAATACCATCTCTGTTCGGAGGATTTGTCATCTACAAAGTGATGCTTCGGATAAAGGGTTAGGATGTGTTCTCATGCAACATGGGAAAGTCATAGCCTTACGCCTCACGACAACTCAAAGAATATGAGAGGAATTATCCTACTCATGATCTAGAGTTAGCGTAAATGTTGTCTTCGCACTAAAGATTTGGAGGCATTACTTGTATGGGAGAAAGTGGAGATCTTTACGGATCATAAAAGCCTCAAATATTTCTTCACTCAAAAGGAACTCAACATACGACACAACGACGCTTGGCTTGAATCTGTTGAAAGATTATGATCATACTATCCAATACCATCCTCGAAAAGCAAACGCGTGGTGGTGATTTATTGAGTAGAAGATCATATGCGGCACGAGTGTAATATTGTCAACGCAGGCCCATTTTGTATGACTTGCAAAGGATGGAGATAGAGATAAAGACTCTAGGGACCCACGTGATGATGGCAAATATATGAGTAGAACCAGACTTTAATTGATAAAATTAAAGTCGCTTTCAAGTTACTGATCCGAAAGTGATGCGTATGAGGAAAGTGTGCAAGAAGGTGCGATCGCCGGAAGCAAGAATCGATGAAGAAGGAATACTTGAGTTAACTCCGCACTTTGTGTTCCTAACGACCGATTTAAAGTATAAAATCATGATGGAGGCGCACAACACACCATTTGCAATCCATCTCGGAGTACCAAATGTTTCATGATCTTCGACATACATTTTGCTGGAAGCAATATGAAGAGAGAGATAAATATTTGTTTATCTCAAGGTGTCTAACGTGTCAACGAGTCAAGGCGAGCATTAAGTACCAAAAGGTCCATCAGAACCACTTGAAATTCCGTAAATGGAAGTGGGAGCACATTACCATGGATTTCACATCGGTCTTCCCGTAGTTTCTCAAGGTATAGATGCGATTTGGGTCATTGTTGATAGATTGACCAAGTCTCGCTCATTTTTTACCGATACGAGAAACTTATACACTTGAACGCCTTGCTCAGATGTACATAAACGAGGTTGTAAGATTGCATGGTATGCCAAAGATCCATAGTTTCTCGATCGAGATCCAAGATTCACTTCACGATTTTGGGTTAGTTTACGAAAAGCTATGGGCACAGATTTACGATTTAGCTTCGGCATATCATCCTCGCATTTTACCGACAATGGAGAGGACTATTCAAACTCTTGAAGATCTATTAAGACTCGTGTCCTTGATTTCAAGGAAGTTGGGACAAGTTCTTACCATCAGTGGAGTTTTCCTACAACAACAGCTTATCAAGCAAGTATTGGCAATGGCTCCATTCAAATGTTGTATGGAAGAAAGTGTCGCTCTCCAAAGATGTTTGGGATGAGGTGGGTGAAGCAACGTTGTTGGGACCGGAGTTGGTACGTATGACTATGGAAAAGATTCAAACGATCCGGCAACGTATAAAAACCTCACAAGATCGACAAAAGAGTTATGTTGATCTTCATCGAAAGGACGTGGAATTCGATATAGGAGATCATGTGTTGTTACGTGTTGCTCCATGGAAAGGAGTTACGAGATTTGGAAAGAGAGGAAAGCTCAATCCTCGATTAATCGGCCCATTTTTAATCCTTGATCGAGTAGGAACTGTGGCCTATAGACTCGCTTTACCGCCAAGTATGTCTCGTGTTCATAACATTTTTCACATATCCATGTTACGTAAATATGTGGAAGACCCGAACCACATTATTGAGTTGGAACCGGAGGAAATAGCGGAAGATTTGACGTATGAAGAGGTTCCTGTTTAAATCTTGGATAAGAAGGAACATATTCTACGCACCAAGGTTATACCTCAAAGTCAAAGTTTTGTGAAAAAACCACGATGTTGAGGAAATGACTTGGGAGTTAGAATCAAAATGAAATCAAGGTATCCTTACCTCTTCGACATACCAGTATCGCACTTCTAATTTCGAGGGCTTAAATTTCATAAGAAGGGAGATTGTAAAACCCAACTTTTTGAATAAAGATGAATTTTTATAAATATTATTTTTGAATATTATGGAGTGAAATTGATATAATGTTATAGTTGTGGGTAATATTTATAAATTTTGCAAAGTATGCAAGTTGTTATATTATATTCGATTGGTCTGGGAATATTCATTTTAACAGGAAATATTAGTATAACGGCACAATCATCAGTGGACCCTATAAATGTAATTATTGTTTGATTGAGAAAACGATAAAAATATTTTTATGAAAATAACTACGGAAGTTTTACCGCTAATCTCGTTGAACTACTTTGGTAGTAAAAAGTACAAGAATACGCCAAGTGGTTCGCATAAGAGTACACCAGATTGATTATTGATGCTTACGTGATAAGTCACTCACTTTTGTTGGTATTATTAATATAATAATACGTAAAATCTTTTATATAAAAAACATAATACTTTTTATAAAGTTATTATATAAATAGAATATATTATATTCTATTATGCATAGTGTCTGCAAAGTGTTTTGTTTTAGTAAAATCTTTTTTATATAAAATAAAATACTTTTATAAAGATATCTGTTTTATTAGACAATAATTAGAATATATTATATTTTATTATGCATAGTATTTGCATAGTGTTTGTATAGTAAAATATTTTATAAAGTTATTCATTTTATTAGATTATAAATAGAATATATTATATTTTATTTAAAAGATTTTTCTTTAAATATGGACCGTCAGATTAAAGTAAATCAATCTGGACCGTTCATGAGTTAGTTACTATGCAGTCCATTTTTCTATAAGTAGAAGCTCATTCCTTCATTATTTTCTTACGAATTCACTGAAACTCTAGAGAGAGAAAACTATAGAGAGAAAGAAGAAAAGATTTCTGCTACTTAACTACTCTTATATTCAGTTCTTTTACGGTAAGGGGTGTTATTCTTTCTTATTCATGAAGAGAACTGTTGTTACTCATTTTCTTATTATTCTGTTGGAATAACTCAGATACGCAGCTTACCCTATACTTGGTGACATTCTTCTATTATTCCGCCTTTATTATTCTTGGAATATCCTCATGCTCATGTGTTTTACGCCGGACCGATTCCGCTTTTATTATTATTCATTGGAATATCCTGTTCAAGCGCTTTTACAATTTTACATTCGGTTCCGCCTTTTATTATTATTCCGCTGAATATCCTCGTCACAAGCGCTTTTACGCCTTTAATTCGATTCCGCCCTTTATTAGTATTCTCGTTGGAATAACTCGCTGTGCATGAAGCACCGCATACATGGTGATTTCTATTGTTATTTCATTCTTTATTATTATATTGGAACATCCTGGCTTGCAAAATTTCACCGACCGTTCCGTTATTTAGTATTCTCGCTGAATAACTCGCCTATGCCAAGTACCGCATGCATAGTGATTTCTTTTGTTATTCCATTCTTTATTATACTCACTTGGTTAAAGTTTTGACTTCTATACTCCATGAAATTAGTAGAATATCCTCGATATTTAAGGCTTCATCCAAAGATTTTTTCATGAAAATATTCTTCCGATCATTCTTGAATTTTACTCTCTACAAATGCGAGATCATGTTGACAATTTGGACATTAGTAGTTCTTGGACAAATTAATTCTTGAACTTGTTTTATCAATTCTTATATCATTGTCATCATTCTCATGTTTATATTATGTTGAAAGTCATCCGTGGCACCAGTAGTGCATAGATGGACTTGGTATGATTATTATACCAGTGGATTATTCTTGGTATAATCACGACCGTAATGTTACAAATGATGTGGTAAAAATCCTCGTTGGCCGTAGTGCATTGATGGATGCTTGTTGGCATGATCATGACCATTAATGAATACATAAATATTCTCGCCCGTAGTGCATGGATAATTGTGGTCGTGATACTAAAGAATATCCTCGGCCGTAGTGTGCGGGGTGATTCGATGATGTGAAATATTTATTAAGTCGAGTCTCAAATGATAATGTTGATGAAAAATCTTTTTAATCATAAAAGATAGTAGATTTTATTTTCTACTGACTCTTTTAATGGATTGCTTGTTCACCGCAGCTTAAACTTGATGTCTATTATATTTTATCGCTTTAACATTGTTGGAGACTAATGATAATTTATTCTCGCATTATCTTAGTCATAATATTTCTTCTTTGGGCTAGTTGAGCTCATCCTTTCTTTCACCGCTTTCTTTCGTAAATGAGAATATAGTCGGACGAAGTCGGGAAACTGGAGTGATGGTCCGTAGATGATAAGATTAGTAGTCCTCACTATTCTCGTAAAAATAGTGTGATAATAATTATAATGAGGACTCTTTTGAGTTTGTATAATCTCTAGTAGATAATATTTGTATTCAAACTCATGCTTTATGTTTTTGTCAGATTGTACACCACAGTTGTATTAGTAAGTTGTATTTGAATTACATGCCATGTATCTCATTTACCCAAGATGGGTGATGTATACCTAATTTTGGGGGTGTCACAGTGGGCCCCATTTTTGACTGAAATTTGATTATAGACTACAAGATCATTTGTATGTGGATTTCGGTCATTTTTCCTTTATAATTTGGAAAAACTTTCTTCTACAAAGTTGTAGAGAATTAAATTTCATATGGAATGGACATAAGATTTGAATTTTTTTCTGAGAAAAGTGTTATTTATTATGAATTATTTAAGTTCTGGAATAATTGATTTTTGAGTTATAAACATTTTTTTTAAAAGAAAAACATGTTTTGTAAGTTGGCGAGCCCCACTAGTTGGTGTAAAATTCTGAAATCAGGTTTTCAAAGTGGGCGTAGGAATTTTTTAAAAATAATATTATTTTATTAAATAGTCTGATTTGGTGTTCTAAGCATTTTCTTATAAATAGGGTGCTTGTTTAGAAGTGAAAATCACACCAGAATATGAAGTTTTCTCTTTCTATAATATCGAGCGTATTTTATGAGTATTTAAATACTTTGAGTGTTGCTATGCGGTGCACATTTTTTTCAGCATTATATCCGATATTTCAGTAAGAAGTATTGTTCTTTTGAGGTAAGAGATATTATTTTTTTCATAAATGATATTATTTCTTTCAATATCATTATACCAGAATATTTGTATGAGTTTTATTATGAAATTTTTACCTTTTTCATGTTGAGGTTACTATTCACGATACTGACCTTTATTCACGAATACTTGATTATTCACGAAGTATGATTTTCTTGTGAAATTTTTTGCCTTTTAAATGCGGGAGTTACTTATTCACGATACTAAGACTATTCAAGATATATACACTATTCACGTAAAAAATTAATTTTTTTTTTTGTCCAAGTTGTCTATTATGGTTAAGTATCTTTGATTGTATACATATTTTAATCTTCATTCTTGAATTTTGCTCCACAATTAATTATTATGGAGTATTTTGAACTTGAATAAATTAAAGTATTTAATCCCTAATCTTTTGTCCTTTTATCCTCCTCAATTCGTTTTTCTTGAAAATATTTTATCATCCTCAAATCTAAAATGGTGATATAAACCTGAATATATTTGGCATGTAGTGTAAAGATGAATGATTACACGATGAATATCTTTTACAGTAGTCTGCAGCATTTAATGTTGTTGAGATTTAATACGACTTAACCTTAGATTTAAATAATTTTAATGTATAAAATAGTTGTATATATAATTTTTTAAGTAACAAAAATTAGGATAAATGATAAAATTGTCTTCTCAAGTTTGGACGAAAATCAATTTGATACTCAAAGTTTAAAAATCGTCAATCAATATCTCTATATATTTAAAAACAACAATTTTATTACTTTTTGTCATTCCGGCCAAATACTTTGTCGGAGAAAAACACGCATAAAAATAGTATCTAAATTATAGGAATTGAATACGAATGCTTATGTATTTTATATTTCACACACATATATATTAAAAATCAGTATACACATAAAATATTGGAAGTTGAAACGATTGAAGGGCATCAGCGAGGGTTTAATCAAATAGTTTGATAGCAAACTTTAACTTATACAAAGATTGAAAACGATAAGTGTTGATTTACACTTCTGATCGCGAAATGGACTCAAGCAAATGGTGTTTGAGACTTCTCGGCCAGGACAAGCCACAATATTAGGGTAATACACTTTAATATATATTTGTATTATTTACTTTGAATTGATGGAATCTAGGAATTCTTTATTGATGGTGAAAAATGATGCTTATGTGTTGTGTGTGTATATTTATACTACTATAATATAATTAATGGTGGACCCTCTGTGTTTTGTTAACTGTGTGTAAAGCTTCATTATTTCTGCCTAATGTTTATTTGTTTAGAATAATGTGGCTTTATATGTTCAAACTTATTTTTGGTCATTTTTTAGAAGTATTAAAATGGCTTCACCTATTTTTAATTTTCATTTGAAGTATCATTGACCAAATATGTAGAAGCCAAAGTATAAACAAACAAAATGTCAATAAATACATTATCGGGTTTTTCCAATTTCTTCCCTCCCCCTCCTAATTTTTCCCCCAAATCCAGCTCCCTCTTTCACTCTCCTCAAAATCGCCAGGATATCCCACAAGAGCTTAACCCAAGTAAATTTCACAGGAGCTTTCAATCCAATCGCCATGTCAATTCCACAAGAGCTTTACCCAAGTCAAGACGATCTCTTATACGAAGAAGAGCTTCTGCGAAATCCCTTCAGCTTAAAGCTGTGGTGGCGCTACTTAATTGCTCGAACTGAATCCCCATTCAAAAAGCGCTTCGTGATCTACGAACGAGCCCTAAAAGCTCTTCCCGGCAGCTACAAACTCTGGTACGCTTATCTTCGCGAACGCCTTGAATTAGTTCGGAATCTACCCATTAATCACTCACAGTATCAAACCCTAAACAATACATTCGAAAGGGCTTTGGTTACAATGCACAAAATGCCTCGAATTTGGATAATGTATTTGCAAACCTTAACTGAGCAAAAGCTTGTGACCCGCACGCGCCGCACTTTTGATAGGGCTCTGTGCGCGTTGCCGGTGACTCAGCATGATCGTATTTGGGAGCCCTATTTGGTGTTTGTTAGCCAAAGGGGTGTCCCAATTGAGACGTCGCTTAGGGTTTATAGGAGGTATTTGAAGTATGACCCTAGCCACATCGAGGAATTTATTGAGTTTTTGGTGAATTCGGGGTTGTGGCAAGAGGCGGCGGAGCGATTAGCTGGGGTGTTGAATGATGATCAGTTTTATTCGATAAAGAGGAAGACAAAACATAGGTTGTGGTTGGAGTTGTGTGATTTGCTTACACAACATGCGAATGAGATTTCCGGGTTGAATGTGGATGCTATAATTCGAGGTGGGATTAGGAAGTTTACGGATGAGGTTGGCAGGTTGTGGACTTCGTTAGCGGATTATTATATTAGGAGAAAGTTGTTGGAGAAGGCAAGGGATGTCTTTGAGGAGGGGATGACTACTATTGTGACTGTGAGGGATTTTAGTGTTATTTTTGATGCGTATTCGCAGTTTGAAGAAAGTATGCTTGCTTTGAAGATGGAAGATATGAGTGAGAGTGAGGATGACGACGGAGAAGAAAACCTGGTTGAGGATGACGATGAGGATGAAGAGGATCGATTAAATGTGGCAAAGATTGTGGCAAAGCTTAAAGGATTTTGGTTGTCTGATGATAAAGATGTGAATTTGAGGTTATCACGATTGGAATATCTTATGGATAGGAGGCCTGAATTGGCTAATAGTGTGCTTCTTCGACAAAATCCGCATAATGTGGAACAATGGCATCGGAGAGTTAAACTTTTTGAGGGTAATCCAACAAGGCAAATATTGACTTACACGGAAGCGGTAAGGACAATTGACCCAATGAAAGCTGTGGGGAAGCCTCATAGCTTATGGGTTGCATTTGCTAAATTGTATGAGACCCACAAAGATATTGGCAATGCTAGAGTGATTTTCGACAAAGCTGTACAAGTTGGCTACAAAGCTGTGGATAATCTTGCTAGTGTTTGGTGTGAATGGGCAGAGATGGAACTAAGGCACAAGAATTTTAAGGGTGCGCTGGAGCTGATGAGGCATGCTACAGCCGAGCCGTCAGTTGAGGTCAAACGGAGAGGTAACCTTTTACTTTCCTGCAGATTTATATGAGCTAGAGCAGTGATTTAGTTTTTTTTTTTCATTTTTATATCTTAGACATACCAAAAAACTGCCTGGAAATTTATCAGAGGTACTGATTGATTTTTAAAATAACTATTGGCCTTGTATGGACACCTTAAAATTAATAGCAGCATTGTGGGGGTGCTATAGCATTCATTAACCTTGCTTTATCCACCTTTCTTTTCCCTACATTGTTGAATAAGTTTTAAATTTTCTAGTCAGGAACAAAGGAAATTGTCTTCTTCCCCTTGACATCAGTCCATCCAAGTGTTTCATAAAATGGACTTTTTTCTTTCATATTTCTGAGCTGATTCAAGATAGAATTTTCCTCTTATCTCTTCCCAAATTATGATATTCCACCATTAAGACTGAGTTCTCATTGTTTGTGTGTTTTGCATAAAATAAATTTGAGTATGAACTTTTGCATGTGATTTCCCCCAAACACAGGCTTGGCAATTTTAATTTCTTAATGGATCTTTTGGTTTCCCAATTCTGTTAAAACAAGAATCTCTTTTGTTAGCTATGTGTTTCTTAGTCTAGATCTGAAATTTAATACGATGTATTGAAATCTGCACTAGAGATGAGCATCAAATGTTTCCGGTCTCAAACAAGTACATCTCTAAGAGCTGAATTGTGCCAACTGAAGGTGTATAGTTAGACCATATGTGGTCCTTGTGTACAGATCATTGTTGAGTAATCTTTCGTTCTATCTGAATTGATATACTTGAGTTTAGCATTTGTTCCTTGGTAGATTTATTATAGATTATGGTGGCCATATTTAAACCAATCAGTTGAATTATTTGTGCAATTATATGCGTTTTACGTGCATGTGTGTTATTTTGTGTGCATGACGAATATTTGGTGTGGGTTAACTTTGTGTATATACATGTGCTACATTGTCAATTGTACATACAAGTGGAACATGCAGTTGAGGTCAAACAATGAGGTAAAGTTTTCCTTCATCTGTGAATTATCAGAATCAAATTATTGATTCTGAGTTTCTTTTTCCCAAATCTTAGAGCATTCTGGAATTACTTGATTCCAATACAATATCTTTTTGCCAGGTGTTAAGCATTTTCCATACATTAATACTGAATTATTCTATTTTAAGAAAACATTGCTAACTTGGACTAGTTATGTAGTTTGGAAATTCCAAAATGGCATTCTTTAACTATAAGTGATCAATATAGAGATTTAGTCCGGCGGCAGCAATGTTTGTTTTCATCTTCTGTAGTTATTTTATGTTTTTGCCCCCTAAACTATGTCCTGTGATGAAACCCCTAGTGCATACATGTGCCTTAGCTCTAGGCAAATAATATGAATTGGTTTTAAAATTTTGATGGTACATATTTATGCCCCTATAATATGAATCTAGATGTGTCTAATTGAAATTGGCAGCATGGGCACTGTTTGATCACACTCTTTCTTGCCTTGTTTTGTAATTAGTGTGAGGCCGGAAAAGTAAATAAGTCACAATAGTTCTTTTTTTTTTAATTTTGTCTAATATGTTTGTCAATGTTTTCCTATCAGGACTCTCTGCATTTTAAATAAAATTGTAACAGTATGTCGTATATTCTTTGATTTAAGCAATGAGAATATGGAATTGTTAAATTTAAGTACACAATTATGGCATATACCTAACCCTTAAATCTTTGGTTAAATGTGCAGTGGCTGCTGATGGCAATGAACCAGTTCAGATAAAGCTGCACAAGTCCCTTAGACTTTGGACATTCTATGTGGACTTGGAGGAGAGCTTAGGTACCTTGGAGTCGACGCGTGCAGTTTATGAGCGGATATTGGATATAAGAATAGCCACACCCCAAATTATAATCAATTACGCTATGCTTTTGGAAGTATGCACATCACTTCAACTGCCTTATTCATACTGTTATTCCGTTCCTCCTTTTATTATGTTTCCTACTCCTTTCTACATTTCTTATTTGAACATCGATGTTTGTTTTTGATTTGTCCAGGATCATAAGTACTTCGAGGATGCTTTTAAGGTGTACGAGCGAGGTGTTAAGATCTTCAAATATCCACATGTTAAGGATATATGGGTCACTTATCTTTCTAAGTTTGTTAAAAGATATGGAAAGTCAAAACTGGAACGAGCTAGAGAGCTATTTGAACATGCTGTTGAAATGGTATGCACAATCTTTTCCTTTTATATTGTTTCGTGTTGATGTCTAACTCATCTTAATTTTGGATTTTTTGAAATATCCATGAGAATATCAGCTCCACATCAGGTAGATTATCCCATGGGTTGGTTACAAAATTAGATATATTTACTCTTAAGAGGCCAGATTATCTGCATAGAGGACTTACATTGGCAGTTAACATGACACAATCTACTATGCTCTACCCTAATGAGCTGAACCAATTTGAACAAATGGAATCTGATTTCAACTAAGGCTGGAAATGGAAACAGTGAACAGAAACAGTAGCATAAATGAAAGAAAACAGTGAGCAACAATGGAAATTAGCCAAGTATAGCAAGAAGTTTGGGAAAGAAAGCTTTAGAGCAAAGATAGACCAAGTCATATCCATTTTGTATATTCATATGAAGCCATACAATCTACAACTTCTCTGTTTATAGAACTCCCCAACATGTGCAAGACTGCTAAATGCACAATGTGGTACTAACTACCCATGTGTTCTGCCATTTCTAGACGCGACTAATAAACAAATGCCCTTACCTTCTATTTATCTGCTGGAATGGTCCATAGCCTTACATTTCCTTCCCCTCAAATGATCCATGTACATATGGGTCTTAAGCTTTTGTTTAGCATTCCCCCGGATCAAATTGTAAATGTTGAAATTTGTATAACTTCGCATGTGCTCTGCCATTTTTAGAAGAGACTAATTAACAAATGGCCTTAACTTGTACTTACTGCTAGATTTGGTCCATCGGCCTTCCCGACAAATGGTCCATGTCCATATGGATCTTAAGCTTTTGTTTAGCAGTCCTGTATCAAATTGTAAGTGTTGAGATTTGTATAACTTCACTTTTGCGTAGCCAATTCATTTGATGAAGAAATTTAGTTCAAAGCTTCCTTGGAAATGACTTTATTGTGTCTTGTATTCTTGTATTCCTTGCTTTAAAAAGTAGCACCAGTTGGCTTTGATCCTCATCTAAGTGTATTTTTTGAACATAAGTTACTTCTATTAATCTATGGCATGGATATTTTGGTACTTCTGCAACTGTTATTTACTTTTTAGTTTCGAGGTTGTTGATTGTTTAGTTAGAGATTCGGATAGTTCTTTAAGTGTTTGCATCTGACTCGTGTTTTATTTGGTTTAGGTAATCATTTTCCTTGTTGAATTTGAGGTTTCTTTATGTTATAGGATTTATATTCCTTCTCTTGGTAGGAAATGGTGTCTTTCATTATATCCAATTAATATTTGTATCGACACTTGATCCATATATTTTTCAGCCTATTATGTTCTCTCTTTTTTTTTTCTTTTAATGGTGAGACCTATTATGCTTCAGTGCTGTTCATTCAGTTCTGCACAGATTTATAAATACACCATTCAACTCTTAAATCCCTAAACTTTGATCTCATACCATAATTCTTGTCCATCTCATTCCTAGATGGGTCCTTAGCCTTTCTTTTCTTTAATCATAGGACAGTCCTGCATCAGTACATCAAGTAGAACCACCTGAACTACATACCCCAGGCAGGCCTTACCCTGGATCAAGATCAAAATAGTGTATATCTATAATTTTGAAAGGTCAAGTTTTATAATTTGGTACTTTCTTCTGTTCTTTCCTTGTGATATGGTGTGATGCTAATGTATGTACTTTCATTTGTCCATCAGGCCCCTGCTGAAGCAGTGAAGCCCTTGTATTTGCAGTATGCAAAATTGGAAGAGGACCACGGTCTAGCCAAGCGAGCTATGAGGGTTTATGATCAAGCAACAAAGACTGTCCCGGCCAATGAAAAGTTGAGCATGTATCAAATCTACATAGCTCGTGCAGCTGAGATATTTGGGGTCCCAAAAACTAGGGAAATATATGAGCAGGCGATTGAATCTGGCCTTCCAGACAAGGATGCAAAAACAATGTGTATAAAATATGCAGAGCTTGAGAAGAGTTTGGGAGAGATAGATCGCTCCCGTGGAATTTACAAGCATGCATCTGAGTTTGCAGATCCAAGATCTGACGCCGACTTTTGGAGCAAGTGGCATGAATTTGAGGTGCAACATGGCAATGAAGACACTTTCAGGGAGATGCTGCGTATTAAAAGGAGTGTTACTGCAAAGTATAGTCAGGTACATTTTTTCTTGTGTAAATTTCTACAGCTTTAGTAATCAACCGGATTGCCTATGCTCTTCTCTTTTCTTATATTTATTCTCTCGATTAATTGAGATTGAAAAGGGAACTTGTTAAAAAAAGGTGGAACTCTGATGTAGTTAAAAGTGTTAAACCTTATTACATACTATACTATAGCCATTGTACTAGACTCTCATAGTGAAAACATTTTCGTTTTGGGAATTTCTTACGCTATGTGTCAAAGATGTAGCAAAACCTTTGGTTGTTATAAGATTATCTCAGTTTAACCCCTATAAAAACTGAAATGACTTTAGATTAGCCTATATCTGGAAATGCTCTTTGATTTCAGCTTAGTGTTTTCATGTGGAGATAGTTTTGGGTGTTATGGTTGATAATATCATGGTATCTGGATGAAAATTATTTCATTGCATAGAATATTATTGGCTGCATCTGTTCGTACTCTAGTTTTACAATTTTTGCTTTCTTGTTTTTGATATAATACTAATAACTTCTTCGCGTAGACACACATCATTCTTCCCGAGTATATGATGCAAAAGGATACGAAGCCCAACATCGAGGAAACAATGGATGTGCAGAAGAAAGATGGAATCCCTGGTGATGAAATGGCTGCTCTTGAAAGGCAATTAGTGCCTTCCTCCAATGATGCTGGCACCAAGGATAACACCAGGAGGCTAGGCTTCGTAAGTGCTGGAGTGGAGTCACAAACTGATGGAGTCCCGAAGGTCAGCGCAAATAACGAGGACATAGAGCTGCCAGATGAAAGTGACAGTGACGATGATGGTAGAGTTGAGATCACACAAAAAGATATTCCAGAGGCAGTTTATGGAGGTATCCGGAAAAGGAAAGGAGATGGAGATGAAGATGATGATGATGATGTTGCTGGTAAAAATAAAGAGGGTGACAATCATCTTGGAGCCCTTGAGAGGATGAAAAGAATGAGGCGAGGCGGGTAACGTTTTCATTGTGTTGTGCATATTTATAACTGATGTATACAATGTAGCTCTCAATCCATTCGTGTGCTTTGAAACATTATCCAAAAGTTTTGAATTCATTATGTCCTATTAAACTTTTACCAATCTTACTTTTTGGGAACACAGAATCTGTTTTTTGGCTTTCTATTTTTCTTGTGTAGGAAATGACTTGAGCATGAAACTCTGTCCAGGGGTATAAATGGCCCCTATTCTCATTGCTGTGTCATGAAGAGGATGATTCCAGTCATGCTCTACCAAATTTTTGTGAAGATATTTTATAGTAAAATTGCTCATCTTGAGGTATTGTAGGACTTTTCTTCTTTTCTTTTCGTTTCTTTTTCTTTTCATCTCTCATGTCTGGGGTTTTTTAAGTTTTCAAGTTTTATGGGACACTTAATTTAGGCTACTCGGCTCATTTGAACTTGTGCATTGGATAATAAAATTAGGGAATTGTTAAATTCACACTATTTTTTGTTATTTTCACAACAAAAGTGTTGTTGTAGATGTATTTCACCGTCGCTATAGGATCTATAGCGATATTTTTATTGTGGAAATAACATTTTCTAATGTGGATTTAATAATTTCCTAAAACTATAGTATAACTTTCCTATCGAACTAATCATTACATTTACTGTATAACACATTAGTGACAACTTTTTCCATAAAAGAATTCTCTATTAATATTATTAATAGAGCATAGTTTTGAGCAAAATAACAAAAATCTATTTAATATATAACAAGATATTGCCACAGCCTCAATCCAAAAATACTTATGCTACGTTATGGAATAGGAGAGAGAATAGAATGAATTATTCTATTGGAATGATAAAAATATTGTTTAATTTATTTATTCCAACGGAATAATGTATTCTTAGTGGAATAGGTGTTAACTTAAAATTGTAATTTTTATTCCTGGAAGGGGGTCAAGAATAACTTATTCCATTTATTATTTTTAAGTAATTGACAAATATGCCCCTTAAAAATAAAATAGGGTTCCATGTTCTTTCATTCAATCAATCTATCGATCTGCGAAAGAGGAGGAGCAGAGGCGAGTGAAAGAGGAGCAGAGCCACCCACACTCACACCCACACCCCCACCCACACCCACACCCACACCCACACCCATACACCCCACCCCCCCCCCCCACTCCCCCACCCCCACCCACACCCACCCCCACACCCACACCCAAAAAAAAAAAATATTTTTTGATTATCTATACACCCCACTCCCACCCCATCCCACGCCACCCACACCCACCCTACCCCCCACCCCTCACCCCACCCCCACCCCGCACCCCTCACCCCACCCAAAAAAAATAATATTATGTGATTATACACCTCTACTCTTACCCCCACCCCACCCCCACCCCCACCCCACCCCCCCCCCCACCCCACCCCACCAAAAAAAAAATTATATGAAAAAGTATATGAAAATTTATATGAAAAAGTATAGTAAAAAAGAAGAAGAATATAATTATAAAAAAAATCTAGAGAAATATGTGTTAATTTTTTAATATAAATTGAATTTAAGTTAAATTTGAATATTTGGGGGGTATTTAGGTCACTTTCTAATTATTTATTTCATTCTGAGATGTATTCATAACATCAACTAAACATGTACATGGAATATTAAAAAATCATTCCATTCATTTCCTTATTCCATTCCCTATTCTATTCCATTCCTTCAATCCAAACATAGCATTAGAAAGACTATTCATTTAACATAGTACTTTTGGCAAGGTTCTACTATTTGAGTGTAGTGTGTAAGGAGCATTGAAGTTAATTATTTATACAATGCTCGTCATAGAATCTAATATACACACAACAACAGCCCAGAAGAACAACTCTTTGACATTGCAAATGAATGCTGAAGCCTGCTCATCTAGTTATAATTTGTAACTACCTATTCAGTGTAGCCCATGTATCTATCTATATACCTACTACCCTGTATTCTTTGAAAAAAGGTGGATCTTCTATATATAAATCCAACTGTAGCGGCTCCTCAAATGTCAGATCATCTTAATACACCAAAACAGCGAGAGTAAGAGAGAAAAAGTTTCATCTCCATAACTTCATCCTCTGGTCATGACTTACTCCGAGGAGAAGCTGCCAGTCCAGAGATCACAGCATCATGGGCATTAATGTTACGGACCCCACATGAAGAGCGATGAAGATATCGATTGAAGACTAAATACCTTCTGAGAACCAATAACCCAAGAGTTGTGAATTACTGGGATGGAATATGCATGATTCAAACTTGTTGCCACTGGAAGGCAGTTCAGAAATGCATTTTCCACCTGACACTATTGATTGACCACACTCTCGCACCGTCTGAACTGACAGAGGCAATATAATAGCCAGCGGATGGCCCCTAGAAAATAAAGAGACCATGAAAAACAGTTCACTCTGCTAATAGGTCTAGCAGGCTTGAACATACATGTTATATCATCAGGCATACCTTCAACCGATAACAAACAATATTAGTCTCGAAATCTATAAGATTGAGAGTATTTCCTGCAGCAGCAGCCAAAAGCTTCCCAACTTCGGGTTGGAACCTAACTTGCCTGCTAGCTCCCAGCAGTTATTTTATAGAATTGTCAATACATTTCTTTCTTCAGGAAGTTAAAAATTCAAGTATTATCTTCAAAGAAACAGTACATGAAGCACATTGACAACACAAAAACTGAACTTTGGACGAAAGTGACTTGATAATATAAATGGATAGATGGGCTAATTCTGACGCTTCAATCGCAATTTCTACACCATTTGAAGAGAGCTTCCTTATAGGAAGAGGACGATATCAAATGTAGTTATCAAAAGCATATAAATAAATGTAATCAAGTAAAGTATAGAAAGGATAACAAGTCACTAGACTGCAATCTCATCTGCTAATTAAGTTATAACTGAGAGATGTACGACAGCTCTTCTGAAAGATGTTACCTTGTGAAAAGATGAGCAAATATTATTAATGTAAGAAGCCAAGAAACAGATATTAGTTCTAAAAACTTATTGAGATGTATAAAAATCATATACATGTATTCAAATACAGTTAAATGTGTATGTTTACCTCCACGAGGCCACAATCAAATAATTTCAATAGCTTGCCTGATTTGTTAAGTTCACTAGTTTTTTATGTTTAGACCGTGACAATACCATTTCCCTGTTTTCACTAAGTTGTTACGACGTAAGCTTATACTTATTTTCCATGTGTCAGGTTTCGAGAGGATAAATCATGAGAAGTAGTATATATATATATATATATACACGGACCGAATCTTAAACTCACCTCTTATCTAGATCACCTTGCTCAGCTTCCTTTAGCAACGGACCGGGAGACGATTTGGTTCGTTGCTATATGTTCAGTCCGTCGCTATATGTAGTCCGTCGCTAAATGCTAAAACGACGGTTCTACATATAGCGACGGACCAAATCGTCGCTCGGTCCGTCGCTAAAGAGGGGTGAGGAAGGTAAGCTAGCTAATGGGTGAGCTTAAGATCAGGACCATATATATATATATATATGCAAGTTCAAGTATGTTATAAGAAATTGTTAAATCCACACCACTTTTTATTATTTTCACAACAAAAGTGTAGCTGTTATTATACATGCATCTAAAATCCATACATACGCAAACACCAATAAACTAGTGAGTTACAAGTGTTGTGATAGTTGAAATCTAATGAAAAACATGTAATCTGAAGGAACACAAGTCTGCAAAATCACAAAATTATAACTTTAATTTCCGTAAATATACTCTCTCCGCTTTATAACATATAATCAATTCTTTTTTTCTTTTCTATTGCAATTTCTAAATTATTATATGATATTTTCTAAATTATTTGGATAAATCCTTTCTCCAGGCAGAAGAAGATTATTATATAAACATTTACTCGAAATCTCAGTTATCAAATTTGTTTCATTTTCATTGCCGAAGACATTTTTTTGGCTGATGTTGTTAAACAAACTACCCGGCGCCGGCATGTGTGTGCGCAAGCTCCGAAAATAAATCTACAGTCCCATTTTAGCAATCGAACAGGGGAGGGCGAATGAGAAGGCAGGTTTTTGGCCTGGAGGAGAAAGCAACAGGTACATGGGTAAACCCATCTTGCGCACATAACTACTCCTATTTTAGAATGTAATGCTCAATGTTTCTCAACTCACACTTTGTTAATTTTAATCAATAAAAATATTTACGGATACAACTAATTAATTACATTATACAGCTCCTGTAAACCTGTGCTCATTCTTCTATCCTTCAATCTGCATCACTCTGTTTTGAAATAGCTACAACATCAGAACTGTTTAGTACAAACTTAGACAAACAAGTCTTTTCGAAATTCTTCCACCTTTGGCAAACTTTGATCAGCACAGGAATACGACCATCGATTTCAGTTCACCAAACCAAACGGCTTAACGAAAAATCTTGCAATCTTCTTTAATTACTTACACAAACAGGAAATTATGTAAGCATCTCCAAGGCATCGAGCTTGAACCATTGCAGATTGCACTACTTCCCCTACAAATGTAGATATATTCACTTGTATATATGTGAAGACGAGTTAAACAAACAGAATTTGATACCCAAAACATGTAGAACCTCTCCTTATAATTAGAGATACATTTCTAAAACGATGACTTTCAGGGAAAACTTTAATTTTTCAAACAAACAAATCAGTAACATTTAAATGTTAGAAATGTAGTAGTGGTGGCATTTAGGAACTTCATATAACTTTATAGATTGAAAACAGAAATGTCTCTCTAATTTTAGAATGGACTAAAAAGGAAAATGCATATCTAGTTTTAGAACAGAAAACAAAGGCAGACATGCAGATTGTGAAATTCATGTTTTTAAGTTATATTGTACCTGAAATTAGTTCCCCATATAAGTTGGACCTCTCATTTGAGACTCGCGGTGCAGTTGCCACTCTCTGTCTTGGAGATACTGCAGAAGTGGTGGCTGCTCAGCTCTTAAGTCTGTCCCAACACCACATCCATAAGGGCTTGGTCTTTGGTAACCAAGAAAGTGCTTCTCCCTTCTTTGTTCGTCCGCGCCATAAACAGACGAGCCCTGATGCAATTGTGGGTTGTCCAAGTATACCATCTGATTAGAAGCCAAAGGATTTCCCCACCTGTCAAAAAGATCAAACCTTGAAGCATCATGCCTGTGGAAGTTTCCAAATTCTCCAGGTGTATTGAACTGAACTGGCCATGGGTGACCATAAGCTTGCTCGAGATTGTGATTGTTTCTATACTGATAAAGCCATTCAGAAGAACTCAGTCCAAGGAGCGGTGGGTAACCATCAATAAAACCTGGTAGACGTGGACTAAATGGTCCATGAGTTGGAGAGTATCCGCTAACGGGTGATGCACCTAGAATACCCTCGGCTTCTCTAATCCCAACACCGGTTTTAGACTCTGGAAAACTTGATGAATGGCCTCTAAACCAAATAGCATCAGCAGGTAATTGTGGGGCAGAAGGCAATGGAGCCACATATGGAGGAGACGAGTTATGGGTGGTTGCAGAGACATCTTTTTCATTTATGGAGAGACCAGCTAAAAATGCAGAAGGGATTTCCTCAATAGGGCTCAACTCATTTCTATGAAAATCCCTTTGTCCTTTCTCTCTCTCAACATGAATGCTTTCTCTATTGAGCACCCAACCACTGAGTGAGGGAGGCCCAACAGGATATGATGCTGAATCCTTCAAGAGAGGCTCCTGCTGCTTATATGGCTTGTTGAATCTGAAATTAGTGGTATCAGGATGGAAATTTGAAGAATCAAGCTGAGCTTGGTTTTGCGGGACAAACAAGGATGTTGCGCGGCGTAAAATGTCATCAGAAGGAACTGTTTGGTCATTGTTGCCTTCGGAAGACATTGGATCTTTTGTGGTATTAGAAGCATACATTGGTTCTGAATTATGCCTTGTGATAGGCTTAAAGAGAATGACTTCTTCCTCTTCCACGACAGCAGATTCATCCTTCCCATGATGGTGAACTTGATTTTCCGTAGAAGTTTCTTTCTCAAATAGGTTTTTATCTTTCACTTCAGTATCAGAACTGGACTCCATCACTTCTGCTTCTCTCTGGCATGTAATTTTTATCGGATCTTCTGCATAATATTTTCTTCCCAATTTATCATAAGAAATCCACTTCCAAGAATCTCTGGATCTCTCAACAATTTGCATAGCAGCATGAAGGATGCGATGAGCTCGACTTACATATCTATTCTCACAATTTCCCATGTGTTCCCTGTGAGCTGAGAAATCCAATGGCATATGTGCATGGGCTAATGGTGAAAATCCCCTCAACTCGTAATCTTCCCACAATGCAGTATGATCTAGAAACTTGACTTCACCCTCTTTATTATCAAGCAGGTTCAGAAGGTTACAAAAAACACCAAAAAAGTATGATGTAGCACTCCTAACTTTTTCATGAGCACCATATGTTTCTGCTTTGTCAAGCATTCCAACCAACCACTCAACAAAAACAAGCACTGCGACTAACAAAGGGCAAGAGTTCAAGTGACTACCTTCCATACATCTCTCAAGAAGGCGACCCATGCAAATGAATGTAGCAATCCATACCAGTTTTCCCGCATCAGACTGCTCCATCTCATTTTTCTCTATTGGGTTTTTGACTTCTGGGCTCTCTGTCAGATTATGGATAATGAAGATGAATATGGAAACAAGTTGAAGGGATCGATAAGGGCCTCTTCTGGATGAATCCATACAATCATAGGACTCTAATGAGGCTTTTAGTTCTGTTTCACTGAATTCAAGCAAAGCTTCCAACCTTCTCATCATTGAAGAAAAAGCGCAATGAAAGTCCTCTGAACTGCATTGCATGAAACAAATTGTTGCTTATTATGTCAAAACTAGAGAAAAACTTAATAAAAACATCACAGGCTTTAGTAATTTAAATGCAAATGTGGAATCGGAAACACCAACAATGCATAAATTAACAGCTTGTGTAGAATTGGTGCAAAATTGATTTTCCTAATCTGGAGTGATTTTGATTGCACTTGTAAGGTCAAGATAAAAATCTTGCTAGCTTGGTTGAGCCAGACTTGGTCTAAGCCTGATTCTCTATGATAGAACAATAGAAGCAGGAGTTTCTTTTAAGGTCTGCATAAATTACTTTGACATTCCCCTTTAGAACACTGGCATCACAGTAGTCGGCCTTCTTCTCTCCACGGCTCCACCCCTCTGTTTTAGTTCTTTATCATTAGAAATCTGAGAGACATGGTTAAAATGCAACTTGGCCTACCTAAAAGGCCTCCGGGCACAACTACCTACTTGAAGTCTAAAGAGGAACCCCATGAGGGAAAAATAACAATGTTCAGTCCTTGGCTGACCATTGAAGGATCTTCTTCTGAATACAAGAAAAAAAATCCAATAGAACTTGATCCTCTCTGTATAATAGCTATGAAAATAAACCCAGTGCTTGTTGGAAAGATCCTTCTTTCCGGTGCTCTCTCTTAGCAACAGAAAGGAGTCTATCTATATATTCCTGACTTTGCAAGATCCCCCAATACACTACATAAAAACTAGTAGATCTAGGGAAAAGGTTGATTATGTATTAAGCTTTTGACAAGGAAAAGGTACCATGGAAACAACCTGACCACATCTACAATAATTGCAATACGAAGTAGAGGGCTTTTTCATAAAAATGCAGTTGTAGGGGATATGTGTATTCAAAATAAATTCAGCTTTTCTAAGAAGAAAGCATCAAGTTTATCTACATTTAAAAGTAATCCAATTTGAAGAGAATTTCACTGTTACTGATGATACAATCACATCAATGATCCAAAAATATCAAAACCACAAAAAATCACCTAAGTCAATAAATTTTTTAAAAGGTTTCACTTTGGGATGCCATATCAGCCATTAAAGTCCTTAAACCAAATTTGTTACTAAGTTAGCAAATAAGACCCTTATAAATCACTTATCTTATTCCCCACATACTAGATGTTGGACAGGGGCATCACAGAGTTTCTAGATCTTTTAGTGCATGTCAGTCGCTAGATTATTAAATGAGGATGGTAAAATGTCACTGAATGACCAGATATAACAGCTCATAAGCATTTCATCAACAAAATGGGTAAAAGTAAACTCCAGGAAAGCAAAACTATGATGATACCAAGATACAACAGCATATAAGAAATTTTCAAACACCAACAAACACTCCAGGAAAGCAAGATTACACTAAATAAAAAAAGAAGATAGCTGACAAGAAATATGACAAAACTTGATATTGAAAGGACAAATGCTTCACTAAATACCTGGATTTTACAAAAAAGAAACTTGTCATTCTGACAAGAAGAGGCCATAAATCAGTTACTCCAGATGAAACATGTTCAGTGGCTTCCAACTTCTTGTTATTTGAGGAACCATTGGGTGCATATGACTTGGTCCGTGAGCAACTTCTTTCAGATGGTTTTAAAAGGTCAAAATGCACCTCACTAGAAAGTGAATGCAATGGATAAGACCTGTTCTGCAATATTCCAGGAAACAAATCAAACAATGAAGAACTACTGAGACCCAAGAGAAACACTCGGAAGAAAAGAGCTATCTAGGAATAAAATTACCATTAGCGTGACTTTTCAAATAGTTGTTCTTACCTTTTCAAAGAGTAACATTAGGTTATCCCAAGCGTCAGGAAAAGGTTCTTTAATAGCCAGACTTCTAACACAGTGATACAAGGCAAGGAAATCATCGCCAACGTATGTTGCCAATAACGCCAACTGCAAATGGACTTAGATAGTTACATGACTTCTAAAACAGTATAGCATTAGGATACATTTCCAAACTTCACAAGTTATTTCCTCCAGGCAACTGGTAGAGTGAAAGACGCTTATGTTATGATAAGACAGAAAATACCTGATTTTGGGGATTTCCACTATCTGGACAAATGATTGCTGCTTCAAAGTAATAGCTGGCTGCAACAGACCACTTACAGTTTCGATTATCAGATTTTTGACAAAGTTCCCTGTATCTAGCAAGATCCCCAAGACAAACTAACAAACGATGGCAGGTATATTGGCATTTAAGAAATTTTGTTGGTTCAACCATAAAGGAGCTGTCATCCTTGTTATCCAGCAGCAGTTCCTCGTGAAGCCCACAACTTTTTTTAATTTTTCTGATCAAATCCTTGTAAAATTCACTTGCCTCAGACAGAAAAGATTTAAATCCTTCCATATGATCGTCAATGCTGTTCTGCACACTAGCAACATCTTGTGGAGTTCCTGATTTTTTATTCTCTGCACTACCAGAAAATTGCCGTATTCTTCTACGAAATTCATCAATATGCTTGTAGTGAAGCTTCCACAAACAGTATTCAACATCTTGAAGTTCCATCACCTCATGATCATTCAGGATCATGTCCTCATAACCAGAGCGAGCTTTACGATACAAGTCTTGAACGTCTATTCGCAATAATTCTTTAGAATGAATCAATGCCCACAACTGTTTTTCTGCATCAACAACCTGAAAAGAGAAAAGTCAATAGTAAGGAATTTTACCCGCGCATGATTTTCAGTTAGAAAGCAATGAAACTTCAAAATTACCTCATCAAATTTATTCTGCTTTTCCATATTATCTTCATCCACAATAGGTGCATAAGTTTTCATAATAACTGTGACAAATGTCTTCACTTGTACCCAATCTCCTAATGCATGGAGCACCTACGCCTGTGTTTCTGCCTTTTGGCAGTTAAAGCAACCCATGCATCAGTACTTCATAAAGAAAGATAATGGGGAAATGGGAATAAGAAAAAATGAGGGGGAAGATTTCATAGTGTAAGTCAAGATTCTGGTCATTAAATTTTGGAATAAAAAATCATTTTAATAACTGTTATTATCATAAAGATGGAGAAGTGGTATGAACCATTAATTTGTTTAGACATCATTGTTGTGTTGAAACTCTGTGGAGATTTTCTGAGTTCCATAAATATCTGATTGGATTCTGATCTCAAATAGGTCAGATACACTACAATGAAGTTCAACTTAAGGTAAACCAAACAAGACAAAGTGCAGATTTTAGTACGTTTATAGTTATAACGCAAGTTATGTAACTCATGATTGAGTTTCATCTTCCGTGTGATCCTTAAAATATACTACAACTGAGGCAATTACAACAAGAGACTTAACAACATTCATACAATAAGACAAAAACCACATTAGCATACATACATATATATATATATATATATATATATATATATATATATTGTATTCTGCCAATCAATTGCGGTACTATAATTTATGGTTTGCCTCATAATACATTCACGTAATGGTGAATCCACATCTCCTCAATGCTTCATATATATGAATGTAGTCCCTAAAAGTTACTGTTCTTGGAATTTATGAGAGCACAATGCTTTACCCTTTGGCACATTATAGCATACACTGAAATAGTCTTAACTTGTAGACAATTTCAAAATCCAAAAGAAACACTTATCTTCAAAGTCAATGGAAATTAAACTTCAAGTGAGTCCTTAACTATCATGTCAAATTACCATCTTTAAAAAATGAAACAGAAAAAAAGGGAAATGAAGCCACATATGTAACCCCCAAGTAAAATCAAGCCAGGAGAAAAACAAATTTACAGTGATCATCATAAAAAAGTTTGTAACTTGAAGCCTGAAACAAGCAGTAACTCAACTTACTTCAATCAAGTTACTAAACAGAATAATTAGGCAATTAATCATTAACAATTTCACACCAACCAGTACTATTTATGTCTTTAATTAGAAAATAATTGCAGGAAAATCAACCCAGATAAATTAACAGAGTGTGTTTAATAATCCATAACAAAACCCCCAATAAAGAAAATTCCAAAAACCCACATCAAATTTCACACAAAAGATCTCTAGAAAAAGGAAAAATAAATAAAATTAAAACCATTAATTTGCTATGATCAGAAATAGAGGTAATTGGTTGAGATGAAGCAGGCTACCTGAATAATCCACGGATTACACCAATTAAGCATACAAAAGACACATGAGAGTCCCTACTAAAGCTTGAAGAGAGAGAATTGAGCACTGAACAAAGTTACACTTTAGAGGTCAGAGAGAGAGAGGGAGAGCTGAAAACTGAGAAGTGCCGGGAAAGGGAGATGCTAGAAGAGAAAACAGGATTTGGCTAAACGTTACTCTTAGTTGTGAAACGGACAAACCAAAAGGTGGCTAATAAGTGGCTTGTCTTAAAGACATACAAAAAAAGACCGTCTTGCCCTTGGTGGACCTTTAATAAGTATATATAGGAATTAGGACGTTCTCGGCTATTACAAATTTTTTTAAAAAAATTATCTCTATTATTTTTTCACATAAATATTCGTAAAAAATATATATGTTTTTAAATATAATATTTTTATTATTAAAATAACAATAATTTAGTAAAGTGGAGTTATCACCATTGTCATCTTATCTGACTAAATTTATGAGATCCCTTGTAATCCAATCTACACTGTCAAAGAATATATTCTCTACTTTTTAATCTCAAATTTGGGGAGGGGTTAACATGAAATTAATTTTGTTTAATTGATCAATACAGTACGTATGCGGGAGGTGATCGTTTTCACTGCGTGTCAGCACTGTATTGGTCAATTGACCAACTTACTATGAAGTTAATTTTATGATAATCGAATCCCCCAATTTATATGTCTGTCTAACTACATAAAGAAATGTTTAGTTTGACAAGTCTAATTTTTTCTTTACTAACTCTAAAACAATTCTTAGTAAAATTTATATTAAATATGAAATTAAAAATTATTGGTGATAAACACTTGAGTAGAATACTCTATATATATATATATATGATCATCTCCAAATATATAATCCATTATTTTTATATTTATAAATACAAATGACCTTATATTTTTAAACAACAAATATAATTTTCTCTTAAAACCCATATTTTTAAAAAAGAAAATTGTATTGATCTTCTTAAAAATACAAAATTAATATTTTTATATATATTTTTGATTGTATCTGTATGGTAGGTTCACAAACATTAAAAAAGTATGCATGTAGCTAGCAGTTGGTATTTTCAACCTAGGAAATTAAATAGAGAGGACAACTGACAAGTGTGCATTTGGTAATTGGAGCTGGTGGGTTGGTGGGGTGTTATTTAACTAAATTTCCTTCTGGTCTAGGAGGTCAAATACACGACTTATCCTTTCCAAATTAAAAATAAAAATTTATATTACAACTTAATTTTGTCTATATTTATACTTATATTTAACGAGTGTTTTGTTTAATATTAAAAATAGTATCATTTTATTCAATTAAAAACACTTTTTCTTTTAAAAAAAACAAACTGAAGCGATCGGAGGGATCGAGTGCTTTTTATAGGTAAAATTATACATGAATGCGCACTGAGTGTGTAAATTATATGAAGTAAACTAAAATTTTTATAAAATTTAAATGACTAAATAAAAAAACAAAATAATAATAAAATTAAAATTATAAGAATAAAAGATAAATAAAATAAAAAGCTTGACATAAAATCACCAAAATAATTTAGAAACCCACTAGAGTCAAAAGGGTTAGGTCATGGATATGGCCCACATGGGTGTACGTGGTCGTTCTTGAGTTGATGATGTGTCCCATGAACAATATTTTCAAAGATAAAAAGATTGAAAGCACAATTCATTCCATGGTAGCATTCAGCTGTGTTTATCAGGCTGTCTGCTCCATCTTTTTCCACTCAATTTTTCATTTGACTATATGGCCAATATTTAAAATTGTATTTAAGGCTTTTCTTTGTATGTAAAAATAATAATATTTCAATAAATACTCAACAAAATAAAAACGAAATAATTATTGTTTATAATATTTTAATAATATATAATATAATGGGTCAAATTTATAATCTTATTTAAGTCCATATACAGATATACGTTACAATTTTAATTCAAAGAATTATGGTCAAAAATATTACTCCCTCCGTCCCAGGATAAAAATTCTGGTGGAATTTTTACTGTAAGACCCCAGCTTTTATAAATAAAGATGAATTTTTCTATAAATATTATTTTTGAATATTATGGAATAAATTTGATATAATGTTATATAGTTGTGGTAATATTTATAAATTTTGCAAAAGTATGCAAAGTTGTTATAAAATATTCGTTTGGTGGGGAATATTCTTTTGTTAGGAATATTCGTCATAAATTACCAATCATTGGTGGATCCATATTAATGTAATTATTGGCTTTGATTGAGAAAACGCATACAAAAATATTTTATAAAAATAACTACGCGGAGGTGTTACTGTTAAAAACTGTTGAACTACCCGTTGGTAAAAGACAAAGAATATGTCTGGCGTAGTTGACAAGAAGACACTCAGTATTGATTATTGATCGCCACGTGAGAAGTCACTCAATTATGCTTCAATTATCACTCTTCAAGAATTCTTTGCGATCATATCTCTTATATTATTGATTCAATTATCATCGTAAGATCATCCAGATAATATGTTATAGTATTAAATCAATAATTGAGATATTTATGTTATAAATGATTAATAATTGTTGAAAGATTAAATATGTGTTGATGAAAAAAATGATTTGTGGTAAGTTTGATTATTTTATGGAAATACCGTATGTTATCATCTAAGAGTCTCTTCATCAATAGTATTTACCTTCGTCGATAAGTAATTACCTTCTTAAAATAGTAATTACCCTTGTGAATAGTATTTACCTTCGTCAATAATAATTACATTAAATCAATAGTAATTACCCTTGTGAATAGTATTTACCTTCGTCGATAAGAATTACCTTCGTCGATAAGTAATTACCCTTGTGAATAGTATTTACCTTCGTCAATAGTATTTACCTTCGTTAATAGTAATTACCTTTACCGGACGTCGAACCACTTGTCGTTTCACATTCACAAATGTCGAACCACTTGTCGTTTCACATTACGAGTGTCGAAACCAGGTCGTCAATGCCTTTTCACTTTTCACATAAGGGCGGTCTTAAGTTAGAAATCTTCTATAAATAGAGGCTTGGCTTCATTATTTTTCACGAATTCATTCAAGTTTATAGAGAGAAAAGTATAGAGAATAAGAGAGAAAGAAAGAAGAGTATTTTGTTATTACACCGTTTCAACAAAGATTCAATCTCCTACCAAATGTAAGGGGTGTTATTCTTTCTTCTTATTCACGAAGAGAATCATTGTTATTCCATCGCTTATTATTCTCATTAATAATAACTTTGATACGCTTATTTCTTCCTATACTTGGTGACATTCTTCATTATTCTGTTGGAACATCCTCGTCATGTGTTTTTTACCTGACTGGGATTCCGCTTTTTATTATTCTGCTGGAACATCCTGCATCATGTGTTTTACACCCCGGACCTGTTCCGCTCTTTATTATTCTTCATTGGAACATCCTGTCTGCATGTGTTTTACACCTACCTGGTTCCGTCTTTTATTATTCTGTTGGAACATCCTCAGCCGGCGTGAATTTCACCGACTGGTTCCGTTATTTATTATTCTGTTGGAATAACTCGTCATGCGCTGCGATTATCGCATGCATGGTGATTTCTTTTGTTATTCCATTCTTTATTATACCCAAATGGTTAAAACTTTGACTTCTATACTCCATGAAATTAGTAGAATATCCTCGATATTTGCGTTTCATCCAAAGATCTTTTCATGGAAATATTCTTCCGATCATTCTTGAATTTTACTCTACAAAACAAGATCGTGTTGACAATTTGGACGTTAATAATTTCTGGATAAAATAATTCTTGAACTTGTTTTATTGAATTCTTATATCATTGTCATCATCCTCATGTTTATATTTTTTTTGAAAGTCATCCGTGGCTCAGTAGTGCATAGATGGACTTGATGATGATTATAATGACCAGGACTATTCGTTGTAATCACGACCGTAATGTTACAAATGATGTGATAAAAATCCTCGCCGGGTAAGTAGTAGTCATTGATGGATATTGTTGGCATGATCACTGAATTATTAATGAATACACAAATATTCTTGGCCCGTGGTGCATGAATAATTGTGGTCGCGATACTAAAAGAATATCCTTGGGCGTGTGCGGGGTGATTCGATGATGTGAAATATTTATTAAAAGTTGAGTCAATTTATAAACAATGATGAAAACCTTTAAAACCTAAAAGATAGTAGACTTTATTTTCTACTTGACTCTTTTAATGGATTGCGTATTCACCTGCAGCTTAAACCTGGTTGTCTATCAGATTTTATCGGTTTAACATTATCAAAGACTATTGATAATTTATTCGCATTATCTTAGTCATAATATTTCTTCTTTGGGCTAGTTGAGCTCACCCTTTCTTTCACCGTTTCTTCGAGAAATGATAATATAGCCGGACGACGAGTCGGGAAGCAGTGATGGTCCCGAAGATAAGATTAGTAGTCCTCACTATTCGTAAAAAAATAGTGTGATAATAATCTGTAATGAGGACTTTTTGTTTGAGTTTGTATAATATCTAGTAGACGATATTTGTATTTAAACTCACGCTTTATGTCGATTGTATACCACGCAGCTTATGTTAATAAGTTGTATTTAAATTACATGCCACGTAAGTGTCGACCCAAGATGGGTGATGTATACCTAATTTTGGGGCGTCATGAGGTTGGTATCGAGCTTAGGATATGATCCTCGGCTAAGATGTGAGAATAATACTAGGAGGGAGAGACAGGGAATACCTTCGCTAGTATGACCTACCTAAGTTTATGTGATATTTTATTGGTTGGTCGGAAGATAGGGATAATTTGTTACACGTCAATTAACCTTTTGTTTTGTGGCGATGTCAAAAATGACATCCGAGAATGTTGAGAATAGCAATGGCCTTGCAGCGATTGTTGATTCACCACATATCAATAATCGTGATAATGTGCATCGTGAAGGCGACAATCCTCATGCAAACAACAACACCGACCAAATGACGAATGATCAAATGTTCGGGAGGCTTTATGCAATTTATGCAACAAAGAATGAGAGAGCGACTCCTGCCCAAAACGTAGGTGGAAACACGGAAAACTCTCGCGGCGGTCACCGCTAAACAATTTAAGGAGCTGGGACCACCGGAGTTTAAGGGAGAGCCAAAACCACTACGGCGGAAGCATGGATAAAGCAGATTACCAAGATATTTGATGTCTTGGGATGCTCCGAGGAGCAAAGGTTCCTTTCACGCCTTTATGTTGCGCTTGGAGAGCGGATGATTCTTGGTGGGAATCGGTAAAAACGTACTCAACCAAATTGTCTTCAAGATATCTTGGGAGAAGTTCCAGAGAGTTGCTCAACGACAAATACTTTCACGAAAGTATTCGCCATACATGAAGGAGGTGGAGTTTATCAAGTTGGAACAAAAAAATATGACCGTGTCGCAATACGAGGCAAAATTTGCGGAGTTATCACGGTTCGTCCCACTTGGTGGATAATGAAGAGAAGAATAACGCGCGAATGTTTTTAAGAGGTTTGAAGCGGGAGATACGTCAACATCTTATTTCTCATAAAGCGTGTTTGTATTCGAGATGTTGTAAATAGGGCTCGATTAGTGGAGCGATAATGAGTCAACGAACTAAAAAGAGAGTTAAATGTAAGCAAAATTATAATACCAAATGAGAATAGTCATCGAGGCGGTGACAACAAGCGTGGAGGGAATCAACAAAGCGAGATATGGTAACCACTTCCGGTGGTAATCAAGGCCAAAACAATAAGAATGGACATTTCAAGAAAAGGAGATTCAACAATGATGGAAAGACGCGTCGACCAAAGACCCCCGTTGTTAAGGAAGGAGAAAGACCACCTATCATATGCTTCAAATGCGGAGGAGAGGGGACACATCACCAAAATGCGTCTATGCCAGTCAAAGCATGTTATAATTGTGGAAGAGAAGGTCATTTAGCTCGATTTTTGCCGTTCTCAAAGACAAATTCGACTAGGATGGAGGCACCAAAGGCCATCCCGTAAAATTCAAAACCGGTAGTCTGAGGAGAGCATTTGTTGTGACCTCCCAAAGAGCAAGGAATCCGAATGAGGTCATCACGGGTAAGCTTTATCATAAACTCTAATGAAGTCTATACTTTATTTGATACCGGGTTCTACCCATTCTTTTATTTCTCCTACTTGCGCCATCGATTAAATTTGACTCGGAGAAATTAGACTTTGACTTATCTGTGGAAACTCCGTTGGGAGAAACCTTCATTACATCCACTCGCTTATAAGTCTTGTTTGGTTCAAATCGGTACCCTCACATTACCTCGTCGATCTTATTTCATTAAAAATACTTGCATTTGACGTGATTCTAGGATTGATTGGTTAACTACTTATCATGCAAAAATTGATTGTTTTCGTAAGGTTGTTAGCTTTCATATTCCTAATCAACCTATTATGCGAATTCAAACGACCAAACCATTAAAATCAATCACGGTCTATCTCAAGCCATAAAGCTATTCGCTTATTGAAAAACGGATGTCAAGCTTTCTTAGCTTCATGTCACGATTTAAATAAAAATACGCCGCTTTTAAACGATATTCCTATTGTTAATAAATTTCCCGACGTATTCCCAAGAACTTCCTGCCTACCCCAGAGCGTGAAATTGAATTTTGTATCGACCTTGAACCCAGATAAAACCTATTTCCAAAGCCCCATATCGAATGGCTCTATTGAACTTCGTGAGTTAAAGACCCAACCGCAGAATTGTTAGACATCGGCTTTATTCGTCCCTAGTACTTCTCCTTGGGGTGCTCTGCTCTATTCGTGAAGAAGAAAGATGGGAGTATGCGACTTTGTATTGATTATCGGGAGTTGAATCACGCCACCATCAAAAATAGGTATCCATTGCCACGTATTGATGACTGTTTGACCCGATTTGCAAGGAGCCAAATTCTTTTCAAAGATTGATCTTCGTTCCGGATATCACCAATTGAAGATTAGAATCACGACATTCCAAAGACGGCCCGAACTCGATGCGGGCATTATGAATTCCTAGTCATGTCCTTTGACCGACTAATGCTCCCTTTCGCCTTCATGGATATGATGAACCGAGTATTCAAGGAATATTTAGATCACTTTGTGGTCGCCTTTATTGATGACATCCTTATTTATTCCAAAAGCCGTGAAGATCATGAAGCAACACTTGAGGTGACACTCCAAAAGCTTCGTGAATATAAGCTTTATGCCAAGTTGAAGAAATGCGAGTTCGGCTTGAAGAAGTAGCATTCCTTGGGCACGTGGTATCAAGTCATGGAATATCCGTTGACCCAAAGAAAGATTGAAGCTATTCAAAGTCGGAACAACCTAAATCGATGGATCAAGACGTAGCTTTCTCGGTTTAAATTGGTTATTATCGGAGGTTCGTGGAAGGATTTTCTCGAATCGCTATTCCATCGACTCACCGACTTTGGAAAGATACAAAGTTCGGTTGGAGCGAAGACCGTGAGAAGAGTTTTCAAGAACTCAAGAGGAGACTTATTTCAAAGACTGCTTACGACAATACCATCCGGCTCGGAGGGATTTGTCATCTACAAAGGATGCTTCGCAAAGGGGTTGGGATGTGTTCTCATGCAACATGGAAAAGTAATAGTTTATGCCTCGCGACAACTCAAAGAATATGAGAGGAATTATCCTACTCATGATCTAGAGTTAGCAAATATTGTCTTCAGACTTAAAATTTGGAGGCATTACTTGTATGGGGAGAAAGTGGAGATCTTTACGGATCATAAAAGCCTCAAATATTTCTTCACTCAAAAGGAACTCAACACGCGACAACGACGTTGGCTTGAATCTGTTGAAAGATTATGATCATACCATCCAATACCATCCTCGAAAGCGAACGTGGTAGTGACGCGATTGAGTAGAAAAATCATATGCAAGTACGAAAAGCGATATTGTCAACGCAAAGCGCCCATTTTGTGTGACTTGCAAAGGATGGAGATAGAATTAAATACTCCGTGGACGCGTGTGATGATAAGCGAGTATACTGAGTAGAACCGACTTTTAATTGATAAAGTTAAAGTCGCCAAGCTACGGACACTGAGCCGATCGTGATGAGAAAAAAGTGCAAGAAGGTGCTATCTTAGGAAGCAAGAATCGATGAAGAAGGAATACTTCGAGTCAACTCCGGACTTTGTGTTCCTAACGACCTCGATTTAAAGTATAATATCATGATGGAGGCACACAACACACCATTTGCAATCCATCTCGGGAGTACCAAATGTATCATGATATTCGCTATACATTTTGGTGGAGCAATATGAAGAGAGAGATAGCATTGCTTATCTCAAGGTGTCTAACTTGTCAACGAGTTAAAGCGGAGCATCAAGTACCAAAAGGTCCATCAGAACCACTTGAAATTCCGAATGGAAGTGGGAGCACATTACCATGGATTTCGTTCACGGCCTTCCTAAGGTTTCTCAAGGCATTGATGCGATTTGGGTCATTGTTGATAGGTTGACCAAGTCCGCTCATTTTTACCGACACGAGAAACTTATACACTTGAACGCCTTGCTCGTCAGATGTACATAAACGAGATTGTAAGATCGCATGGTATGCCTAAGATCCATAGTTTCCGATCGAGACCCAAGATTCACTTCACGATTTTGGGTTAGTTTGCAAAAAAGCTATGGGCACAGACTTACGATTTAGCTTCGGCGATATCATCCTCGACGGACGGACAATCGGAGAGGACTATTCAAACTCTGAAGATCTATTAAGACTCGTGTCCTTGATTTCAAGGGGAGTTGGGACAAGTTCTTACCATCGGTGGAGTTTTCCTACAACAACAGCTTATCAAGCAAGTATTGGCATGGCTCCATTCAAGCGTTGTATGGAAGAAAGTGTCGTTCTCCAAGATCTTTGGGATGAGGTGGGTGAAGCAACGCTTGTTGGGACCGAGTTGAACGTATGACTACGGAAAAGATTCAAACAATCCGACAACGATAAAAACCTCTCACAAAATCGATAAAAGAGTTATCTTGATCTTCATCGAAAGGGACGTGGAATTCGATATAGGAGATCATGTGTTGTTAAGAGTCGCTCCATGGAAAGGAGTTACAAGATTTGGAAAGAGAGGAAAACTTAACCCTCGATTCATCGGTCCATTTTAATCCTCGATCGAGTAGGAATCGTGGCTATAGACTCGCTTTTACCGCCAAATATGTCTCGTGTTCATAACGTTTTTCACATATCTATGTTACGTAAATATGTGAAAGACCCGAACCATATTATCGAGTTAGAACCTGATTTAAATAATGCGGAAGATTTGACGTATGAAGAGGTTCCTGTTCAAATTTTGATAAGAAGGAACATATTCTACGCCCAAGGTTATACCTCAAGTCAAAGTTTTGTGGAGGAACCACGATGTTGAGGAAATGACTTGGGAGTTAGAATCAAAATGAAATCAAGGTATCCTTACCTCTTCGACATACCAGTATCGCACTAATTTCGAGGAGAAATTTCATAAGAAGGGGAGGTTGTAAGACCCCAAATTTTTATAAATAAAGATGAATTTTTCTATAAATATTATTTTTGAATATTATGGAATAAATTTGATATAATGTTATAGTTGTGGGTAATATTTATAAATTTTGCAAAGTATGCAAGTTGTTATAAAATATTCGTTTGGTCTGGGAATATTCTTTTTGTTAGGGAATATTCGTATAATGGCTCAATCATTGGTGGACCCCATTAATGTAATTATTGTCGATTGAGAAAACGACAAAAATATTTTATAAAAATAACTATGGAGGTGTTACCGTTAAAACCGCTGAACTACCCTCTGGTAAAAAAGTACGATGTCTGGCCAGTAGTTGCATAAGAAGCACACTCGGTATTGATTATTGATGCTTACGTGAGAAGTCACTCACCTATGCTCAATTATTCTTCGATAATTCTTTGCGTCATCATATCTCTTATATTATTGATTCAATTATTGTCATAAGATCATCTCAGATAATATGTTATAGTATTAAATCAATAATCGAGATGATGAAGTTATAAATGATTAATAATTGTTGAAAGATTAAATATGTGTTGATGAAAAAAATGATTTGTGGTAAGTTTGATTATTTTATGGGGGCTCATATGTTATCATCTAAGAGTCTCTTCACAATAGTATTTACCTTCGTCAATAGTAATTACCTTCGTCGAATAGTAATTACCCTTGTGAATAGTATTTACCTTCAAATAATAATTACATTCGTCAATAGTAATTACCCTTGTGAATAGTATTTACCTTCGTCGATAGTAATTACCTTCATCGATAAGAATTACCCTTGTGAATAGTATTTACCTTCGTCAATAGTATTTACCTTCGTTAATAGTAATTACCTTTACCGGAGACGTCGAACCACTTGTCGCTTCACATTACAAAGCGCCGAACCACTTGTCGCTTTCACATTACAAAAGCGCCAAACCAAATCGTCAATCCAGCCACTTGCCTTTTCACACGGCGGGTCTTTAGTAAAATCTTCTATAAATAGAGGCTGCGGGCTTCATTATTTTTCACTTAATTCATTCAGTTATAGAGAGAAAGTATAGAGAGAGAATAAGAGAGAAGAAGAAGATTTTTTTCTACTTCTGTTCGCCGCAGATTCAATCTCCTACCAAATGTAAGGGGTGTTATTCTTCTTTCTTATTCACGAAGAGAATCGTTATTATTCCATCGCTTATTATTCTTTGGAATAACTCAGATATCTGTGCTTACCCTATACTTGGTGACATTCTTCTATTATTCTCGGAACATCCTGCTCATGCATGTGTTTTACACCTACTTCTGTTCCGCCTTTTATTATTCTGTTGGAACATCACGTGCATGTGTTTTACACCGGATTCGGTTCCGCTCTTTATTATTCTGTTGAACATCCTCGTCACATGTGTTTTACACCTTTAACTGGTTCCGCTTTTTATTATTCTCGTTGGAATATCCTATCTCGTGTTTTTACACCTGATCCTGTTCCATCTTTATTATTCTCGTTGGAACATCCTGCATGCAGTGAATTTCACCGACCTCGGTTCCGTTATTTATTATTCTGTTGGAATAACTTTTATGCTTCGCTGCGATTTATCGCGCGTACGTGGTGATTTCTTTTGTTATTCCATTCTTTATTATACCCAATTGGTTAAAACTTTGACTTTATACTCCATGAAATTAGTAGAATATCCTCGATATTTGCGTTTCATCCAAGATCTTTCATGGAAATATTCTTCCGATCATTCTTGAATTTTACTCTACAAAACAATGATCACGTTGACAATTTGGACGTTAATAATTTACGGATAAAATAATTCTTGAACTTGTTTTTATCAATTCTTATATCATTGTCATCATCCTCACGTTTATATTTTTTTTTGAAGTAATCCGCGTACCAGAAATAAGATAGATGATGGACTTTGGTATGATTATAACCGAGAGACTATTCTATTATGTCACGACCGTAATGTTACAAATGATGTGATAAAAATCCTCGATGGTAGTAGTGCGTTGATGGACAATTGTTGGCATGATCACGACCATTAATGAATACACAAATATTATTCTTGGCAGTAATGCGCATGAATAATTGTGGTGCGCGATACTTAAAGAATATCCTCTACCAGTACGTAGTGCGGGGTGATTCGATGATGCGAAATATTTATTAAAGTTCTAGTCTCATTTATAAACAATGATTTAAAAACTTTTAAACCTAAAGATAGTAGACTTTATTTTCTACTTATTTCTTTTAATGGATTAGATATTCATCATGAGCTAAACCCATTGTTATCAGATATTTTATCGCTTTAACATTATCAAGAAGACTATCGATAATTTATTCTGCATTATCTTAGTCTTAATAATATTTCTTCTTTTAAATTGAAATTTCACCCTTTCTTTCTTCACCGTTTCTTCTTCGAAATGATAATATAAATTTTATTTAATTCGGGAAGCAGTGATGGTCCCAAGATAAGATTAGTAGTCACTCATTTATTACGTAAAATAGTGTGATAATAATCAGAAATGAGGACTTTTTGTTTGAAATTGTATAATATCTAGTAGATTTATATTCAGATTTAAACTCACGCTTTATGTCAGATATTATACTGCTACGCTTATGTTAATAAGTTGATTTAAATTACATCCACGTAGTCATTGTAAATAAGAGATGGGTGATGATACCTAATTTTAGAAGGCGTACATTTACGATATAAGAAGAATGAATAAAATGATAAAATTACCCATAATAATATGTCATTAAATATGGAGAGAATTAGAATAATAAAAGTATGAGATATTTAATCTTATAAGCGTAATAGAAAAAAATGCGTAAAAGTTTGGTTATTAAAAGAAAGTGGGCATTTAACACTGAACTACTCAAAATAAGAATAAAAACTTTTATCCCTTTACGAGAGGACATAATAGGAAGTTAATAATTCAAATTTGAAACAAAATACTCCTCCTATTCATATTAAATGCCTTTTGTAGCTAAAGACACTTATTAAGAAATAACACAAAATATCTTTTGTAGATCCCTAATTAATTATTTCTCTCCACAATTCATTCCATGAAATTGCATTTACTAAGCATATTAAATAGAGGGGTAAATTAGAAAAAAATAGTGCAATATTGCATAAGGATTTTAAAACGACACTTATATAGAATAAAATGAAACTCTCCAAAACGACACTTAATATGAATAGGAGGGACTAGTAGTTGTGATCTGATGGTCCAGAATGGGGAGTTCATTGTTTTAAGTAGAGGACAGCCTCACCATAACTCTTCCCTTTATTGAATTGGAGTATTATGAAGTTGATGAGATATTTTCTTTCTAGCTAATTTTCTGGTTGTTTGTTGGAAATGAAGAATGACACGTTTCAGGGCCCATAAATATGAGGATCGAGTAGCATATAATATGTGATTAGGACAGCTTCAACATTTCGATTGAACGAAAGGACAAGTTACTAAGCCAGTAAACCAACCGAATACTCAAATACTCGAATACTCTTAAGTCGGACTCGACTTAAAAAAATACTCGATATATTCTCACTTAGATCTGTTCGCTTAGATTAAAAGAGAATTAATCGATATCATAAATATCAATTCTCTTTTAATATTACCCTAATTACTAACATGTAAGGATATAAATTAATGAGTCGAATCAAAACGAACAGACCCAAGTGAGAATGTATCGAGTATCTAATCGAATATGTATTAATCAAATATGTATCGAATCACAATTGATAATTTGAGTAGTTTAAATCTTAAACGAGTCGAGTATAACCTTGCTCAGATTCTACTAATATATTTTAATCAAACTATTTTTAAACATGTAATATGGTACAAAAGTTATAATATATCACAAATTAAAATTCCTTTATTTTCCTTAGCAACTCACAAATATGGGCTAAGAAAATTGTTATATTTTCCTTACTAAATTCACAAACAAAACTAAGGAAAGTTAATTTCTTATTATTTTCTTTTCTATCATTTCTTGAGTTAAAAATCCTCAAGAATCCTAGTCAGATAAACTCACAAAGAGTAAGTTTCATTTTTATTTCCTTCCAAAATTGATAAGAATATTTTACAAAGGAAAAAGACGGGGGTTTAATTTAATCAAACCTTTTGTAATAATATAATTTTTTATTTTTCACAAATGTAGAAAAAGATATTGATGGTGTATAAGTAAAATATCAAAGGTTAGGTGGTGTTTGTTTGTGTCTGAGACTCTGAGTGTTTCTTGATTCACATGCCTCTGATTCGGTCAGAGACAAATCTTGTTTGATAATTCTTTTTTTGACTCTTAATGCTTCTTTATAGTTTAATCGTTAAGACATAAACTCAAATCTTAACTATGAAGAGTTGCCTCTTTATAGTTTATTTAAAATTTATGGACAAAAATAGTCTCAATAAATATTGTACTACTTCAATTTCAAATTTTAAGATCATTCAAATAAAATTTTTAAATAACTCAGAGGGTTAAAATGATAAAATAGTGTCATTTAGATGTTTTACACTTTTTAGTTATCAAATAATTTTTTAAATTCAGATGCTATTTTATTCAGATGATCTAATTTATTAAAATTTATTAACTATTCAGATCTTAATTACTCAATTTTATTAAACACCGTCTAGTCTCGTTAATTTCCTTTCTTTTTCTCTATTTATATCTTGCTGAAAGAAAAATGTCATGGTTAGGAAAATGTACATATGTTGGGCTATTTTTGGGACTGAAATTGGGCCTAGTTGGCATCGATTGGATCTTAATGACTCGCACGACTTGGGGCCTTAGACCAGTGTTACGTTCCTAATTGGCAAAAAGAGAGAAAAGAAATCATATATATTTGGACAATATAATTCAACTAGTTGGGTCCCGTGCCTCCGGCACTATATGGACGGTGGAATTTATCTCATATTTTGAACGGCCCAGATGATTTATTGAGTGAACGGGAAATTCAAAATCATTTGTATTTTATTAGATAGATAGGAAAATAGTGTAACTAATTGACAGAAGATCTTTAATAATTAATATATTTATATTTTTTTTTTGAAAAATAATATTTGTTGTTTGATATAAATAATTAGTAAATTGATTATTCGATGATTAATATTTATTATTAGAATGATACTATATTATATATAATTTATTTATTTAGCGTGCTTATTACAACTTGCAATGGGGGAAAAGGCTGCTCTTATTTAGCATTCGGCTGACGATGATGTTGACTGAATTTTATGAGCTTGAATGTAATTCAGTAATTATCACAACTTGCAATTGTTTGATAATTTTAGCAACTACTCCCCTTAATATATATGAATTTTTGGTAAAAAGTCAGAATTTATTCTTGCGAGAGTTAAATTTTTTATTAACACCATAAAATATATTTATCATTAAAAATAAAATTTCATATTATAAAACATATTTTTACTAAAACAAAAATAATGTAATAATAAATTTGATTTATGAAAAGACAACAAAACATAATAAAAAAAGTCTTTTAGAACATATCAAAGTTTCGTCAGACCTTGGGGGGCCGTGGCCTTACAAAATTTTCAAACCAAACCAAATGTACAAGTGAGTAAGGCTGTAAACGAGCCAACACAGTTCGACTCGACTAAAAAAAATATGAAATGAGACTTGGATTCGTTAATAATATATGATCCAAATCGAGCATTAAAATAGTTCAATAAAAATATGAGTAGAATCTGAGCAAGGTTATACTCGACTCGTTTAAGATTCAAACTACTCGAATTTTTTATTGTGATTCGATACATACTCGATTAATACATATTCGATTAGAAGTTTGATGCATTCTCTTATAATATATATTCGATTATTGTGATTCGATACATATTCGATTAATACATATTCCTTTTCTAACTACGACAATACTTCCGTTGTGGGGTCCACCAATGATTGTGTCGTCGTACGGATATTCCCCGATAAAAAGAATATATCCCGACCAAACGAATATTTTATAACAACTTGCATACTTTGCAAAATTTATAAATACTACCCACAACTATAACATTATATCAAATCCACTCCATAATATAAAAAATAAAAAATTATTTCGAGAAAATTAAATATTTATTCATAAAATCTGGGGTTTCACAATCTCTCCTCCTTATGAAATTTCGCCCTCAAAATTTATATACGTACCTGGTATTCGAATAGATGAGAATATCTTACTTTCTTTTCGGATTGTACCTTTCCGGTTATTTGCTCTGTATCATGATTTTTCCATTGTTTATCTCCTGTATTTCAGATATCATTCTAGAATATATATTCAAAATAAAGGTCAATTGACATATCACAAATTGTCAATTTATCAAGTAAAAATTTTCAGCTTAGGTAAGTCACACACTAGCGAAGTATATTACTTGTAAGACCCCAACTTATTATTAATGAAATTTAATTTTCTCTATTTATTATTTTGAAATAGTAAAGGTTGATTTGATTAATGTGGATAGTTAGGAGTAAATTACGCAAATATTTCAAAATAAGCAAGTGGTTATAAAATATTCATTGTTGTTTGGGAATATTCGTTTGGTCGTGGAATATTCTCATTGTTGTTTAATATTCGTATGCGACGCAGCAGCTTTTTTTTGGGCCCCATAACTGAAAGCGATTGGATGAAGAAAACGACAAATATAAGTTGTTTAAAAATAACAACAGTAGTTGTTACCATTAATTATCGTTAAAAAAATACTCGGTGGTTAAAACACAAAAGAAGACACCAGATTGCACCAATTATTGATTCTTACGTAAGAAGGCCTACTACTCAATAATGGTTACAGATGAATTATTGTTCAAGATTTTATTGATTTAATAATTGTCGCGTTGATATTTTATATTCATTGTTGTTTCAATAATCACATTACACAAGATTTTTCATTATCGAAGCAATAATTCATATTATCCTAATAATATTATTAGATAACATTATTGCAATGTCTAAAAAGTTCTGCATAAGGAGAGGTTTGGTCACCTAATCAAGCGCCAAGAAGAAGAGAAATTCTTATTGAAAGCCCCTCTTCCTGAGCTACTACCGTCACAAGATCGTGATTCTCAGATTATTATTTGTGAATAATTAATTATTGATTTATATGATGAGAAAATATTGATTTTATGTGGATATAGATGGAGAAAATTTTAAAATGACAATTGTTGAAAATTAATATTTTATCTTTTTCCGATAAAATAATTTATTTAAATATATTATTTTAATAATATAATAATGGTGATATATTTTTACAACGAATGTGGGATATATGAGTATACGAGGAGAAAGAGTATTTTTGTTGCAATAAAATGTTTAAAACATGTTAAACATGCTCATGGACCCCATTTATCGATCGAAATTTGATTATAACAGAAAATCGCTTGCGTTGTGAATTTCAGTCAATTTTTGTTTGGAATTTGGAAAAACTTTCTTCTGTAAAGTTGTAGAGAATTGAATTTCCTATAAAAAATCATGCGAGTTTTGAATTGTCTGACAAAAGGGCTATTTATTATGAATTATTGAAGTTCCGGAGTTCCGAAATAATTGATTTTTGGAAGTTTTAATTGTTTAAAATAACAAAAACGTTTTTGTGGTTGGTTGGTGGGCACATGTGTTGCAAAATATGCTTAAATCAAAATTTCCAAGTTTATGTATGATTTATATAAATTTATTAATATTTTATTAAATTTTTCTCTTTTTGGTTTCTAAGCAATTTCCTATAAATAAGGTGCTTAGGTTAGAATTGAAAATCACACCGTAAATCAAGTTTTCTCTCTATATTATCGAGCGTATTCTTGTGAGTATTTTGAGTATACTTTGAGTATTGCTATACTCTGCAAGTTCAAGTCATACTTTATATCCTGTTTTTAATTTAAGACTTGATCTTTCGAGGTAAGGGATATTATTTTTTTTCAGAATGATATTATTTCTTCAATATCATTATGTTGAAATATTGATCTGAAGTTTTTATCAAATTTGGAACTTTTGGTGTTCTGAGAGTTACTATTCACGATATACTTGGCCTTATTCACGATACTACTGATTATTCACGAATACTAAGACTATTCATCGAAAAATGAAAAATTTTCTTTTCGTCTAAAATATCTATTCGGATACTAGCTTTGATTGTATCCATGTTTTGATCATTCTTGAATTTTACACCACTATGATTATTTTTTTGAGGTATTTTTGGACGTGGATAAAACAAAGTACGAATCCTTAATCCTTAATCCTCATCATTTTGTTTCACCGGATTCATTTCTTTAAAAATATTTTTCTTCATACTCGGTCTTAAATGATGATATTATTGAATATCTTTGGCCCAGAAGTGCAAAGATGAATGATTTCTCGATGAATATCTTTGGCCGTATTGCAAAGATGAATGTGTGTTTAGATGAAACACGACTAATCGATGAATATCTTTGGCTCAGTAGTGCAAAGATGAATATTTGATTCCGATATATATCGATTGATATTACAGGGATAAAAGATAGGTGATGAACTTTTAAATTCATACATAGAAGATAGTAGTTTGCATTCTCTACTTAACTCTTCTAATGAATTATAATTTCACCGCTAATATTGATTTAAAACTTGTTGCCTATCAGATTCTATTAGATTTTTCCTCTCAAGAAGACTAATGATAATTTGTTGTACATTATCTTAGTCATAATATTCTTTACTTGGGCTAGTTGAGCTCACCCTTTTCCTTGTTGTTCCATTTTTCTTCTCGTGAGGCGAGAATGTAGCGAGTACTTGTCGGGGTATGGAATGAAGGTTCTAGAGAGAGAGTTGTTTAGTAGTCCTCACCATTTTGTAAAATAATGTATCAATAATTATGATGGGGATTTATTTGCGTGTGGATATTGTCAGATGGCAATATCGTATTTAAACTCACAGCTTTATATGTTGTAATAATAAAGTTGTAAGTTGTTTTACATTACCATGTATTGATACTCAGAATGGGTGATGTATACCTATTTTGGGGGCGCCACATTACTCGCCTCTCCCTCCTAGTTCTAGACTCATATCTCCGCCAACCCATATCCCTAAGCTCGATACCAAATGTGACGCCCCAAAATTAGGTATACATCACCCATTCTCGAGTCGCCAGATACATAGTACAAAATTCGAGATCATACTTCATTTATACAACCTGCTGAAATGTGGTATAGAATACGACCCATGCTTAATCGTGAGTTTTAATACAAATGTATGTAACTCTCATGGTGCCTCAACCACAACCTTACAATGGTACTTTACATAAAAGTATAGTCAAAGACCGCTTTTAGAAATTAAAATCTTTGGGAAGTGCTCAAGAAACCTTCGCATATGGGAGGCCATGCGCCTAGGTTATAATAGATATCATATGGCCATAGAATTATCCTTGGTCAATCTAATAGACCCCAAAGAAAAATGAGAAGATTATTATCATCTTCTTTCCATGGTGAGTCTTCTCTTGACATATAACTATCTCCACTGTCTCCAAGTGAATATTATATTTCAAATAAACTCCAAGATCATATAGTAAGTGCCCGTAGATATACTCAACAAGTGGATGCGCATAACCCTCGCTCTTATGATAACACGAGGTCAGTATGTCATTAGACATCTTGTGTGATAGTGGCAAAACACCTTCCAAAGTCAGGGTTCGCCACCCTATTTGATTCACCAAATATAACTACTAAATGATGTATAGAATACAACACACTTTTCTATACTGTTTAGGGAGAACCTCTACAGCTAGAGACCACTGTTCAATTCCCATGTTATCCCCGCTGGACCCAGCTAAACTCTTATTACCTGAAAGGAATTGTGAAGCAGAAAGGGTGAGCACAACTAGCCCAGTAAAGAATATCATGACTAAAGATAATTAAATTATCAATAGTTTTCATCAATCATCAATCAGAGCTTTAGAACATATGGTAGATGATAAAACTTTTCAACCATAGTTGCAGCGGAACGAGCAATCTATTAGAAAAGTCAAATAGACCGTAAGGTCTATTATATTCTCTATGTTAAAAGTCCACCAATAATATTTTATCCCTGTAACATTAATCAACAATTCCTGTCCATAATCATATGAATAACTCATAATCATAATTGTGATTCTGAATTCCCTTTTCGCACCCAGGACGAAGATAATTCTCATCACCTATCTTCACCTAAAATATCACAAATCATGGTTATACCAAATCACAATTCCTGCCCATAATCATACTAATAAATTCATCTTTGCACTACTGCCAAAGATATACAACTGTAAAATCAATAATGCTGAGACTCAGCTTAATAAATAATCCACATCATCGAATCACCCCTGCACTACGGCCAAGTATATTCGTTAATATCACATCCATGAATTATCCATGCACTACTACTTCAAGGATATTCATTATTATCACATCTATGAATTAATATTTCATTCACGAGACTCAAATTCAATAATTAATCCACATCATCGAATCATCCCCGCACTACTGAATGCCAAGGATATTCTTTAAGATCACGACCACGAATTATCCACGCACTACGGGCCAAAGATAATCGTGTTTTCATCAACTATCCCCGATCATGCCATAAAACAATTCATCTTTGCACCCTTGATCAAGAGAATCCATAGCCATAATCATACCAAAAATTGTCCATCAATGCACTACGCCAACGAGGACTTTTTTCATTAAGATCACAACCACAAATTATCCATGCACTACGGGCCAAAGATAATCGTATTTTTATCAACTATTCCGATCATGCTATAAAATAATTCATCTTTGCACCCTTGGGTCAAGAGAATCCATAGCCATAATCATACCAAAAATCGCCCATCAATGCACTACGGGCCAATGAAGACTTTTACCACGTCATTTGTAACATTACGGTCATGATTATACCGAATAATCCCTGGTCATAATCATAACAAGTCCATCTATGCACTACAGGCCACAGATGACTTTTAACAAAATATAAATATGAGGATGATGACAATGATATAAGAATTCAATAACACAAGATCAAGAATTAATTTAACCAAGAACTAATAACGTCTCATTTACTCGTAACTAGATTATTTTCATAAAAATACCAAATCAGTCCCAAAAATTATTCTTTTATGGGATTAAGTATAATATAGTCCCATATTGAACATATATTTTTCTCGGAATTTTTTAAAATTCATTTACTATTTTTCAAAAATCAATTTCTAATTAATTCCTTAAGAAATTAGCTACCTTAAGTTTAACTCCAGAAATTCCCAAATCTTAGCAGGATCTTACACATGTTAACATGAGCTTCCAGTTTAAATTTCATGGTCATCGGAGTTATAGAACTCCGGTTATAGCGTTTTTCGTCAGAAAAAACCTAAATATTGAAATGGTCATAACTTTCTCATTTTAAGTCGGAATGAGCTCATTTTTGGACAGGATGTTCTTTATACCATATACTTTCATGTCCCAAAAGGCCAGAATTTTTCTTATAAATTAAGTAGCCGAAAATGCCCTTTTTAAAATCTGTACAGAAACTTTTCGGTATTTTACAGCTTTTGACTCCTTTGCTAAAATCAGTCCACACGAAAATCTACAACACCTTTTACAGTGATTCCACTTGGAGATGCTACAAGACTTATAGATCTAACTTTGGAACCTGACCACACTCAAAAATTCAAAACATAATAGGAGATATGATCAATTGAATTTCATGTTCCATTTTCACAAAAATCTGATTTTCAACCCTTTGTGATTTCTAAGAAACTTTCATGTTTTTACATAATAACCAACATAACTCATCATAACACTTACTAATACTTCATATACACATGATTTTCATCACCCAAAACTTTTATCAACGTAACTGATCATTTCCATAATTTAATAAGGAATAAATATAAAGGGTCATTCACTTATGCACGTGGTAATCCACATGCATGTGTTATTCCAATGTAATAATAAAGAATGGAATAACGTAAGGATTCACCATGCATGCGATAGAGACCGCATACAGACAAGTTATTCCCAAATGTAATAATAAATAATGGAACCAGTCCAAATAGAACGCACAAAAACATGATATTCCCGGCGTAATAGTAAAGATTTTAACTGTGTCAAAGCGAAAAACGCACAAATGGATATTCAACCAATGTATAATAAAATTGGAATAACAGAAGAATTTTACCAAGTATAGGGTAGCCCGCGTATACAGGTTATTCCAACAAAATAATAAAGAATGAAATAACAGAAGTTCTCTTCATGGATAAGAAAGATATAATACTCCCTACCTTGGAAAAATCGGATAATCGTAATAAATGAGGTAGCAGACTTCTCTTCTTCTTTCTCTCTATAATTTCTCTTTATAATAATCGCTCTAAAGCTTTTGTGAATTGGTGAGAAATAAAGGAGGAATGAGCTTCTATTTACAGAAAAATATAGTTTCGATAATTTCACGTTTTGGGGCTCGAAAAATTTCAGTACAATACCTCCAACTTTTCCTTTATTTTTAATTTAGTCATGGAAGTATTATCAAACTTGCACCACCTCCCCTAATAGTAAATAATGTGATTCAATAGTAAATTATGTGAATCAATATTTCTAGACATGTGAAAATACGAATTACAAGATATAGTACTCTCCATCTATACCTCCATTTTTAACTTAGTCATGCAAGTATTATCAATCTTGCACCAACTCCCCTAATAGTAACAAGAATGTGAAACAATAGTATACACATGTGAACAAATAGTTATAATCATGTGAAATAATAGCAATCAATTGCTCATTTATCCGGTTAAATACCCTATTGGTCAATATAACCTCCAGACATCAATTATTATCGAAATCATTGTCGATTTTCACTAACACAAATAATTCCAACACAATGAAACCATTTTTATCAAAAATATAAAATTTTGAAATTTTGAAGTTTGACTTTTCTCGAAAAAGTCAACTGTTGACTTTTTGACCAAATAGTGAATTCTGGAAAATTTTGTGTTTATAGACTATTTTTACTAATTTCATCGTTCCGGACTCAAATATCACGTCCGCGTCTCCAAATTCAACTCCGAACACAACTTTAATTTTAATAACATTAATCATTAATATTATAACTCACAATATTTATCAACTAGGTCGCTCCTGTGAAAGAGGGGCTTTCGATAAGGATTTCTCCTTATCAAGCGCCGCATTAAAGTAGACCAAACATCTCCTCGCGTAACTTCTGACATCAGAAATATTTCAATTTAATAATATGTAAGACCCAAAATTTTTAAATAAAAGGAATTTCCTTTATTTATTATTTTGAAATAGTAAGGGTTGATTTGATTAATGTGGATAGTTAAGGGTTAAATACGCAAATATTTCAAAATAAGCAAGTGGTTATAAAATATTCATTATCGTTTGGGAATATTCGTTTGGTCGTGGAATATTCAGATCGTCGGAAATATTCGTATGACTGACAAAGCAATGCCATGTGTGGGCCCCATAACTAAAAGCGATTGGATGAAGAAAACGACAAATATAAGTTGTTTTTAAATAACAAATAGTAGTTATTACCAATATCTTTGTTAGAATACCGGTGGTTAAAAACACACTAATACGCGTTGTTGAGCAAGAAGCTATACCAGTATTGCACCAATTATTGATTCTTACGTAAGAAGCACTACTCAATAATGGTTACGAATTATCGCTCAAAGATTTTATCGAGTTAATAATTGCTGCGTTGATATTTTATATTCATTGTTGCTCAATAATTGTCATTACACAATTTTTCATTATCGAGCAATAATTCATATTATCCTAATAATATTATTAGATAACATTATTGGCAATGTCTAGAAAGTTCTGGTCTAAGGAGAGGTTTGGTCACCTAATCATGCCGCCAAGAAGAAGAAATTCTTATCGAAAGCCCTCTTTCCTGAACCTGCCTCGTTGTCAATATCAGGATTCTCAGAATATTATTTGTGAATAATTAATTATTGATTTATATGATGAGGAAAATATTGATTTTATGTGGATATAGATGGAGAAAATTTTTAAAATGACAATTGTTGAAAATTAATATTTTATCTTTTTCTGATAAAATAATTCATTTAAATATATTATTTTAATAATATATTAACGGTGATATTTTTATAACGAATGGGGATATATGAGTATACGAGGAGGAAGAGTATTTTTGTTGCAATAAATGTTTAAAACATGTTAAACATGTCAATGGACCCCATTTATTGACCGAAATTTGATTATAAATGTGAAAATCGCTTGCTTTGTGGATTTCGGCCAATTTCTATTTGGAATTTGGAAAACTTTCTTCCGCAAAGTTGTAGAGAATTGAATTTCCTATAAAAATTCATGAGTTTCAATTTTCTGATGAAAGGGCTATTTATTATGAATTATTGAAGTTCCTGATTAATTGATTATCATTTTTTTGGAGTTTTAAGTAACTTTTGCATGAAAAACGTTTTTGTCACTTATGGGACATGTGTTAGTGGTTGATTTCAGCTGATGGTGTGCGTAGGAAGATGTGGAAAAATAATATTATTAATATATTAAATTTTCTGCTTTGGTGTTCTAAGCATTTTCCTATAAATAGGGTGCTTAGGTTAGAATTGAAAATCACACAATTTAAATCGAAGTTTTCTCTCTATATTATCGAGCGAGTATTCTTGTGAGTATTTTGAGTATACTTTGAGTATTGCTATACGGTGCAAGTCCAAGTCATAGCTTTATATCCTGTTTCAAATTTGCTAAAGTACCGATCTTTCGAGGTAAGGGATATTATTTTTTCAGAATGATATTATTTCTTCAATATCATTATAATCGAAATGTTGATCCAAGTTTTTATCAAATTTGGAACTTTTTTCATGCCTGGGTTACTATTCATGGGTTACTATTCACGAGTTACTATTCACGATTACTATTCACGAATACTATTCACGTAGCGTGAAGATGTTTTTGTGGAATTTCTATCTTTTGGTGTCGATTATTACTATTCACGATATCAAGACTATTCACGTATACGACACTATTCACGATACTGACTTATTCAATTTAAAAATAAAATTTCTTCTTTTCGTCTAAAACATCTATTCGGATACTAACTCGATTGTATCCATGTTTTTGATCATTCTTGAATTTTACACCACTATGATTATTTTTGAGGTATTTTTGGGCGTGATAAAACCAAGTACGAATCCTTAATCCTTAATCCTTGTCATTTTGTTTCACCGGATTCGCTTTTTTAAAAATTTTTCATCATCCTCGCCTTTAAATGATGATATTATGGAATATCTTTGGCACAGTAGTGCAGATTTAATGATTTCTTAAGAATATCTTTGGCCCAGAAGTGCAAAAGATGAATGATTTCTCAAGAATATCTTTGGCCCGTAGTGCAAAGATGCAAGGTGTTTAAATGAACATGACTAATCGATGAATATCTTTGGCTCAGTAGTAAAAAGATGAATATTTGATTCCGTATGTATATCGATTGATGTTACAGGATAAAAGATAGACGATGAACTTTTAAATTCATACATGTAGATAGTAGTTTGCATTCTCTACTTAACTCTTCTAATGAATTATTATTTCCATGCGAATATTGATTTAAAATTTGTTGTCTATCAGATTCTATTAGATTTTTCCCCTGTTGAAGACTAACGGTAATTTGTTGTATATTATCTTAGTCATAATATTCTTTCTTCGAGCTAGTTAATTGAGCTCACCCTTTTCCTTTTTGTTCCATTTTTCTCGTGAGGCGAGAATATAAATGAGTACGAGCCTGGGTATGGAATGAAGGTTTTAGAAAGGATTGTTTAGTAGTCCTCCCATTTTGTAAAATAATGTATCAATAAATGTGATGAGGATTTATTTGAGTATAGATATTGCCTCAGAAGATAATATTTGTATTCAAACTCACGCTTTCTTGTTGTAATAATAAAGTTGTAGTTGTTTCGCACCGTGATTGACAACTCGTAATAGGTGATGTATACCTATTTTGGGGGCCACAGCTGGTATCGAGCTTAGGGATATGATCTCCGGCGGAGATCGGGAATAGAACTAGGAGGAGAGAGACGAAAAATCCTTCGCTAGTGTGTCCTACCTAAGCTTATTTGTTAGTTGGTCAAGATATAGGATATTATGTGATATATTGATTTCCTTAATTAACCCTTGTTTTATGACAAGATTTGAGAATGTCGAATCGAGAATATTAACAATGGAAATGAGACCGTGGAGATGCTCAGACTCACCAACGAGGAGAACGCGTAAACAGTCGGGCAATGTTCCTCCCGTGAACAACACCATTGAAAGCAGATGATGAACGAGGGGATGTTTAGAAGTTTTTTGCGCTTCATGCAAAAATCGACGAGGAGACTCGTGTTCAAAATACAGGGAGGAAATGATAGCAATTCACGGGTTGTCACAAATGCAAGCGCTTCAAAGAGTCAGGGACCACCGAATTTAAGGGAAAGCGGATCCGATCACGGCGGAAACACGGGTCAAACAAATTACCAAGATATTCGATGTTTTGGGATGCACGGAGGAACAAAGGTTCCATTCGCCACCTTTATGTTCCGTGGCGAAGCGCATCATCGGTGGGAGTCTCATGAAGCGCACTCCATCCAAACGCTCTCAAAGATGTCTTGGGAGACGTTTGAAGCTATTTAATGACAAATACTTTCCCGAAAGTGTTCGGCTATATAAAGGAAGTGGAGTTCATCGATTGAACAAAACAACACGACGGTGTCTCAAAGACGAGGCAAAGTTTGCAGAGTTATCCGTGTTTGCACCTCATTTGGTGGAGAATGAGGAACGATGACGCGGATGTTTCTTAGAGGTTTGAAACCCTAAGATACGCCAAGATCTCATTTCTAATAAATTTTTCTTTATTCAGATGTTATAAAATGGCTCAATTATTAGAAATGAGATAACGAGTACTACCAACCGAGGACCATAACCGTGGATCATACCGTAGATAGCGGTCAATGTAATAATGATAACCAAATGGAGAAAGAAACAGACAGACAAAAATGGTTACCACTCTAGTGGTAATCATGGCCATGAAAATAGAAGAAGCGAGTCAGAGGAGATTTTAAAAGAGGAGATTTAACAACGACCATGTGAAGATGATGCAAAGGTCGTAGAAATCCGGTTCTAAGGGAGGAGAACGACCACCCATTATATGCTACAAATGCGAAAAGAGGGACATATCACCAAACCGCCCACAACAGCTCAAGGTATGCTATAATTGTGGAAAGGAAGGACATATCGCTCGAGATCAGACAAGAAGTGAAACCTAGTTCAATGAGGACTCGGTGACTCAAAAGATCGTCCCCGTAAAAGTCAAAGTCAACGATTCCGGAAGAGCATTTGTTGTGATCGGGTCATAATGCGAGGAACCCAAACGAGGTGATCACGGGTAAGCTATTTATAAATTCTTGCAAGTATATACCTTACTTGATACCGGTATACCCATTCATTTATCTCTCCCGCTTGTGCTCAACGCTTAAACTTCACTCCCGAGAAATTAGACTTTGACCTATCTGTGGAAACTCCGTTAGAGAAACTTTCATCACATCCACTGCTTTATAAATCTTGTTTGATTCAAGTTGGCACCATTACCTTACCATTGACCTTATCTCTTTAAAGATACTTGCTTTTGATGTGATTTTAGGGATTGATTGGTTAACTACTCATCATGCCAAAATTGATTGTTTTCGTAAGGTTGTTAGTTTTCATATTCCTAACCAACTCTGTTGTAATTTAATTCAAGCAACTAAACCATTAAAATCAATCACCGCCATATCTAATCATAAAGCTATTCGCTTATTAAAAAGCGGATGTCAAGCTTTCTTAGCCCATGTTATGGATTTGAATAAAGACACGCCAAATTTGAATAATATTCCCATTGTTATCGACTTTCCCGACGTATTTCAAGAACTTCCTGCCTACCCCCCGTAACGTGAAGTTGAATTATTTATTGATCTTGAACTCCGTACAAAGCCCATTTCTAAAACCCCATATCGAATGGCTCCTATTGAACTTCAGAGTTAAAGGTCCAACCACAGAATTGTTGGACATCGGTTTTATTCGCCCCCAAGACATCTCCTCGGGGTGCTCCTGCTTTTATTTGTAAAAAAAGAAAGACGGGAGTATGCGACTTTGTATTGACTATCTGAATCGAACCATGTCACCATCAAGAATAGGTATCCTCTACCTCGTATTGATGACTTGTTTGACCAAATTCTAAGGGCACAATTCTTTTCAAAATCGATCTTCGCTCGATATCATCACCAAGATTAGAATCGAGGATATTCCAAAAACAAATTTCGTAACTCCTGGTATGGGCATTATGAATTCTTAGTCATGTCTTTTCGGACTAACTAATGCTCCTGCGGCTTTTATGGATATGATGAACCGAGTATTCAAGGAATATTTGGATCAATTCGTTGTTGTCTTTATTGATGACATCCTCATATATTCCAAAAGTCGTGAAGATCATGAGCACCATTTGAAGTTTGGTACTCCAAAGGCTTCGTGAAAAAACCAACTATATGCCAAATTGAAGAAATGCGAGTTCGGCTCGAGGAAGTAGTATTCCTTGGGCACGTGGTGTCGAAACATGGAGTATCTGCTGATCCGGCCAAGATTGAAGCAATACAAAGTTGGAGCAACCGAAGTCGGTGATCAAGCACGTAGCTTTTGGGCTTATTTGGTTATTATCGGAGATTCGTGGAAGGGTTTTCTCGAATCGCTACTCCATTAACTCAAATTAACTCTCGGAAGGATACAAAATTCGCTTGGAGCGAAGAATGCGAGAAAAGTTTCCAAGAGCTTAAGAGGAGACTTATTTCTAAGACTGTTTCTAACAATACCATCCGGTTCGATGGATTTGTTATCTACAAATGATGCTTCGTGCAAAGGGTTAGGATGTGTTCTCATGCAACGTGGGAAAGTCATAGCCTATGCCTCATGACAACTTAAAGAGTATGAGAGGAATTATCCTACTCATGATCTAGAGTCAAGCAATGCGTTCGCTGCTAAAAATATGGAGGCACTATCTATATGGGGAGAAAGTGGAGATATATTCGCACCATAAAAGCCTTAAATATTTCTTCACTCAAAAGAACTCAACACGCGACAAATGACGCTGGCTCGAGCTATTGAAAGACTACGACCACACTATTCAATACCATCCCGGTAAAGCGAACGTGGTAGCCGACGATTGAGTAGAAGATCATATGCGGAACGAAAAGGATGATGATGTCAAGTATACGACAGAGCCAACTTTAATAGAAAAGTTAAGGTTGCTCAAGCCACCGAATCTTGAGAGTTATGCGTATGAAGAAGAAAGTACAAGAATGAGCTATTCCTAAGCGAGAATTGATGAAGAAAAATACTTCGAGTCCACTCTAGACTTTGTGTTCCTAACGACTCGATTTGAAGTACAAGATTATGATGGAGGCACACAATACGCCATTTGCAATCCATCCTCGGAAGTACTAAAATGTATCGTGATCTTCTACATACATTTTGGTGGAACAATATGAAGAGAGAGATTGCAAAGATTATCTCGATGTGTTTAACTTGCCAACGTGTAAAGGCGGAGCATCTTGTACCTAAGGGTCTGCTGCAAACCACTGAGATTCCTAATGGAAGTGGGAACACATTACTATGGATTTCAATTACGGGTCTTCCTACTTCGCTTTCTCAAGGCATCAATGCTATTTGGGTTATTGTTGATAGATTAACCAAGTATGCTCATTTCTTGCCGATACGGAGACTTATTCCTTGAACGCCTTGCTAGTATATGACGTGAATGAGATTGTGAGGTTGCATGGCATGCCTGTATCCATAGTTTCGGATCGTGACCCAAGATTCACTTCAAGATTTTGGGTTAGCTTGCAAAAAGGTATGGGCACGGATTTGCGATTTAGTTCTAAGATACCATCCCCAAACGGACGGACAATCGAGAGAGACTATTCAAACTCTTGAAGATCTATTAAGACTCGTGTCCTAGACTTCAAGGGTAGTTGGGATAAGTATTTACCATCAGTGGAATTCTCCTACAACAACAAAGCTTATCGCAAGTATAGTGTGGCTCCATTCAAGCATTATATGGACGAAAATGTCGCTCTCAATATGTTGGGATGAGGTGGGTGAAGCAACATTGTTAGGACCCGAGTTAAGACGTATTTACTCACCGAAAAGATCCAAATGATTCGACAACGATACAAACGGCACACAAGATCGACAAAAGAGTTATGCGGATCTTCATCGAAAGGACGTGGAATTTAATGTAGGGGATCATGTATTGTTGCGAGTTGCTCCATGGAAGGGAGTTACAAGATTTGGGAAGAGAGGAAAGCTCAATCCACGATTTATCGGTCCATTTCAAATTCTTGACCGAGTAGGAAATGTAGCCTATAGACTTGCGTTACCTCCGAGTATGTCTCGTGTTCATAATGTGTTTCACATATTTGTACTTCATAAATATGTGAAAGACCCGAACCACGCTATCGAAGTTAGAACCGGACGAGATAGCCAAGACTTAACGTATGAGGAGGTACTGTCAAGATCTTGGATAGGAAGAGAGCATGTCCCACGCCAAGAAAGGTCATACCACAAGTTAAAGTTTTGTGGAGGAATCATGCTATAGAGGAAATGACCGAATTGAAACGAAATGAAAGCGAGGTATCCTCACCTTTTCAAACACCAGTACGTACGTCAATTTCGAGGACGAAATTTCATAAGAGGAGAGATTGTAAGACCCCAAATTTTTAAATAAAAAGGAATTTCCTTTATTTATTATTTTGAAATAAGAAGGGTTGATTTGATTAATGTGGATAGTTAAGGGTTAAATACGCAAATATTTCAAAATAAGCAAGTGGTTATAAAATATTCATTATCGTCGGGAATATTCGTTTGGTCGTGGAATATTCGTCTCGTCGGAGAATATTCGCATTTATTTACAAGTAGCAATGCCCATGTGTGGGCCCCATAACTGAAAGCGATTGGATGAAGAAAACGACAAATATAAGTTGTTTTTAAATAATCTACGTAGTTGTTACCAAGTAATACCGTTGAATACCCTATGGTTAAAACACACTAATACGCCGTTGTTGAACAAGAAGAAGACACCAGTATTGCACCAATTATTGATTCTTACGTAAGAAGGCACTACTCAATAATGGTTACACGAGAATTATCGCTCAAAGATTTTATCGAGTTAATAATTGTCGCGTTGATATTTTATATTCATTGTTGTTCAATAATTGTCATTACACAAGATTTTTCATTATCGAGCAATAATTCATATTATCTCAATAATATTATTAGATAACATTATTGGCAATGTCTAGAAAGTTCTCGCCTAAGGAGAGGTTTGGTCACCTAATTGCGCCGCCAAGAAGAAGAAATTTTTATTGGAAGCCCCTCTTCCTTGAACCGCCTCGGTCACAATATTGTGATTCTCGTAATATTATTTGTGAATAATTAATTATTGATTTATATGATGAGGAAAATATTGATTTTATGTGGATATAGATGGAGAAAATTTTTAAAATGACAATTGTTGAAAATTAATATTTTATTTTTTTCTCGATAAAATAATTCATTTAAATATATTATTTTAATAATATATTAACTGGTGATATTTTTATAACGAATGGGGGATATATGAGTATACGAGGAGGAAGAGTATTTTTGTTGCAATAAATGTTTAAAACATGTTAAACATGCTCTGTGGACCCCATTTATTGACCGAAATTTGATTATAAATGTAAAATTGCCCGCTTTGTGGATTTCTTGGTCAATTTCTATTTGGAATTTGGAAAAACTTTCTTCGCAAAGTTGTAGAGAATTGAAATTCCTATAAAAATTCATGAGTTTCAATTTTCTGATGAAAGGGCTATTTATTATGAATTATTGAAGTTCCCATTAATTGATTATCATTTTTTTTGGAGTTTTAAGTAACTTTTGCATGAAAAACGTTTTTGTCACTTATGGGACATGTGTTAGTGGTTCATTTCAGCTGATGGTGTGCGTAGGAAAGATGTGGAAAAATAATATTATTAATATATTAAATTTTCGCTTTGGTGTTCTAAGCATTTTCCTATAAATAGTGTCTTAGGTTAGAATTGAAAATCACACCGTAAATCCAAGTTTTCTCTCTATATTATCGAAATATTTATTCTTGTGAGTATTTTGAGTATACTTTGAGTATTGCTATACTACTTGCAAGTCCAAGTCATAGCCTATATCCTGTTTTTAAATTTGTAAGTCTCGATCTTTCGAGGTAAGGGATATTATTTTTTTCGTAATGATATTATTTCTTCAATATCATTATAATCGAAATGTTGATCCGAAGTTTTATCAAATTTGGAACTTTTTCATGCTCTCGGGTTACTATTCATGGGTTACTATTCACGAAGTTACTATTCACGAAGTTACTATTCACGAGTACTATTCATGAAGCGTGAAGATGTTTTTGTGGAATTTCTATCTTTTGGTGTCTGAGTTACTATTCACGATACTAAGACTATTCACGATATCTACACTATTCACGATACTGTATTATTCAATCGAAAAAATAAAATTTCTTCTTTTCGTCTAAAAACATCTATTCGGATACTAACTCGATTGTATCCATGTTTTGATCATTCTTGAATTTTACACCACTATGATTATTTTTGAGAGGTATTTTGGACGGGATAAAACCAAGTACGAATCCTTAATCCTTAATCCTTGTCATTTTGTTTCACCGGATTCGCTTTCTTTAAAAAATATTTTCATCATCCTTAGTCTTAAATGATGATATTATGGAATATCTTTGGCCCAGTAGTGCAAAGATGAATGATTTCTTAAGAATATCTTTGGCCCAGAGTGCAAAAGATGAATGATTTCAAGAATATCTTTGCCTAGGTAGTGCAAAGATGAACAGTGTGTAAATGAACATGACTAATCGATGAATATCTTTGGCCTCAGTAGTGCAAAGATGAATATTTGATTCCGTATGTATATTGATTGATGTTACAGGGATAAAAGATAGACGATGAACTTTTAAATTCATACATAGAAGATAGTAGTTTACATTCTCTACTTAACTCTTCTAATGAATTATTATTTCCGCATTGCTAATATTGATTTAAAATTTGTTGTCTATCAGATTCTATTAGATTATTCCCCGTTGAAGACTAACGGTAATTTGTTGTATATTATCTTAGTCATAATATTCTTTACCGAGCTAGTTGAGCTCACCATTTTCCTTTTTGTTCCATTTTTCTCAAGAGGCGAGAATATAGCGAGCAAGACGCAGCTGGGTATGGAATGAAGGTTTTAGAAAGGATTGTTTAGTAGTCCTCACCATTTTTGTAAAATAATGTATCAATAAATGTGATGAGGATTTATTTGAGTATAGATATTGTCTGTAAGATAATATTTGTATTCAAACTCACGCTTTCTTCATTGTAATAATAAAGTTGTAGTTGTTTCTATACCATGTATTGACAACTCGTAATAGGTGATGTATACCTATTTTGGGGGCGCCACAATATGAATAACTTTGTCGCCTAAATTATTGATTTAATAATAATAAATATTATGCGAGATGATCTTCGTGACAATAATTGAATCAATAATATGAGAGATATGATGCAAACAATTCATCGTAGTAATAATTGAGTATAACCGGTGACTTTTACGTAAGCATCAATAATCAATACCGGTGTGCTACTATGCAACCACATGCCAGTATTATTATACTTTTAACACCGGGTCTTTCAACAGTTTTAACGGTAACACTTTCGCCGTTATTTTTATAAAAAAATAATTTTATCGTTTTCTAACTACGACAATACTTCCGTTGTAAGGTTATACTCGACTCGTTTAAGATTCAAACTACTTGAATTTTTTATTGTGGTTTAATACATACTCGATTAATACATATTCGATTAGATGTTTGATACATTCTCTTATAATATAAACAAATTTAAATCTAATTAGAATAATTAGTTATTATTTTGTTTTGTTTTTAATTTTAATTGTGATTTTATATTTGTAAAATGTAATAATAAATATATTTTCTCATTTTTAAGTAAAATAATTAATTCAATTTATAATTATATTTATTATAAAACTAGTTATTATGTGGAGACTCGAATTTGAGCTTGAATTTGAAGCTCGCTAGTAGTTTGAATAAATATTCGAGTCAAGTCGGATCGAATTCGAGTCGAATCGGAGTAGGATTTTTCAAATATAATTTGAGTTCGAGTACGAATTTATCATTTCGAGTTGAATTCGAGTAGATTTATGTTCGTTCCGGTTCGACTCGTTTACACCCTTACAAGTGAGTTTTACAAAATTTTCAAATCTTGGTGGTGAGTCTTACAAAATTTTTAAACCTTGGGGGTGCCGTGACCCCCTCCAGTCTACATGTAGCTTCGTCCCTGATGGTTTTAGAGTTCTATACAAAACTTAAGAAAATGATTGTATAACACTAAATATAATATTAATTGTCTAACATGAATTTTCATAATTACATACTTATTTCATACTCGCTGTAATATTTTTTTATGTGGGTTAGTTTTGAAAAGATTATAATTAATTTTCTTAAATTATATAAAATAATAAATAATTAGGGGAAAGTTTTAGGGTAAATTACATATTTTATTATATTTTTGAAAATAATTACAACAATAGTGTACTCATAAAATGTTTACACAATTTATACATTTTCATATTTATTTACAATATTAATGCAATTAGGATTCCTTAATTTAGGAAATTAGTATGCAATTAGGATTCCTTAATTTAGGGCTTCTTCTCTCTCCTCATCTATAACAACTGCATTAGTTAGTCATCACCCTTCTTCTTCATTCAACGTATTCTTTATATATATATATATATATATATATATATATATATATATATATATATATACACACACTTAAACTATGAAAAGAACAATGCCGTGGAGCGACAAACTAGCGATGATGAGTATGATGGTTCTTCATCCGCTAATCGTCAACGCATGATACGTGAGATCTGAAGAAGATAATGACGGGTCTAGTAAGAAAAATACAAGAATTAAATTTCATCCTCCAAAGAGAAAACATCTGAAGGTAATGTTACTCCCCTCTTTCATTTGATTAAACCCCGTTGTTATAGATAAACCTTGGCTTCTTTAGGTATAAAAGATTGATTTTATTAAAATTACAGATATATGTTTTGTTCCATTTATAAGAAATTTAAATTTCATGGGGACTGTAGTAAATATATATATATATATATATATATATGTTGTCTAGAGAAATTCTGGACTTCTTCGATGATGGTAACCAAACTTTCATACCAAGGTAATCAAACTGTTGTATCAAAGTAACCAATCAAGTTCCACACTTTAAATTTTTTTTTAGTACACTTGGTTACCAAACCTTCGTACCATGGTAACAAAACCTTCATTGTGACGCCCCCAAAATAGGTATACATCACCCATTCTGAGTTGTCAATACATGGTACAGAAACAACTACAACTTTATTATTACAACAAGAAAAGCGTGAGTTTAAATACAAATATTATCTTCTGACAATATTTATACTCACATAAATCCTCATCACATTTATTGATACAAATATTTTACAAAAATGGTGAGGACTACTAAACAATCCTTTCTAAAACCTTCATTCCATACCCCGACTGCATCGCTTATATTCTCGCCTCCCGAGAAGAATGGAACAAAAGGAAAAGGGTGAGCTCAACTAGCTCAAGAAAAGAATATTATGACTAAGATAATATACAACAAATTATCGTTAGTCTTCAACAGGAAAAATTTAATAGAATACAATAGACAACAAATTTTCAATCAATATTCGCATGAATGAAATAATAATTCATTAGAAGAGTTAAGTAGAGAATGCAAACTACTATCTTCTATGTATGAATTTAAAAGTTCATCGCTCATCTTTTATCCTCAGAATAAACAATCAATATACATCTGGAATCAAATATTCATCTTTGCACTACAGGCCAAAGATATTCATCAGTTGGTCATGTTCATTTAAACACCTGTTCATCTTTGCACTACAGGCCAAAGATATTAATCAGTCGGTCATGTTCATCTCAACACCTGTTCATCTTTGCACTACAGGCCAAAGATATTCTTCAGGAATCATTCATCTTTGCACTACAGGCCAAAGATATTCAATAACATCATCATTTAAGACTGAGGATGATGAAAAATATTTTTAAAGAACGAATCCAGTGAAACAAAATGACAAGGATTAAGGATTAAGGATTCGTACTTTGTTTTATCCAAGTCCAACAATACCCCAAAAATAATCACAGTGGTGTAAAATTCAAGAATGATCAAAACATGGATACAATCAAAGCTAGTATCCAAAATAGATGTTTTGGACAAAAAGAAGAAATTTTATTTTTTTGTGAATAGTCACCAGATATCGTGAATAGTGCCAGATACGTGAATAAAGGTCAGATATCGTGAATAAGAACTCATGAATAAGAACTCATGAATAAGAACTCGTGAATAAGAACTCATGAATAGTAACCCCGACATGAAAAAGTTCCAAATTTGACAAAAACTTCAGATCAATATTTCAAAGATAATGATATCAAGAAATAATATCATTACTTAAAAAAATAATATCCCTTACCTCAAAGAATCAAGATTTCTAAGGAAAGGCTCAAGTGATGTTTGAATGAAACTTGTAATTTGAACAAAGAACTCTCAAAGTATCTAAATACTCACAAAATACGCCAATAATATAGAGAGAGAAAGAGAAAAACTTTGTTTCGGTGTGATTTTCAATTCTAACTTAGCCCTCTCTATTTATAGGAAAATGTTAGCCACCAAGGCATTTGACTCACTACCGATGGCTTTACTCGCTACTATTGCCACCCACCACATTTGAAATAAAATTCAGCACATTTCTTCACCAACCACAAGTGGGGCCCACTCAATTCTAGAATTTTCCACCAAAATCAATTATAACCCTAATTTCCTAATCGATACCTCTCTAAAAATTCATAACAAATCATTCGTGCATTTTTAATCTGCTCAAAATTTGTGGACATATACTCAACTTATGTATGTATAACATACCCAAAAATTACCATTAATCAACTATTTTGATTAAAAATTATAATCCCGCAATATATCTCAAAACCCCGATTTAATTTTTAATACCTCCAATCTGGTAAAATACCGATAAAACACCTCAACAATAATTTCTTCATTTATAACCACATAAATAAATCCATCATTTATATCCACATAAAATAAATATTTCTTTATCATATGAATCAATAATTAATTATTCACAAATAATATTACGTAATCACAATTATGACAACCAGCCGCTCCTGTGAAAGCAGGGGCTTTTCCGATAAGGATTTCTCCTTATCGGCGCCGCAATTAGGTGACCAAACCTCTCCTCGATGTAACTTTCTAGACATTGCCAATAATGCTATCTAATAATATTATTTAAATAATATGAATTATTGATCCGATAATGGAGATAATGTGCAAAGACAATTATCGAACAACAATAATATAAAATATCAACGCAAAGAATTATCAATCAATAAAATAAAATATCGAATAAGAATTCACCGTGAAAATTATTGAGTAGTGCCTTCACGTAAGGATCAATAATTCAACAATACATGCAATACCGCAAAGCTATCGCGTGCGACCACGCCAGACATCAGATTTTAACCACCGGTATTCCAACAATCTTAATTGTAAATAACTACGCCGTTATTTTTAACCAACTTATATTTGTGCTTTTCTTCATCCAATCGCTTCACATGGGGCCCACACATGGTCACTACTGGTCGCATTTAATATTCCCCGACAAAGATTTAATATTCCACGACCAAACGAATATTCCCCGACAAAATGAATATTTTATAACCACTTTATTATTTTGAAATATTTATGTATTTAACCCTTAACTATCCACATTAATCAAATCAACCCTTACTATTTCAAAATAATAAATAAAGGAAATTCCTTTTATTTAAAAAAAATTTCGGTCTTACAACCTCCCTCCTTATGAAATTTCGTCCTCGAAATCGACGACGCACTGGTGTTTTCAAAAGGTGAGGATACCTCGCTTTCATTTCCGCTTCCAATTCCTGTGTCATTTCTCTATAGCATGATTCCTCCACAAAACTTTAACTTGTGGTATGACCTTTCATACAGAGTAGGACATGCTCCTTCCTATCCAAGATCTTGATAGTACCTCTCATCATACGCTAAGTCTTCTACTATCTCGTCCTGGTTTCTAACTCAATAACGTGGTTCTGGTCTTTCACATATTTACGGTACGATATATGAAACACATTATGAACACTAGACATACTCGAGGTAACGCAAGTCTATAAAGCTACATTTCCTACTCTTGGTCAAGAATTTGAAATGGACCAATAAATCGTGGATCGAGCTTTCCTCTCTTCCCAAATCTTGTAACTCTTTCCATGGAGCAACTCGCAACAATACATGATCCCCTACATTAAATTCCACGCCCTTTCGATGAAGATCCGCATAACTCTTTTGTCGATCTTGAGCCGCTTGTATACGCTTGTCAATTATTTGGATCTTTTCTTTTGAGTCATATCGTATTAACTCGGGTCCCAACAATGTTGCTTCACCCACCTCATCCCAACATATCGAGAAATCGACATTTTCGGCCCATATAATGCTTCAATGGAGCCACACCTATACTTGCTCGATAACTCGTTGTTGTAGGAGAATTCCACCAATGGTAAATACTTATCCCAACCGCCTCTGAAGTCTAGGACACGTAGTCTTAATAAATCTTCAAGAGTTTGAATAGTCCTCTCGATTGTCTCGTCTGCTTGGGGATGGTATGCTCAACTAAATCGCAAATCTGCGCTCCATAGCTTTTTGCAAGCTAACCCAAAATCTTGAAGTGAATCTTGGGTCACGATCCGAAATTATGGATACAGTGCATGCCATGCAACCTCACAATCTCATTTACGTACATACTAGCAAGAAGACGCTCAAGTGAATAAGTCTCCGTGATCGGCAAGAAATGAGCGTACTTGGTTAATCTATCAACAATAACCCAAATAAAGATTGATGCCTTGAGAAACCGTAGGAAGACCCGTAACGAAATCCATGGTAATGTGTTCCCACTTCCATTCCTAATCTCAAGTGGTTGCAACGGACCCTTAGGTACTAGATGTCTCGCCTTTACACGCTAAGCAAGTTAAACACATCGAGATAAACTTTGCAATCTCTCTCTTCATATTATTCCACCAAAATGTATGTCAAGATCACGATACATTTTAGTACTTCCAGATGGATTGCAAATGGTGTATCAGGTGCTTCCATCATAATCTTGTACTTCAAATCGTAGTCGTTAGAACACAAAGTTCAGAGTGGACTCAAGTATTCCTTCTTCATCAATTCTCGCCCTAATAGCTCCTTTCTTGTACTTTCTTCTTCATAATGACGACGACTCCGGCCTGTGGCTCGAGCAACCTTAACTTTTTCTATTAAAGTCGGCTCTACGTGTATACTTGACATCATCGCACTCGCTCCCGCAAGATATGATCTTCTACTTAATGCGCCGCCTACCACGCTCGCTTTTACCGTGATGGTATCAATAGTGTGGTCGTAGTCTTTCAATAGCTCGAGCCAACGTCACGCCGCATGTTGAGTTCTTTTTGAGTGAAGAAATATTTAAGGCTTTTATGGTCCTAATATATCTCCACTTTCTCCCCATATAGATAGTGCCTCCATATCTTTAACATGAAAACGATCACGCTAACTCTAGATCATGAGTAGGATAATTCCTCTCATACTCTTTAAGTTGTCATGAGGCATAAAGCTATGACTTTCCCACGCCGCATGAGAGAACACATCCTAACCCTTTGCTCAAGCATCGTCAGAGATAACAAATCCATCCGAACCGTATGGTATTGTTAGAACAGTCAAATAAGTCTCCTCTAAGCTCTTGAAACTTTTCTCGATTCTTCGCCTTCCAAACGAATTTTCAGATCCTTTCGAAAGTTAGCCGAAGTTAATGGAGTAGCGATTCGAGAAAACCTTCCACGAATCTCCGATAATAACCAAATAAGCCCAAAAAGCTACGACTTCACCACCGACTTTGCTTGTTCCCAACTTTGATTGCTTCAATCTTCACGGATCAACAGATACTCCATGTTTTGACACCACATGCCCAAGAAAGGCTACTTCCTCGCCCGTAACTCGCATTTCTTCAATTTGGCATATAGTTGGTTTTCACGAAGCCTTTGAGTACCAAATTTCAAATGGTGCTCATGATCTTCACGACTTTTGAATATATAAGGATGTCATCAATAAAGACAACAACGAACTCGATCCAAATATTCCTCAATACTCTGCTCATCATATCCATGAAAGTCGCAGAGCATTAGTTAGTCCGAAGACACGACTAAGAATTCATAATGCCCATACCGAAGTTCAAGGCGCGCTTTTGAATATCCTCGCCTAAATTTTCAAATTGATGATATCCGAATCTAAGATCGATTTTTTGAAAAGAATTGTGCCCTCAGAATCGGTCAAACAAGTCATCAATACGAGGTAGAGGATACCTATTCTTGATGGTGACATGGTTCAATTCCCGATAGTCAATACAAAGTCGCATACTCCCGCTTTTTCTTTTTACAAATAAAACAGAGCACCCCAAGGAGATGTACTAGGATTTAATGAAACCGATGTCCAACAATTCCTCGTAGTTGGACCTTTAACTCCCAAGTTCAATAGAGCCATTCGATATGGGGTTTTAGAAATGGGCTTTATACCGTGTTCAAGATCAATAAAGAATTCAACTTCACGCTCGGGGTAGACCGAAGTTCTTCTTCTAGAAATACGTCGAAAGTCAATAACAACAGAATATTATTCAAATTTGACGTGTCTTTATTCAAATCCATAACATGGGCTAAGAAAGCTTGACATCCGCTTTTCAATAAACGAATAGCTTTATGATTAGATATGATAGTGATTGATTTTAATGGTTTAGTTGCTTGAATTCGCATAACAAAGTCAAGTTAGAATATGAAAACTAACAACCTTACGAAAACAATCAATTTTGGCACGATGAGTAGTTAACCAATCAATCCCTAAAATCACATCAAAAGCAAGTATCTTTAAAGAGATAAGGTCAACGTGTAAGGTGATGGTGCCAACTTGAATCAAACAAGATTTATAAACAAAGGATGTGATGAAAGTTTCTCCTAACTGAGTTTCCACAGATAGTCAAAGTCTAATTTCTCCTGAGTCAAGTTTAAACGCTGAGCACATGCAGGAGAGATAAATGAATGGGTAGCACCGTGATCAAGTAAAGTATAAACTTCGCAAGAATTTATAAATAGCTTACCCGTGATCACCTCGTTTGGTTCCTCGATTATGACCAAATACAACAAACGCTTTCCCGGAATCGCTGACTTTGACTTTTCTCGGGATGTTTTTTTGAGTCACCGTCCCCGCCATTAACTAGGTTTTTGCTACTGCATAATCTCGAAAGCGATATGTCCTTCCTTTCCACAACTATAGCATACCTTGAACTGTCAGGGCGCTTTGACCGATATGTCCCTCTTTTCCGATTTAGAGAAGATATGACCGGTGGTCGCTTCTCCTCCCTTAAACCGCTCTTCGCCAAGACTATCGCCTTCACATAGTCGTTGTTAAATCTCCTCTTTTAAAATCTCCTCCCCGACTCGCTTCTTCGCTTTTCACGACTATGATTACCACCAGAGTGGTTACCATTTCGTCCCGCCTGCTTTTTTTCTCCGCAGTTATCATTATTCGCTGACCGCCATCTCTCGGTACGATCCTCGTTATGGTCCTCAACGACCGTACTTTCGTTATCTCGCCTAATAATTGAGCCTCATTTACAACATCTCAATAAAGAGAAAGTTTATGAGAAATGAGATACCGACGTATTCCGGTTTTCAAACCTCTAAGAAACATCCGCGTCATACGCGCTCTCATTCTCCACCAAATGAGGTGCAAACTCGATAACTCGCAAACTTTGCCTCGCATCGAGACACCGCCATGTTATTTTGCTCTAATCATGAACTCCACTTCCTTCATACGACGAACACTTTCGTGAAAGTATTTGTCATTAAATAGTCTCTCAAACGCCTCCCAAGACATGCGAAAAGCGTCTCGATGGGTACGCTTACGCATTCTCCACCAAGAGTCTCGCTTCGCCACTTTAACATAAAGGTGGCGAATGGAACCTTCGTTCTCCGTGCATCCCAAGACATCGAATATCTTGGTAATTTGTTTGACCCATGTTTCCGCCATGATCGGATCGCTTTTCCTTAAATTCGTGGTGGTCCCAACTCTTTGAATCGCTTGGTGTGATAACCCGTGAATTGCTATCATTTCTCCTCAGATTTGAACACGAGTCTCCTCGTCTGATTTTGCATGAACTGCAAAAAGCTTCTAAACATCCCTCGCTCATCATCTCGCTTCGGTGGTGTTGTTTCACAGGAGGAACATTGCCACTGTTGCAGACGCTCTCCTCGCTGGTAAAGACAGCATCTCCACTGGCCTCATTTACTCCATCATTAATATTCTCAATGACATTCTCAAATACCGCCATAAAACAAGGGTTAATTAAGGAAATCAATATATCACATAATATCCCTATATACTTGACCAACTAACAAATAAGCTTAGTAGGACACACTAAATAAGGATTTACTCTCTCCCCTCCTAGTTCTATTCCCCGATCTCCGCCAGAGATCATATCCCTAAGCTCGATACCAACCGCGACGCCCCCAAAATAGGTATACATCACCCATTCCGAGTTGTCAATACACGGTACGTAAACAACTACAACTTTATTATTACAACAAGAAAACTGTGAGTTTAAATACAAATATTATCTTCTGATAATATTTATACTCACATAAATCCTCATCACATTTATCGATACATTATTTTACAAAAATGGTGAGGACTACTAAACAATCCTTTCTAAAACCTTCATTCCATACCCCGACTTGCACTCGCTTATATTCTCGCCTCCCTCGGAGAAGAATGGAACAAAAGGAAAAGGGTGAGCTCAACTAGCTCAAGAAAGAATATTATGACTAAGATAATATACAACAAATTATCGTTAGTCTTCAACAGGAAAATTTAATAGAATACAATAGACAACAAATTTTCAATCAATATTCGCAGCTTGAAATAATAATTCATTAGAAGAGTTAAGTAGAGAATGCAAACTACTATCTTCTATGTATGAATTTAAAAGTTCATCGCTCATCTTTTATCCCCGTAATAACAATCAATATACATCCGAATCAAATATTCATCTTTGCACTACAGCCAAAGATATTCATCACCGGGTCATGTTCATTTAAACACTGCTCATCTTTGCACTACAGCCAAAGATATTAATCACCATTACATGTTCATCTCAACACTGCTCATCTTTGCACTACAAAGCCAAAGATATTCTTCAGAATCATTCATCTTTGCACTACAGCCAAAGATATTCAATAACATCATCATTTAAGACCGAGGATGATGAAAAATATTTTTAAAGAACGAATCCAAAGGAAACAAAATGACAAGGATTAAGGATTAAGGATTCGTATTTTGTTTTATCCAAGTCCAACAATACCCCAAAAATAATCACAAAGTGGTGTAAAATTCAAGAATGATCAAAACATGGATACAATCAAAGCTAGTATCCAAAATAGATGTTTTGACAAAAAGAAGAAATTTTATTTTTTGGTGAATAGTACAGATAATCGTGAATAGTCAGATATCGTGAATAAGGTCAGATACGTGAATAAGACCAGATATCATGAATAAGAAATCCGACACCAAAAGATAGAAATTCCACAAAAACATCTTCACGCTTCATGAATAGTACTCGTGAATAAGAATCGTGAATAAGAACTCATGAATAAGTAACTCGTGAATAAGAACTCATGAATAGTAACCCCGACATGAAAAAGTTCCAAATTTGATAAAAACTTCAGATCAATATTTCAAAGATAATGATATCAAGAAATAATATCATTACGAAAAAAAAAATAATATCCCTTACCTCAAAGAATCAAGATTTCTAAGGAAAGGCTCAAGTGATCTTTGAATGAAACTTGTACTGACAAAGAACTCTCAAAGTATCTAAATACTCACAAAATACGCCTCGATAATATAGAGAGAAAGAGAGAAAACTTTGTTTCGTGTGTGATTTTCAATTCTAACTTAAATCTCTTTTTATAGAAAATGTTAGCCCCAAAGCAGATCGACCGCTACCATGGCTTTACCTCGCTACTATTGCCACCCACCACATTTGAAATAAAATTCAGCACATTTATTCACCAACCACAAGTGGGGCCCACTCAATTCTAGAATTTTCCACCAAAATCAATTATAACCCTAATTTCCTAATCGACACCTCTTAAAATTCATAACAAATCATTCGTGCATTTTTAACGGTTCAAAATTTGTGGACATATACTCAACTTATGTATGTATAACATACCCAAAAATTACCACAATCCAACTATTTGATTAAAAATTATAATCCCCGCAATATATCTCAAAACCCCGATTTAATTTTTAATACCTCCAATCTGCAAAAATACCGATAAAACACCTCAACAATAATTTCTTCATTTATAACCACATAAATAAATCCATCATTTATATCCACATAAAATAAATATTTCTTTATCATATGAATCAATAATTAATTATTCACAAATAATATTACGTAATCACAATTATGACAACCAGCCGCTCCTGTGAGCAGGGGGCTTTCCGATAAGGATTTCTCCTCATCACCGCCGCAATTAGGTGACCAAACCTCTCCTCGATGTAACTTTCTAGACATTGCCAATAATGCTATCTAATAATATTATTTAAATAATATGAATTATTGATCCGATAATGGAGATAATGCAAAGGACAATTATCGAACAACAATAATATAAAAAAATATCAACGCAAAGAATTATCGAATCAATAAAATAAAATATCAAATAAGAATTCACTGTGAAAATTATCGAGTAAGGCCTTCTTCACGTAAGGATCAATAATTCAACAATAATCTGCAATAATACCGTCTGCGCATCGCGGGCAACCACGCCAGACATCAGATTTTAACCACCGGGTATTCCAATGATTTTAACGGTAATAACTACGCCAAGTTATTTTTAACCAACTTATATTTGCTGCTTTCTTCATCCAATCGCTTTTTCGTTATGGGGCCCACATGGTCATACTACTGTCGCATTTAATATTCCCCGACAAGATTTAATATTCCACGACCAAACGAATATTCCCCGACAAAATGAATATTTTATAACCACTTGCTTATTTTGAAATATTTGCGTATTTAACCCTTAACTATCCACATTAATCAAATCAACCCTTACTATTTCAAAATAATAAATAAAGGAAATTCCTTTTTATTTAAAAAAAAATTTCGGGGTCTTACATTCATATCAAAGTAACTAATTCACATCCACCCCTGCAGTTTTTTCATAGTGCAGTTGGTAGCCAAACCTTCAGACCAAAGTAACCAATTCAATTTTATTAAGTTACCGATTTCGTTTGAATGTGATGGAGTTGGTAGCTAACCATTCATACAAAGGTAACCATTTTATTATTTATGAATAACAAAATAGTTATAAAAAAAATTCCAGAACAGTAAAAGTTACATATATTTATTTTTAAACTTTTTGTAGGGCGAATCTTCTTCTTATTCTCATTGACGTTTTGAAAAACGGAGATTCGCAGCGGTGTAGCGGCGGAGATTCCGTCTTTGGAAAGGTGTTGCAGTTATTTAGTTAACAATTTTTTGTATATCCGGTACATATATTTTATTTATTTATTTGTTAACTATTATTTCAAAGTGTATGTGAGGGAGATGAAGATTTGAATTTGAATATTTAAATTTGAATTATTATTTTGAATTTGAATTTATTTTTGTTGTTAGATCCCAAATATTTGAATTTGAATTATTAATTATGGCAGTTATTTGTCCTTGATTTTAGATTTTCTTATTAATGTGAATTGTATTATTTTTGTAATATGAGTTCTAATTACATTTTTTTTTGTAAGTATTTAATTGATGCACTATTTTTATAATTACTTTTTATTGTTGTATACTTATGTAAAAAAACCCGTTTTATGTATACTTTAGGGCCCCTAAAGTACAAGGGCCGTCTTTGTATGATACAAGGATTCAAGCTCAAAAAAATCCAAAGAACTCAAACTGTGGGGCCGAGCTTTATGGGTCCCACCGAGAAGAATTAATGATACAAAATATGAGAGCTCAAGAACTAAAAGAAATACTTCTTCTCTAATGGCTTAAAGATAAGAGATTTAATATAAATTTTATTTTTATTTTTATTTTGTCCATGTATCGGTATGCATGTTAATTGTTTTTTAAGTTACTCTTGAATTTATGGAGGGAGAGAGAGAATTAATTGAGTTATTAATTCATTTGTAATGTGATTAATTTAATATTTAGTTAAGATGTAATATGATTAATGATAAATCAGATAATATAAAATTTTGTTTAATTGATTGAGGACACATATTTTTATATTATTTAAGTCATCTTTTGGGAACGAATATAGTATTACTAAAAATAAGGATGCATCTCTAATTTTTTATAAGCCAAAAGTTAATTAGAATTGTATGAAAGAACATGCGTTTGTACCTTAAAAAGATATGGTAACATATATATACAAATATTTTCAATAATATAAGGGAAAAAGAAGCTAGAATGCCTTTAAAAATATTGATGGGTACTTGTATTTGCTAAAAAAACATGAAAAACCTTAAAAACTCTTAACAATTTATATGTTTCTTGTATTCTTACAATTTTAGTTAATAATTAATGGATCATCCACCGTTTTATAAATATATGGAGATGATCAAAAGGTATCTACCTTTATTTAACATTTATACTGTTCTTTCACCACTTTTTAGCGATGGATCGAAATGACGTTCGATCGATCCATCACATATCGGAACAAATGCTCTTTAACTTTTTAATGACGATCGAACCGTCGCTATAACATATAAACTGTTTACCTTTACTTTATGACGATTTTAATTAAACCGTCAGCCTTGGTTAAATCGCTAAAAATTGCAGAGTATGTAAAATAAAATGGTATGCATCAGAAACGAACTATATATATATATATATATATATATATATATATATATAATCATAATTAATTCATTAACCAACAACATTACATACATATAAAAAAAGAAGAAGAAGATAACGATAAGGTTGATACTCTATAAGAATCATAGGACAATTACCAAACCACAAAAAATATAAATCTTTTAAATTCTTCCTATCCCAAAACTAACACTAATTCATTCTAATTAAATTAATGGGCTACCCTACGTACCTACCTAGGTCACGAGCTGCCATGCCCTACTACTCCTAAGCCCTTATTCCTCTCACCACCCATCGTTTTTTCCTATATATAAACCCTCTCTTCCCCCTCTTTGCGTTCGCAGGAAGGACAAGAGACTAGGACAACCATAGACAACACATGTCTATATAAATTCTCTCGTACGTCTTTCCTCTGCTTTTTTTTTGTACGTACACAAAATTAAGTTCTTGTGTACGCCCTCCAAAATGGGCCTCCGTCTCGCACTTGTCTTTCTTCTAGTGGCCTTGACCGCCACGATGGCCTCGTCGTCATCTGATAATGCCCTTTCGGGCTACAAAAATAACTCGACGACGACCGGCCATTATTCCCATGGTATGGCCACATGCAACGGCCAAATCGGCGATTGTATCGACGAGACGGAAGAAATGATGTTGGATTCGGAGGCCAGTCGAAGAGTACTGGCTACTAGAGCTCGTTCCTTAAGCTACGAGTTTCTTAGCAGGGACAAAGTACCATGCAGCCGCCGTGGCGCCTCCTACTACAACTGCAGAAAAGCCGGCAGAGCCAATCCCTACAGACGTGGCTGCACCGTTGCAACACGTTGCGCCCGCCGGACTTCTTAATCGGAGAGTATTGCTAGCTGCGCTACGGGGTTTAATTATATTCATTGAAAATGAAGGCCGGAATCTTTTTATGATATCATTATATATGCTAATGAACCTCCGATATATTTATATTTATATAAGCATGGGTTAAAAAAAATAATGATTTTTATTTCAGATTATTTAAAGCCTTGATCCCCCCCCAATTCCCCCCCCCACCCCACCCCCCCACCCCCCACATTGAAGTTGTTCTTGGAGGTCTAAGAATTATATTTAAGGCGGCTAATATAGTAAGTACTCCATGTTTCTACTTTTATGATGAAACCAATTTATTTGATTATATATAAAATGGATAAATTACAAAATTGTCGACATTGAATTACAATATATATAAATGATAATATTTTAATTTTTGTAAGGGCATACCTAATGTTTCATTGTTGTTTTTTAAAGAGTAATGCTACAGACACAAACTATTTTACAAACATTTAACAAACTGCAGTATATTGATTAACAAATTGTTTTAATGTAGTCTTTGACCCCACACAATATGTTGATATGAAATATGCCACATCAGCAGTTTGTAAAATGTTTGTAGAATAATTTGTGTCTCTAGCATTCTTCTTTTTCAAAACTATCTCTTCTAACCAAATTTTGTCAAAATAAGTCAATCATGTGCATATGATCACATCCAAAATCAATAATTCAGCCCGTACATATTGATTCGGAGGGGTATACAAGATTTTTCACTTTGTTTAGCAAATATCGGTGTGTACTATTTCCTCATTAATTGGGTGTAACTCTGGATATATTTAGTGACGGATCCGATTTTAATAAAATAACTTTGATGATAAATTAGTCAATTGATTAATACAGTGTTGATACGTAGGGAGAGATATTACCTCCTGACCTACGTGTTAACACTCTATTAATTTGACTAAAATTAATTTCATACTAACTACTCCCCTTATTGACCATTAATTCACCTAATAAATTAAGTTGTACAAGCTCCCATCACATCAGAGGTTTGTAGAATAATGGGAGAAGTCATAAAAGGGGTTAAAATTGAAGAAAACCCAACTCTAGAGAGGCTAATAATTTGGGAGCAAGTCGATCGGTAACAAATAGAAGATTTATATCAATTCAAGGATGTGGATATTGCAACTAACAAAATTGGTTAATTGTGAGATTGTTCCAAAAATATATTATTTATATTATTTTCAAGATATAAGAAAAAAATTCTTTTTATTATTTATATTTTTATTATTTATTCTTTTCAAGTTAATTTTAGAGATTTTAAAATTTATATTATTCATTTAAAATTATAAAATTTATAATTAGTAATATATTTATCATTATATTAATTAAAATTAAGTGAATTTATATCAATTTTATGTTTTAAAATAACTAAAAATTGACTTTCAAAAAGTCAATAAAGATCTTATATTTTTGAATGAATGGAGTATTACTATATTTGATAGTGATGTACTTTTGATCATTATGTTATTATATTTAAATAATAATATATTTTTGACAATAAAATAAAATTTATCATCACATATTTTAAAATGAATTTAATAATAATCATATATATATATATATATATATTCATTCAAAATAGTTCAAACTGTTAAAATGAAAAAATACATTCATTTAGATGTTTCAGATAGATAATTATCAAACACATTTATTTATTCAGTGTTTAATTTTAATTAAAGTTTTTATTTCACTCCCCATTCAGGTGTACATAGTTATTTAGACCATTTAATTAAGTTTTATAAAGAAGTTTGATATTTTTATAAGGAAAATTGATATGTCCACAACACCTCACTCACATGGATATGAGTCGTATTTAATATTCATGTGAATGAATATGAGTCCTATTTACTATTTATGTGAGAGGAGTCTTGTGAAAATATCAATTTTTTATATAAAATAGCCCCTAAGTCTATTTGTATTTAGATTTCCTATTTTATTTTTACTGGACTTCTGATTACTAGATTTTAATCCAATATATTTTCTCCAATCTTATTTACGAAGCAAGGGTTCTTAGTCACATGTGTTAGAACAAAGGTTTTTCAGACTGGATCAGTCATCGAATCAAAAAATATATCAGGTGGATGGGGTCATTGGTCTAACCAGTGGTCGAACTATTATTGACTAAATGACATCGTTAATATATAAAAATATATATTATTAGTGATTAATAAAATTTTAAAAAATTTCGCTTTTTATTAACTAAAATATTATAAAGTTGAGTTACAATATTACTAAAAGTGGTTAATTTAATATTAAAAAAAATTAAAATTAAAAATAATTAAAAATCGGTTTATTGGGTCAATTAACCGATTTTATCGGTTGAACTACCGAATCGACCGATGGGTCAAACGGGTCAATTAACGAAACGGTGGTTCAACCAATTTTTAACCAAAAATAATATATTGGTTCAAATCAGACTTGAGTACCCTCCGATTTCAGTTTTAATTAGTTGAACTGACAGTCCACTCTGAGTAGTTTTTTAGATGGTGTTTGATTGTATCTTAATAGTTCATCTCTTAATGCATCTTAACAACACACATCTTTGTTGTTAACGCCAGGATCTTCTGCCACGTCCCAATCACGTAAGACGCCCTGATCCTGCACAGTAAACACGATAAACACCACAAGCTTGACGGCGGTTCCGTCGGGGGATAGCTCAGGCGTGAGAGTCAGTAAACGTGTTCACAAGGTTAACAAAATGGAGGCCGTAATATCTATTGTATTGAGAGAGAGAGATAATAATTCCTTTGTGTATATCTAATTATGAACGAATAAGTGTATGAGAACATACCTCTCCGTGATGACTTCCTTGCTAAGCTATATCCTATCCTCCTGGATTACAGTGCCACCCACTATTACCTGACACACCCCCTTGATCTGATGGGATCCACCGACTGCATATAGTTTATCCACTGCTTTTTGGTCATCGCTCCCACCGCCATGTACGGTATAATCCCATCCACATTAATGCACGGCGGTGTTCTCTACAACCGTCATGCTTTTTCATCATTGCAAGTCAAAATAATAGATATTAAAATGTCCAAAGGATCGACCCACTGGACCGACCCGGTCCTATAAGTCAAAATGGAAATAATAGGACAACTGGGCTCAAAGACTTTCATGGTTCAATAATAAAGGCCCAATAGATTAATTAAAAGAGTAAGCCCAATATACCCGGCCCAATGGGAGAAAATATCATGACCCAACATTGCCCCCTAGTTTTTTGTTGAACAGAATGTTTAATAGAAAACTAAAAATAGTCCATGATATTTTACTGAAAATCAATAATAAGAAGTAATTGAAATGTACCCAGTTATTGCTCACGAAATGAGATGAAAAGAGATCAAAGGCCCAAATCTAAAAGGCCCTATCTATTAAATATCCTAGGACGAGACCCACGCTTCCCATTCAAATTCCAAATTATCACTAACATTTAATGTACCAAATTTGAACACCGTAGTATGGCAAATCGATAAGATAAAAGGATAACTTTACCAAATTTGACAGTTTTTACTGTTCATTTGAAATTCGAGCGCCTTCTAAACTTTCTGATCCTTCTCTGCAAATCGTCACAAATGGCTTCTCACAACTCTGAACAAAGTTCCCCAATACTAATAACACCAATCACAGTGGTTCCACCAAACCCCAACCCTCATGAAGGAACTACAAGCGCGAATCCCAAGTCGAAAACTCCAAAAAACCCCTCTGAATACTACAGGAGTACGGACCGCTTCTCTCATGCCAACACTCCTTCTATCATAACTAAGGTTGAACTAAAGAGGGTTCGATCTCTGCCCACATTCCTGGATACACACGCGATCGGTACCCGATGCCCGGTGAAAAGATGTACCAACGGCCTGAAGGTTGGACGGCCGTCCCGGTGACCTTACTGGAGAAGGGGGTTCGTTTTCCCCTACACATCTTTATAGTGACCCTACTGGGGTTTCTGGGTGTGGGGTTTTCACAGTTGGTGCCAAACTCCTACATTCACATTCTGGCCTTCGTGGCCTTCTGCCATGAGTTGGGCGTCGAGCCCTCCCTGGACTTCTTCTTCACTGTCTATAAAATAGTACAATCCAGGGAGAAGGGGTTCAAGGCCCTTAGCAAGCATTCTCCGAAGTCTGGAGAAAAGTTCGATAGACGTTCACTGGTGAACACCCCTTCGAGCAATAGGGGATGGCACGAGAAATGGTTCTTCGTCAAAGGCCCTGAGATTTCTTCTTCTCTGCGAATCTGGTAATCGAAAAAAAGATATCTCACGACTTCGGAGACATTTCAAGAAGAGCGGGAAGTGGAAATGATGGAACTATTCGACAACTTCCCTAAGGAAGAGTGGAAATACTTGACCTCTCTCAAGCGAGCATGGTTATATGACCATAAGTGTAAGTAATACCATTTCACATATATATATATATTTGAAAATATTGTATGATATGTAATTTTAACATAGAATTGTTTGATTTATGCAAGATATCTTTGATCGAATCCAGCTCCTTAGAAATAAAGGAGTTCAAGATTTTTGTCCCGGAAGTCTTCTAAGCAATCGAGACTATACCAACCAAGCTACTCCCTCAAGTCGAATTCAACCCCGTAAATTCATACGGATGAATTTCAAATAGAAGAAGCAGAGGCCGAAGAGGTTCTCATACCAGAAGAGACCCTTCATCCTTGTCAGAAGAAGAGAGCCACAAGAAAACCCAGGTCAACCCTTCTTGTCACCCTTCCCGAATCCACACCAGAAATAGAACCAACCCCCAGAACCATTCCTCGACTCAAGCGGGTTACTTGATCGCTCGATCAAGAAATATACTTGAACCAAAAATTAAAACAAAATAACCCCTCTAATCGCCAAGAACTCGGTGCCTCGGTCTTGGTCATCCCACCCTTCGTGCCCCCCGTAGAAATACAGATTGAAGAGGACAAAGTGACTGGACGAATTTAGGATTCCGATCTTATCCGGAAGAGAAACGACTCGATAGCCATTCGAGTTCGCTTCGCTTCAACACCCAAAGGACCCACCCCAAATAAATCTCCCACAACTAAAACCATACACGCAAACCCTACCCCCGAATGTACCCCACTCTCTCTCCTCCGAAAGGCCGAGAATTTCCCGAACGACCGGTCCCTCGTGTCGAGTTACCATGCCGAGGTCAGGGATCTCTCGACCGTGGCCTGTGTTCAATGCCAACTTCCCTTCGACCTCTTCTAGCTTTTCGTTGAATAACGACGACCACCACCGGTTCAGTGATCATACAGACGGAAATCTTCTCGATGAGGGGATGAGCTATTTGGCTAAGGTAAATAACAATCTCTTCTTCCTCTATATCCTTTGAATATTTGGACATTTGACTTGAATATTTTGAAAATATGCAGAGCTAATCTCGTTTTCTTGACAACAAGCTGCGTCAAGAGACACATAAATGGAGAAAGCCGAGGAAGATTTCATGAGACAAGAGATAAATATGTTGAAATCGACCTTGGACCGAGAGAGAGCCGGTCGTGAAGATGTTTTTCATACCATCAACGGTCTTCAAATAGAATTAGATCGGGCTAGGATGGATTTGAAGACATCTGATGACGAGTTAAGGGCCACGAGGGATGGGTTGGCCTGACCTGAACGCTGGTTTGGTTGAAGAAAACTTACTCCTGAAGGCAAAAATGAGGAGTTTTCTTCACCAAATGAAGCTCAGTCATACAACTTGGTGAGGCCGAGACGAAGGCTCAAGACGAAGCTACACGAAGGCATAAGGCCAAACGCCACAAGCTCCGCCACAAAATAAAGGATCTTGAGGGACGGGGTCCTCTTCTCGATCAAGAGCTCCGGAGCGTATTCAAAGTGACTCTGAGGGACTCCTGACGAACTTAATGTTTGAAATCATGAAGGTATATTCGGAGGGGTATGAAGATTGCGAGAGCGAGGAAAAAGAAAAGCTATCTACCGCTTCAGTTGGACCCTTGATTGCTTCAACTCCGATGATGAAGGCGGTGCCTGAATGTCTGTCCTGTTTTTGTTCTATGTAATAATTTAACTACTTTAAGCTTTTTATGTTCATGTAATTAATTTATGATTGACTTGAATGAATGAGTGTTTTATATTATTGATAAATCTTTAATCTGCCTTGATTATGACTTCGCTTTTGATCAATTTCTTGTCAATAATTCAAATTATCGATCAATAAGCTGAACCCAACTAGTGAATCAGATATGGCATATAATAGTTAATTTATGAAATGAAGTGAATTGAATTTTACGGACAGGATTCAACTTAACTGAATTGAATGAACAGAACTCAACACTTAAACAAAATAAAGTAATATATACTCATCGGTACCGAAGAGTGAGATCAGTCATGTGTGAGGTAAATTTGGTTGATACTCCTTACACCATCAGAATCTTGCTTACCACTCGGGGTATAACAAGTATATAAAGACCAAGATATAAGGATCAATAGTGACCATTGACTTACCACCCTGATAAGATCAATATAGGATCATAAGGACCTTAGGCTACCATCGAATGGCCAGCAAGTCCTACCATACCTCCTTACACCATAGTGACTTTAAGACAAATAGGACCAGGATCAATAGTGACCATTGACTTACCACCCTGATAAGATCAATATAGGATCATAAGGACCTTGGGCTACCATCGAATGGCTAGCGAGTCCTACCATACCTCCTTACACCATAGTCACCTTAGGACAAATAGGAACAGGATCAATAATGACCATTGACTTACCACCCTGATAAGATCTGTGACGCCCCCAAAATTAGGTATACATCACCCATCTTGGGTCGCCACTTACATGGTACAGAATTTAAATACAACTTACTAACATAACTGTCGTGTACAATACGACATAAACTGTGAGTTTAAATACAAATATCGTCTACTAGATATTATACAAACTCAAAAAGGAGTCCTCATTACAATTATTATCACACTATTTCACGTAATAGTGAGGACTACTAATGCTATCTTCGGACCATCACTGCGTTTCCCACTCGTCCCAAATATTCTCATTTCAAGAGAAACGGTGAAAGAAAAGGGTGAGCTCAACTAGCCCAAAGAAGAAATATTATGACTAAGATAATGCGTAATAAATTATCAATAGTCTTCAACAATGTTAAACCGATAAAATACAATAGACAACCAAATTTAATCTGCGGTGAATATCTGATCCATTAAAAGAGTCAAGTAGAAAATAAAATTCTACTATCTTTTAGGTTTTAAAAGGTTTTTCATCATTTGTTTATAGTTTTGAGACTCGACTTTTAATAAATATTCCACATCATCGAATCACCCCCGCACTACGGCAAGGATATTCTTTAAGTATCACGACCACAATTATTCATGCACTACGGGCCAAGAATATTTGTGTATTCATTAATGGTCATGATCATGCCAACAATCGTTCCATCAATGCACTACTGCCACCGAGGATTTTTTACCACATCATTTGTAACATTACGGTCATGATTACAATCAATAGTCTCTGGTCATAATCATACCAAGTCCATCTATGCACTACAGGCCACAGATGACTTTAAAAAATATAAACATGAGGATGATGACAATGATATAAGAATTCAATAAAATAAGTTCAAGAATTATTTTATCCAGGAATTATTAACGTCCAAATTATCAACATGATACTGTTTTGTAGAGTAAAATTCAAGAATGATCAGAAGAATATTTTCATGAAAAGATACTGGATGAAACGCAAATATCAAGGATATTCCACTAATTTCATGGAGTATAGAAGTCAAAGTTTTAACTTACCGGGTATAATAAAGAATGGAATAACAAAAGAAATCACCATGCATGCGATAGACCGCATGCATGTGTTATTCCAATGTAATAATAAAGAATCGGAACCGTGTCGTGTGAAATTCACACCGACAGTGATGTTCCAACAGTAATAATAAAGATGGAACCGCATCCGGTGTAAAACACACGATAGGATATTCCAATGTAATAATAAAGATTTTAACCAGTCCTGTAAAACACACGCATATGATGTTCCAACAGAATAATAAAGATTTTAACCAGTCCTGTAAAAACACACGAGCATGGATGTTCCAACAGAATAATAATAAAGATTTTAACCAGTCCGGTCATGTAAAAACACACGCATGTGATGTTCCAATGTAATAATAGAAGAATGTCACCAAGTATAGGGTAAACCACTTATACAAAAGTTATTCCAATGTAATAATAAGCAATGGAATAACAACAGCCTCTCTTCATGAATAAGAAAGAATAACACCCTCTTACATTTGGTAGGAGATTGAATACTACAAAGAAGCAGTAAGAACAAAATACTCTTCTTCTTTCTCTTATTCTCTCTATACTTTCTCTCTCTATAGCTCAATGAATTAAGTGAAAAATAATGAAGCCCTCAGCCTCTATTTATAGAAGATTTCTAGCTTAGCACCGCCGTGTGAAAAGGCAAGTGGCTCAGCGACTAATGATGTGAAAAGAAAAGTGGTTTGACGCTCAGTAATGTGAAACGACAAGTGGTTCGGCGCTCAGAATGTGAAAACGACAAGTGGTTCGACGCTCAGAATGTGAAACGACAAGTGGTTCGACGTCTGGTAAAGGTAATTACTATTAACGAAGGTAAATACTATCGATTTAAGGTAAATACTATCGACGAAGGTAATTACTTATCGACGAAGGTAAATACTATTCACAAAGGTAATTACTATTGACGAAGGTAATTACTATCAAGAAGAGACTCTTAGATGATGACATATGAGCCCCCATAAAATAATCAAACTTACCACAAATCATTTTTTTCATCAACACATATTTAATCTTTCAACAATTATTAATCATTTATAACTTGTCGCCTCAATTATTGATTTAATACTATAACATATTATACGTATTGATATCGTGACAATAATTGAATCAATAATATAAGAGATATGATGCAAAGAATTATCGTAGCAATAATTGAGTATAATCGAGTGACTTCTCACGTAAGCATCAATAATCAATACTGTGTAATACTTCTACTACGCAACTACGCCAGACATCGCATTTTTTTACCACCGGGGTAGTTCAATGGGTTTTAATTCAGAATACCTCCGTAGTTATTTTTATAAAATGTTTTGTCATTTTCTCGATCCGATAATAATTACATTGTGGGGTCCACCAATGATTGAGCCGTTATCAGATTTAATATTCCTAACAAAAAGAATATTCCCCACCAAACGAATATTTTATAACAACTTGCATACTTTTGCAAAATTTATAAATATTACCCACAACTATAATATTATATCAAATTTATTCCATAATATTCAAAAAATAATATTTATAGAAAAATTCATCCTTATTTATAAAAGCTTGGGGTCTTACAACCTCCCTTCTTATGAAATTTCGCCTCTAAATTAGTGGTACGACACTGGTATGTCAAGAGGTAAGGATTCCTCGATTTCATTTCATTCTTCTAACTCCCAAGTCATTTCCTCAACATCGTGGTTCCTCCACAAAACTTTGACTTGAGGTATAACCTTGGAGCGTAGAATATGTTCCTTCTATCCAAAATTTGAACAGAACCTCTTCATACGCCAAATCTTCCGCTCTCTCGAGGAGCGGATGCCTTATTTGTATTCTCGAGGTGCGGGCTCCTCGATCGATCTCTTCTTCGTCTGCTGCGACCATAATCCCGAAAACCGATAGAAAGCGGATACCTCTTCTTGGCCAATCGTAAAATGGTCATTGGGACTTCATCTACTCGCTTCTTGACCATCATCCCAAGACCAATAGGCGATTACCCTCTTGATTAAACAGAAATGGTCATTGGGTCTTCATCTACTCTGCTTCACCATCATCCCAAGACTAATAGGCGATTACCTCTTCATTAAAACAGAAATGGTCATTGGTCTTCATCTACTCGCGCTTTGACCATCATCCCGAAGACCAATAGGCGATTACCTCTTCGATTAAACAGAAATGGTCATTGGGTCTTCATCTACTCGCTTCGACCATCATCCCAAGACCAATAGGGATTACCTCTTCTGGCCAAACAGAAATGGTTGTTGGGTCTTCATCTACTCGCTTGACCATCATCTTTATCACCACCACTTTGGTGCCAATTATGGGCGGGGTGCCTTTACTTTGCCTTCTGGTCACGATCCTGCTCTTTATCGAAGAACAAAGACCAACCATCTTTCGGAGCTTCAGTGTGGATCTCGAACGAGAACCCCCGATTGGTGCCATAACTTCCGATGTAGAACAACCGAAAAATATTGTGATTGATAGCTCAAGAACACTAGAAAAAGCCCTCCTTCTAGCTCCAATGTTAACGCCAGGATCTTCTCGTCACGTCCCAATCACGTAAGACATACGATTCTCGCAGACAAGAAACACGATAAACACCACAAGCTTGGACCGGGCGGTTCCATCGGGGATAGCTCGAGCGAGAGTCGAGAACGTGTTCACAAGGTTAACAAAATGGAGGCCGTAATATCTATCAGATATAGAGAGAGAGATAATAATTCCTTTGTGTATATCTAATTATGAACGAATAAGTGTATGAGAACATACCTCTCCGTGATGACTTCCTTGCTAAGCTATATCCTATCCTCCTGGATTACAGTGTCACCCACTATTACCTGACACACCCCCTTGATCTGATGGGATCCACCGACTGCATATAGTTTATCCACTGCTTTTTGGTTACTGTTCCCACCGCCGGCCGGTTATAATCCCATCCACATTAATGAATTGTAGGTTCTCTAGTCAACCGTCATGCTTTTTCATCATTGCAAGTCAAAATAATAGATATTAAAATGTCCAAAGGATCGAATCCAATCTGAATGGAATCTTGGTCTATAAGTCAAAATGGAAATAATAGACAACCTACCAAAGACTTTCATTGGTTCAATAATAAAGGCCCAATAGATTAATTAAAAGAGTAGTTCTAATATACCCTACCTAATATAGGAGAAAAAATATCACGATTAAACATTTGTATTAAGAGATCTTCTAAATAGTTAAAATATAAATATGAGTCTAAACTATTTAAAAGATATCTTAATACAAAAATATAAAATGTTAAAATACATTAAAAAATAAATTATAAAGATACATTAAAATACAATTAAACACCTCCATAGTACATCATCGACATCATTTAAAACACCAGTTTGGTCATGTTGCATGCCTCACCGATCTTAACAAATTTTAATAACCTTGTTATCGAAAAAATCAAATCCACATGTAATGTTCAGAGACATTACAGAAGTGGTCCCACGAAGATCAATAAATAATTCTTGATTCTTCTTATGTGTTTTTTTCCTAATAAAGAAAAGAGTAAAGCCTGACAAAAATTAATCTTTATAGTTTGAATTTTATTTGGATATAAGACATTTCATGTATTTTTATTATTTGTTATTAGAATTATTTCAAGTCGGTTAGTATTTAGATTTCCTATTTTATTTCTTCAAGGCTTTTATGATTTAGGTAGTATAATACTACTCTTTTATGGTTAATTTTATTAGACTTAAATATAAATTATTATCCTAAACTATATGTCATATTCTACTTCGGTAATTCATCTTTCAATTTTATCAATTAAATGATTTAACTATTAATTTTTTTTAATTCCATTTAATTGAGTCGCCACGTCAGAAATTGCTAACGTAGCTGTCCAAGTGGAGCATAACTTAGCTGATATGGTTAAAAAAATGTTTCTAATTTTTTTAATTTAACATTGGTGATATATTAAAGGATAAAATTGTTCCGTCATTTTCTATCAAACATCAAAACTAAGCAAAAATCATCAAAACCTTTAACCATCGATTCTCTCAACGAAATCCCAAAATTTGATTGACAAAAACTTTAGGTCCGAGAATCAAAAATTTCGCAACAACTCTCTAGCTTTTCAGTCGATCGGCGTTGATATTGTGCTTTGAATACAGAAGTACTAGTTTAAGAGATTCACCTGGTTCGTTCAGATCTAATTTGATTTTTAAGTTTCTATTTTTGTTATGTTTATATGTTGAGTTTTAACGATTTTGTGATATTAATCACGGAGGAAGATGGACATTTGAATTTACAAGTACCGGGAGATTACAAAGTCGGAGAATAAAGAAAGAACGAGAACGGGATCGGGATCGGGACGGGGATGGAGACGGGGAGAGGGATCGGTCGGGAAGGAGGAGGATGAACTCCAGAGATGATAACTTAGAGGAGGAGGAGGAGGAGGAGAAGGAGGAGGAGAGTGTGAATGATGAAGAAGATGACGATGATGATAGCTTATGAAAGCAATTGAACCTCTTAGTCAGTGGTGGTGTTGGCTCGATTTGACCAATTTCGTATGCTTTCCTACTAGCTAGTTGTGGTTTTGAAATCTTGGGTGTTGTATTCCAATTTATCAGATTTGATTGTTATTGTTTAGCTCTTGATTTATTGGATTTGTTTTCTCATCTTTGCTCTCCAATTTTACTCCTCCTTTTCAGATTTAAATGGTAGGGGGGGTTATTCCCCATGTCTGATTTCCTATTTTGTTTATTATTGAAATCCAACGAGTAAAATACATTGACACCCCCTGTAGATAATCATAATAACACTCACCACCCTTCTTGTTTTTAAATAATAACAAGACTCTCTCTACCATAATATGTAACATTCACCACCCCTAGTGTGGTTGACCAACTAATATTTAAAATTATTTTTAATATAATGTCTAATACACCTTTCAAGTTATAATGTTTAATTTCTCCACCAAATATAAATTTGTATATCATAATTTTTACTTATTTGATCTAATTAATTAAATTATGAAATTGTGCAATAAATAACATAAAAGTCAAAAATAATAAATATTCATTTTATCGGGAAAATAAAGTCGCATAATTTTTACTAATTAAATTTCTCAAATATTAAAATTTACGTGATATATATTCAAATATATTTTTTCTAATTAAAAAGTATAATGTTAATACCCATAAAAATTTCAAATTAACGCAATAAAATAATAATTATTTTTTTCAAATATTAAAATTTACGTAAAACAAACTTATTATTACAATTTAAACGATTCTTATTACTTTTATAAAAAAAGTATTAAAATTATATTAATTATATTTCTCATATATTAAACTAAATATAAGTCACACTTAAACATAATTATTTACAATAAAATGACAAATGTTGTTACTAAAAAAAAAGAAAAATATATTAAAAGAATTTTTTTACAAGATAGAGGTAGTAATAAATATAATTATATTTTTTTATTTAACATTGCATAAAAACAACGCCAACTCAGATACTAAAAATATGTAATTAAAATCATAAATATCCCAATTTTTATATATACTCAATAAAATTTAACATATAAAAATTATAATATGATACTAAAAATTCAAATAATATTTTTTTGTTGTTAAGCACCAAAAATTAAACTATCAATATACTCAATCATTCTAATTAAAATAGATTCATTAATAATTTAATTTAAATTTTTTAATATTTGTATCACTTATCCAAAAATATGTGTTAATTAAACTAAATTAGTTTTTTATATGTTACCAACAATTTAAATGAGATAGTTTTAATTACAAATAAAACTATAATTAAAATGTATTGTATTAAAAAAGGGATAATTAAACACACACACACACACACACATATATATATATATATATAATAATATTTAGTAATAAAAATTTGATAAAATACAAGGGTTAATATGTAATTTTATCTATTTAGTCAACCCTAAAAACCTGCAGGAGTACTAACTGTTATTTAAGAAACTAGAGGGGAGGTGGGTATTATTATGATTATCTAGAGGGAGTATCACTATATTTTACTCAAATCCAATTTGTTGGATGTTTTTTTTTCTTCCAAATTCCCATGATTTTCTCTGTTTTTTCGATCTCGGGTTCGTAGAGACTCTTTGGGTTTGTTGGGAAGTTTTCCATTGATAAATCTTTCTGTTAGGGTCAATTGTTGATGTTCTGGCTTGAGAGCTCATCCATGGCGACTACGACTCTTTCATTGTCGGAATATATGGTGCTTTGATCTTATTTCATTTTTATCTTTTATTTTGATTTGTTTTTATGAAAAATGAGATTTGGCCATTTTACCCTTAGACATTTAATAAAAGTAAAAATCCATTTGAAATAATAATTTGTAATGACACGTAGACATTGATTATTCTAGTCAGCGAAGCCACATCAGCAATTTATGACGTGGCGACTCAAGTGAATGGAATTGAAAAAAATTAATAGTTAAATCATCTAATTGACAAAATTAAAAGGTGAATCACCAAAGTGGAATATGACCTATAATTTAGGATAATAATTTATATTTAAGCCATTTTATTATTAGATTTTAATTCAGTATATTTTTTCCATTCTTATTTATGAATTAATCATGCTGGGTGAAACTCATTGACCACCTCAACATATTCATTACCTAATAAATATTGGCAAAACAAGAAATCAATATAATTCTCTTCTTCTTTTCTTTTCCTTCTTACTTGTTTTTATATTTAAACAAAAGCTCATGTTTATGTAAACACGTTCGAAGATGGGATTTCGCTTGGCTCTCATCCTTTTCATAGTGGCATTTGCAGTCACAGCGGTCGAGTCGGCCTCGGCCTCGTCTGTTGGGCAAAACGACGACGATTCCTTATTCGGAACCAATAATAACTTGACAAGCGATTCGCATGGCGCTTGCGTCGACGATACGAAAGAGATGCTGACGGACTCGGAGGCCAGCCGAAGAGTATTGGCTACTAGACCTCGTTCCCTAAGCTACGACTTTCTAATAAAGAACAAAGTAACATGCAACCGCCGTGGAGCCTCCTACTACAATTGCAGAAAATTCGGAAGAGCCAATCCCTACAGACGTGGTTGCACCGTTGTAACACGATGTGCCCGTCGGACTTCTTAACCGGAGAGTATATACTGGTAGAGGATATTAATTAAAATGAAGACCATGTTAGGATTGAGTGAACGTACGTAAATTAGTTAATGATTCCATGAACCGTGTGAAATTAACTCGTCCTTGTGAAATGCTACTCTTTCTTGATATCCCATTATCATGGTAATAAATTTGTCCGAGATGTTTTTCAAGGATGGATGGAACTGCTTGTTTTTCAGATCATTTAACTTCTCCTTTTTTATTGCACTAAATAAATCTGAATTTAATTTAAATAGTTTTTTACCTCACTGCAATGCTCCTCCAAACGAGTAAGGCTGTATACGAGTCAAATTGATCCGGATTCGGACCGCTTAGACGATACAAAAATGCCTTTGCTCATATTCGATTCAAATTTAAAATGGAATTTAAACAATATACTCGTGTTCGACTTGATGCAAAAAAATGGTACTTGAAATTATGTTCGAAATACTTGTTTTGAATCTAAAAACGAGTTTATATCATATTATTGATTCCAAATTTAAAGTTTACGATATACAAAAAAAGTTTAAGGCAGATGAATTACAAAATACACATTAGTACTTTTCTTGCTACATCTATTTCAAAATTAAAGGTACATCTTTCAAAATTAGTAAAAGAAGATGAATCTGAACTAATTGTAAAATCTTCACGAGCATGTGCTCCTCTGCTCTCTTTTCTTGCTTTAGCAGAATGCATAATCAATAGGTTTTCTAACTCTACCATCTCTATCAAGTCTGAATTCCTGGAAAGATTTGTTTTGGAGAAAAACAAATGAAGACCATATATCTTTGGGAATTAATGCCAACAAAAGAACTGGTTCAGAAAAAGTTTACCATATCAAACTTCGGTCCTTCAGCTGAACATGCATCATGCATGAAATCTCTCCCATGCTTTGTCAATTAATTTAACACCTGTAAGAGCAGAGATGATAATCAGATGAAAAGGAGTTAGGATTTAAGAAGGGTTGTGGTAGCCTTTTATTAAAGCATAATAAATACACACAAAAGCGTAGGTCCTGAGAATTAGTAACTATTCAATTAATCAAGCGAAGCATTCACTTCTCCGTTATCTCCCTAACCATCAATTTTTTTGTTTGGGTGGGGAGTGGGGGGCATGTAGCAATGCAGTATACCTTCCTCTAAGGTCTCTTGTGTGCGGAACACAGCAGCATTGGTTTTTCCTTTTTTCTCTGGATTTATGGATTTATTGTATCTTTGTTCTTTCCTCTAATTTTTTTTTTATTTTTTTTAAAATCTGTAGGTTATTCTTTGGATATGTTGAGGTATGCTAAAGACTGGGTTATGGAAACGAGGAAGAACCACTCGGTGTCGGCGACTTCTTCGTCGACGGCGTCATCAGGGGAAGATTGAGAGCCGGAAATTAAAGAATTGAGCTCTCGAAGAACTTTTTTCCAGGGGGCTTGATCTGCGGCGGAGGTGGGTTTCCTTTTCAATTGCTTCTCCTTATCTTCGCTTTTGTAATAGTCGTCGCACCATGAGTACCAGAGCTGAGAAGAATATGGTGACGCCATGAGTACCAGAGCTGAGGGAAACCTTGAAGAAAAAGGATGGGTGGGTCTTCACCTATCTCTGCTACGTGCATATTGATTCCGTTCACTTGTATGTTTTTAATTGGTTGCTTTATTCTTTTAGTGGAATCAGTTTGGTGTTGTATTGTTTTTTCGCATATTCTTTTCCGCACGATTTGGGATGGACTTGGATCTGACGTTTCCATATTAGTTTGATTTGGGGATTTTTTCCGATTTCGACTGATATGGTGTTTCCCCCCTTTCTTTGTTGTTTAATCTCTCAGTCCCATAGTTATAGGCTGATTTTTTTTGACAAATAATTTAAGAAAATTAGTTAAGTGACAATTTTTAATATAATTTTTCCACATATACCCCTTAATATGTAATTAATGAATAAGTTAAGTACTCATTACTTATCACACTGGAACTCTCAACTTCATTGATTGACGTGTACTGACCATTAAAATCCATAAATTTTAACCAAAGAGAATACAACAATATTAAATGTGGTGATAAAAATAATGACATTGAATGTTGTTTCTTCAAAAAAAGAGTAATGGTTGAATATTTATTATAAGGACATAAAAGTAAAACAATGAACCAACTAAATTTTATAAATAGTAAGTAATTTCTATATATTATTACATCTCAAATGGAAAATCATAACTATAACTATATAGGACGGAGGGAGTATTATTATATTGTTGTAATTTGATTTTTGGGGGTGTTCTATTTCGCTGGAATTTCTGGTTTTATGTGTTCATACTGTTCATCTTGCCCAAAAATCAAGTTGTGTTGTTTAGTTTTATGCGTGCATAGTTTAGGGGTTGGATTGATGTTGTTATCAAGGTTAGCTTTGGTTTAGTTGTTCTAGGTTCGGTAATTTACAGTGTGGCTGAAATTCATGTCCGGTGGTTTGTATATCACCGACAGTTGGGTTTTGATTTTATTAATTTTAGTTATGTTGTATTTTCATTTTTGTGTGGTGGGTTATGATGGTTTTAGTCTTTTATTGTTTTGTTTAGTTTTAATGTATTGATGAAAGGGGTATGACCATTTTACTCTTCAATATATCAATAATGTTTAATTTCAAAATAAAAAACTATTTTTTTACACACATCAGCTGATTTATGCCCCACCCAAATAGTCATGTCAGTAATTTCTGACGTGGCAGTCTCAATTAAATGGAATTGAAAAAAATCAATAGTTCAATCATTTAATTAATAAAATTAAAAAGTAGATCACCAAAATGGAATATGACTAATAGTTTAGGATAATGAATCATATTTAAGCCTAACATTAATATTGGCCCTAAAATAATATATAAAATATTTAAAAATATAAATTTATACTATATATATTATACTTAAAATAACATATACAATTTATTTCAACTTTCAATACTGTTCAAAGATTAATTATAATTTTCGAAGGCAAATAAGATTGATATTCAAAAATGAACTTAGCTTTTATAGTCAAATAAATAAGATTAATATTATGGTTAACAAGTGTCTCAAATTTGGTAACTCAAATTAACTTAAATATGCATGTTATAATTGTGTCTGTATGTAATGAAAATTTTAAGATCCAACATGTTATTGAAATAATATAATAATAACATGTGTAGTTGCCACGTATTTGGAAAATTTTAAGATCCTTAACTTTACTTTAAAATTAACACACTTTGATATATATATATATATATATATATATATATATATATATATATATATAATATGGAAATGCTACAGTAGTATAATTTTTAAATACTTCGTACGTACATGTAAAGTAGTTCCCAGATAAGAAAAGTAAATTCACTCTACGATCGTAGAGTGAATTCACAAATTGTGGGGTGACTACTTTCTATCGTAGAGTAAAATCACTCTACAATCGTAGAATGATAAAGCTTTAAAAGCTATACAAATACCATTGCTTATTTTTACCATATATATATATTTATGAATTTCTATGTATTCAAAAATTCAAAATATATATAAATTTATTTTATATTTATATCTTTTTAATATTGCATTAATATTTTTTAGTACTGAATTTTTTTTTTGATAATTTTTTGACCCCGCTTGAATTCCAGACTACGCCCGTGCATGTTATTACCAAAAAGACCCTTAGAAATTGGGCGTCTCTTCTTTTTTATTGCACTAAATATATCTAAATTTAATTTTAAAATATTTTTACGCTCCTCCAAACGAGTTTTAGTTATATATTCGGTCCCACTCAAAGGTTTATTTGGCTATTAGCGTTTACAATATTTTTTTGGACCTCTAGACGCTTTGCACTAATTTTGGTGTGTTGTGTTCGAGTCCGAAACATCATTTCTGAGTTAAATAAATTACATTTTGAATATGTTATTTCTAAATGAATAAGATTTTCAAATGCACTAAACGCTTTCGACGCTGCATGCAACGAATTTAATAAGCCCAAAATTCAGTGGTGTAAGATTAGAAATGGAAAGAAAAAGAATTGTAGAGAATAATTTGGCTTTAAGATTATGTTTTCACATCAATGTGTTCAAGTGGGCGCATATATATGGAAAGTTGTCTTGTGGGGAATGTCAACAGTAACATCCTCTCATGGTACTACTAAGAATTCTTCTACATTAAAGCTGGATGTAAAGTGATTGATCATGTGGGCCATAACCACCCATTGAAATTGGTGGTCTCCAACTCCTTGCTTTGAAGCAACAAAAGAAAATCACACAAAGAAACACAGCCACACAGGTATGCAAGCTGATAGGGAAAGGCTTGAATAGTAACAAAGACATTAAAAGAGCTTTAGCTTTTGTCAAAATTGTGAAGCTTGAATGTATAGCTCCTTTTAGGGGTATTTATTTAGAGCTGAACGGTTGAATGATTGAATGGATTGGTCATTCATTCAGTGCGTTTATTTTGGATAAAAATCGTCTGAATGACTGAATCGATCAGATTTTTGAGCTGAATGACCAACTATAATTTTTTTTTACTGAATGACTGCTGAATGAAGTATTATATATATATATTTTACAATATTGACTATTATATTAAGTAATATTAAATATATTTATAATAATTTTGAATTTTTTCAGAAGGGTAAAATAATAAAATTTTGTTATTCAGATGTTTCAGACATGTCAATTATCAAACAACTTTTTTCATTCAGTATTCAGAATTCTGCTTCATTCAACTCATCCAGATTACTTAAACATTCAGATCTATCATTCAAATTTATCAAACACCCTCTTAGAGTTGTACATAAGTATTTAAAAAATGATTGTATGACATTAAATATAATATCAATTATCTATATTGTCATTATATTAGAAAATAATAGTGTTATTTATTAGATAAAAATAGTTAGAAAACCAAAATTATATTTATTATTTGGGGTAATATAAAAAACTAAACAATTAATAATTACTTAAAATTCTCAAAAAGCTTATATCAAAAGACAAAAACACTTCTCTAACACTTCTTATATTAAGAGACGGAAGTAACACTTCCTTTAATTAGATAAGAGTAGTAGATATGCAGCCAACTGTTTGATGAATGAAAATACAACTACTCCCCTCCGTCCCTTAATAATATAATTAAAGAAATTAATTATCATTAATACACTTAAATTTTTATAATTATCATATTTATTTCAAACTCTTTCTCTCGTCGGTAACATTTATCCATGAGGGGGTAATTTTGAAAATATTATAGTTAACTTTTTTAAATTATATAAAATGATAAATAATTAAAAAAAATCACTTAAAAGAACATATATTAAGTAACGAAAGGAGTAAATCTTAGTCAAGATGAACCGATGATTGCCAAGCTGGGGATGACCAAATTAGCCATGGGCATTGTGCATGAAAATTTCAAATTTTGAATTAATGTTTCACCAACCAAAAGGGCAAAATAAAGCAAAGAAACAAAATACAGAGGTCATGCCCATCTCCCCCACCACCATGTTTTCTAGCTTTACTATTTTATTCACTAGCCATTATTCTCTCTTTGCAAAATTTCTACTCGCAAAATTTCTACGAAGGAAACTAAAGTTGAATTAAAGCATCTTTACTGTAGAAAGAAAGTCAGGAAATTATCATTCCAAACAACCCCAATATTAAAATTTTAAAATGTTTTTTTTGGCTAAACAGTTGGAGTAAATTAAGGCCATTGTAAAATTTAATTTCTTGTCATCTGTTCAAGTTGGGATGTTTCTCTCTTTCATCATATAATATTGTCCAAACTAGCTATACTAGAGGATTACAATTAAGGAGGGCAACCATTGTTACTCATACCTATATAGCTATAAATGGATCAAGAAAAATAAAGATGGGGCAATTAGAAAATCAGTATTATCACAAAGTTATTGATGAGAATTTTTCTTTTGTTGGCAAGTGCGGTAAAGAAATCATTGAATGCTTACAACGGATTCAATTCTCAGTCAACTGATTAATACAGTACTGACACACTGAGAGATCAACTCTCGCATGCATATCAACAACCTTATATCGATGAATTTACCAAAGTTAACTTCATGACCTATTACAACACAAGCACACAGTATACCTCAAGCCTGCCCTCTCAGTCTCTTGGCATCTTTCTCTCAATCACTCCATTTAGAAAGACAACAAAAGGGTCAAGATTCCTTTCCCATTCCTCTACTCTTTTCTTGACAGCTAAACCCCATTTGCTAAATCCACTGACTCTCTCTCCTACCCCTCAAGTCACTCTTCTCCACTTCCCATTGACAAAAATTAAATGCCCAAAAGGTAAGAGATAGATCCCATCTCAATCTTTCATTTTATTTGTGAGAAAAAGTATGTAAATTTAATCAAATATGTAAAACATAAAAATACCAACAAATGTAATCCAAACTTGGAAGTAACCCAATGCAATATTGAATGAATCTAAGAAGATGAGGAGTCACAACAAAGCTAAATAAAGAAAATGAAAGATCAAATTTTAAAAATGAAAGCAAAGATTGTTTCTTTTTCTCGTTCAATTAGCAGGTTACAAATTTATATCACAACATTTTCCTCATCCATTCCAAATTACTTATTATATATAATCTCATACATCAAATAAACAAACACCCACCTATGAAGAATTAGATAAACCTGAAACTTTTGGGGATGTAACTGGAAATAAAGGCAAGAGTCGGGGCTCCGAGCCCCTTGGAGTGTTTGAAGGCGATGGATGCAAATAAAATCCCTTGTGTGCAATTGCTTTGTTTTCAGCTTCCATATCTATACTAGGACTAACACCACTGTGTGGAGATCTATTAAACGGGTCGGGTATAAGAGGCGTCACCGGACTGAGAGCCAGAGACGGGAAGTTAAGCATACTGGGCGACAAAATCTCCGGTTTGCCGGGTATCCTGGGCGACCCGGAATAACCCGAATGATGTACTAGTGGGCTGATTTTGAAGTTCTTAAGGCTATTTCTTCGCTCGTAAAGCTTGGAACCTTTCTCTTTCCTCGGGCCAGTCTTGATCGGCGGGATCGGATTCTTGTGCAAGTCAGGCCTGGAAGTAGAAACGGCCGCGTGCTTGGCTGTTTCAGAGGATCCGGTGAGCATTTGAACTACTTGTTTGAAGGAGGAAGTGTCTGCTTGGACGAAGGTTGTCGGGTATGGATTGTTGGGTTCGGATCTCGTGACGGGTACCGGTGCAGGAGTAGGCGGCGGGGATGGGTGGAGCAGCCCATTGTGATTGCTGCTGCTGCTACAGCTTGAACCGTTGCTACTATGGCTGTTTGGGGATGGAATTAGAGATGGGTTTTGATTTTCTTGAAATTTCAGTGAGGTTTCCATTGGTGGGTCTGTTTTAGAGAGAGAGAGAGAGTATGAATTTTGAAGGGGTGGGGGGAGAAATGAAAACAAGGGGCTAATACTAATTAGGTTAGTAGTGGAAATTGTTCGGCATTTTGAACTCCTTTTGTTACTACTTTCTTTGGTTTCGTAAGAAATGCTTTGGTAGGGACTCTTGGTCTTTTTTTGTCATACGCTTTCGACGAAGAATGTGAGATTCACGAACCAATCACACAGTGATGTGGATGGCACGTACAAGAATAGAAAGTAGGTGTTATGTGGGTGGGATGTTTTAAAGGTGGAAGAAAATGTCAAACAAGATTCAATGCTGGCCATTGACTTGCCAGGGCCCTTGAAAACGGACGACTATTTTAATAGAAATATCACCATCACATAATGGACTCATTTAATATCTTTAAAGCATCAATTTGCACTATACATGAACAATTCAATCACACTACTTCAATAATATTTAATCATTTAAAATTGGCTTTTCATTTAGGTTTATAATTTATAATAAAAGTTAATTAAACTAACGTATGAATTTTGCCGGATTAATGGAATATGAAGAATTCAATATTAGTAGTAATGACAAGATTATGGTAATGTTTATATCCATTTTTTAATTATTAATTCTGTAAATAAATTTTTTTAAAAAGATATGTGATAAAATAGAGTCCGTTTAAAATTCATATAATTTCGTTACAGTAGTTAGAATGAAGTTAATTTTGATCAATTGATTAATATAATGTCGATACGCAGATCGAGAATTGATTTCTCTCTGTGTGTCAATACTGAATTGTTCAATTGACCAACTTACCATGAAGTTAACTTTCATAGTAACCGGATTCAAATTTCATTGATACGTTTTACAATTATAATTCGATACAAATTTATAACAATACATAGCATAACTTTTATATGTATTTGTGGTTATATTTAATTCTAGGGAGTTAATATTTGAAATGCACAACACAACATAATTTGTTGGGATGTATCTAAATGAATATAACTATATATCATGTCCTTATAATTTGTGTTATATTAATGTTGTAAACCCCAATTTTTACGAATAAATATTTAATTTTTTCAAATATCTTTTTGAATAATAATGTGAATTTGATATAATGTTATAGTTGTGGGTAATATTTATAAATTTTGTAAAATAAGCGAGTTATCATAAAATATTCGTTTGATCGGGGAATATTCGCTTTTATCGTGAATATTTATCTAGAAAAAGAAAAATTATTTATAAAAAAGAAATTGTTCCACTTAAAAAATCATCTTTTATTGATAATATTATAAAACATTTTCAAACTCATAATTAACGTGAATACTTTTAATTTTAACTATCACAATGATGAATTTTGTATACTATCTAAAAAATATTATTTATTATTATATTTATTGTTTCATAGTTTTAATGAATCAGTTCAATTTTAAGTTTGAAAATATTTTAAATTAATTTTCAAAATTTATCAATATTATTATAATTTGGATTGAAAGAAGTAAGATTTTGCCCAAATACTTCCTATGTTCCAAAATTATAAATACAATTTGACCTAGAACACAATAATTTTTGTAATATATTATACAATTATAGTAATTGTATTAACTAAAATTAGATAAATTCACATAAATTTAAAGTTTAATATGTTATTATTTTGACTTCAAAAATCAAATTATATCTCAAATTTTGTAACGGTTAAAAAAGAAAGAAAAAAAGAGCTCATATATTAGTTTCCCCAAACTCATTATAAAAATTTATCAATACCACTTTATTGTCACTAACAAGCATGATACAATACATAACATAACATAGCAAACTTAAGTAACACTAATATATAATACAACACCATATAATCATATATTATTGACTATAATTATAATATACAATCACAAGAAGTCCCAGATCATCTGGCCCATATCTAGAGCTATCTATCTATCTCAACGCTGACATTGCTCTTTGTTAGAGGGCTCAAAAGCAAAAGGCCCAACATTGAACAGATCAAACCCAATGGGGTGTGTCGAGATCGGTGGCTTGTTTAACGGCATCAAGAAGGCACCCAAAAGCCCGTAATGAAGATTTGTGGGCTTGTTGCATGTGGGCAAGGGTGATGAAACTATGGAGACCTTGCACTTGTGGGACCCGTAATTTGTGAGGGTCTTGGGGGCACTGATGAAGAAGTAGCCATTCTTATCGGTCTTTGTTTGTACAACTAATGGGTTTCTGGTGTTGTTGCATTGTAGTTGTACCACAGCACCTACAATATTAACAATGTGTAGAGTTAGTAATGATAACTGTATTCGGTCAAAGAGAATACTTCTGGAAGCTTCCAAAATTAGACCTATAAAAGCTAATCATTCATGTATTCTAGAAAGATGACTTTGAAATAAACAATTTTTTTATTTTGAAAGAAATATTCAAGATTATTAACATGTCTTGGCTCAGTTGGTACCCAGGCGGCCAGGCCTCTTGAGTATTATCAAAAAAAAATATTCAGGATTTATATATTTTCTTAAAACACAAGGGTAACTTACCAAAAAGAGGCTTGGCTTTCAAAAGGGTATTGATCCCTAAATACTTGCAGTCCTTACAGTAAACAACACCTTGCACAGCTACAAACTTCCTCGGCGGCAGAGGACTCGGCGTACGGCTTGGAGGTTGAGTTGGCGCACGGCTTGGAGGTTGAGTTTGTGCATGGCTTGGAGGTTGAGTTGGTGCATGGCTTGGAGCTGGTTGAACCGGTGGCTTAGCGGTCTCTTGGCTAGGAGGTTGAGGTCTCTTATCGGGTGTATCTGCTATACTCATTACACCATCATAACTACCAAGCACATTCAAACAACTCAATAAAAGGACTGAGAGATGCAATAACACAAGAGTTTCTAGAGAGAGAAACCCCATTTTTAGAAAGACAAAAAGAAAGAAGGGTTTTTGTGAAAAGATGCGAGAATTAAGAGGAGTTAATTGATATTTACAGGGGACTTGAGGATGCGGTATGAAATGCATGGAATATGTGGGGCTGCTTAGATCATTCATTTTGTGTGTATATACGTACATATATATATGATGATAGTTGTAGTACTCCATTTAAAGACTACTACTTGTTTAGGGTTTTACATGTGTATTTGTATGTGACTATGGTGGACATGTGGCACGCTGCATGCTCCCCATACAGAAAAGAAGCAGGGGCATGCATGTAAATTTGGGATTTTGTCCAAGTTTCCAAATGCCTTCTTTTATGAGATACTTAGATAGATTTGTAAAAAATATTATATATATATATATATATAAATGATCCATAGTAAATATTTATTATAAATAAAAATTGAATAAATAATATCATAACCGCTCATTCCATAAATTAAAGAAGCAGATTATAAATGAAAATTTTTCGTACGTCAGTTCGTCTAGCGGATAATAGTATAAAATTTCATAGACCATCCGCCAGACCAACAAGCGAATGGTTAAAAAAACTTCTCAATCTGGGATGATAAGGCTGACAGCCTGTGTTAGGCAATAGTCAATAGTTTTTTAACTTCCCAGGAAATCTAGGATGATAAGGCAACAGCCTGTGTCAGGCAATAGTCAAAAGTTTTTTAGCTAAGAATCAGCTCACTGCTCCTTCCTTAGTCCCGGCGCGTGCGTTATACGCGCCAATTAAGGAAGGAAAATTGATGAATTATAAATATATTAGCTAATAATTTTATGTTTCTTGTAAAACCTCTCTTAAATCAAGGATATATATATATATTTTTTTTATTTATCTGTACTCCTCATTTTAGCTAAGAATTTAGTTACGATAGTCACTTTAAAAATAACAAATTAAGAATATTATATTAATTTATAATTTTAAAATAAAAATATAATGAAATTTATTAAAAAAACTGAAATTTTCATATATATTTTTGATATTCTTAGCATATAATGGTCTCACCTCTCTCGGAATCATGTGAAAATATTAAAAACAAATGAAAAATAGTGATCCAAAAAAAATTGTATCACAGTTTTGGACGGAGGTTTAATTTTACTTTTTTTTTTAATAATTATTTTTACATATATTAGGTACAACGGTACAAATATATAGCCTTTATTAATTTCTGTGTTATTGTAAACATGTGGAAATTACAATGTAATAATAAAATCTCACTCACAGCTCCCTCGATGAAAATTACTTAATGAAATGCTAGTAAGGGAATTTGAAGCAAATGTTGGAAATTCGTTGATAGACAATAGTAGCAGTACAGCCTCTGTCAGGCCTGACCAATAGGTTAAAAAAACTATTGACTATTGAAAGTTTTTTTAACCATCCGCTTGTTGGTGTGGTGGATGGTCTTTGAAATTTTCCAGTACTGTCCTCTAGACGAACTAGCGTATGGGAAATTTCTTGTAATATGCACATTTGATTTATGAAATGAACGGTTATAATGTTATTTGTTCAATTTTCATTCATAGCAAATACTTGTTATAGATCATTTTTCATATATATATATATATATATATATATATATATATAGTTTTCTAATCATATTTCTATCATTAGCTAAAAATGTAGTTAATGGGAAATGGTTAATATAAAGTTTATTTTAAAATAAGTTGGTCAATTAATCAACTAAAACTAAAAATAAAAGTTGTGAAATGTTAAAATTTTCATGTTAATAATTTTAGTGTATATCTAATTTCGAAACGGATGGATTAAAAAGAAAAAAATTATATATAATTGTAAAGAATCCTTCTAGGGGGACATTTTTTTGCTGACATTCTAGCGACATTATTTTTTTTATTTTTGATTTTTTGATTTTTTTTTATAATACCTCTCAAAAAATGTATAGTATTTATTACAACTGGATTTTTTGTAAAAAATAGTATTTTAGGTGTAATTTGAATACATACAAAGAAATACGATTTATGCACAAATCTGCATAACTCGCTTTCAGATGTATGTCTTAGAAATGTCGCTAGAATGTCATCAAAAAAATATCCCCCTAAAATTATTCAATTGCAAAACTTATGTACGAGTAAAACAGTAAATATAAAAAGAAATTTGTTAAACAAATTAAAAGGTGCAATTGGAGTATTTGGTGTGATTATGTGAATGATTAATGAATGAGAAAAATAAAATTGGTATGCTAAAAACAAAGTTATTCTTCTTTTTTCTTGAGATGACTTGTTCGTTAGTTTCCAAATTACAACTTTTTTTCACTGCTTTTTACGTTTAGTTCTCAAATTATTTTTTTTCACGTATTTTATTCTCGTACTTTGTTATTTTTTGTAATCTTAGTCAAACTTTACAAAATAGATTAATTGAAGTTTACTAAATATGAAAACAATTGTAGATTGAGGACTAAACGTGAACAACAACTACAATTTGGGGACTAAACATTAAAAATATACTATATTTTAGGGACTAATTTGAGAACAAATTACGCGAAAAAAATAGTTAAAACGCTAAACGTGAAAAATAGTTATAATTTGAGGACTAACAAAGATGTTATTCCTTCTTTCTTTATGTGGTTGGGCGTCAACTATATTTTAGAAGGATATTGCATTTTATTAAAGTACGATTACTGTTTGTTTATTTCCGAATATTGTGTCTGAATAAGTTTCAATCTGACCGAATAAGTCATTCAGACCGTTTGTTTAATAATTTTTAAACTTTGAATGCGTTTGAATGTGTCTGAACGATTTATCCAAAAATTTGTGGCTAAATGAGTAAGAAGTAGTGTTGAATTATATTTTTACTTACATACTTTCATAGACAATTAAAATTTAAATTCAATATCCATCTTGTTTACTATATTATTGTAAACATTTTTTGTTATGTACAAATTATTTTTTATTTTTGTTTAACAAATTGGAAAACCAATTTAATGAATGTTGTTGTAGTCTTTTGTTTTGATTTTATGTACTATAAAATGTTATTAATATTTTTAAGTATTTTATTCCTAAAATTATATTTTTAATTGTATACCTCATCAAAGATTGTTCAAAAGTTTATATTTAATTTTTGAAGATTTGTTTATTTATAATTACATTATAAATGTTCATAACAACGTAGAAGGTTAAAATATGATAATACACTTATTCAGATATTTTTGACATACAATTATAAAACATTTCATTTTATCATTTCATTTTGTATTCAGATCTTTTACCCTATTCAGTTCATTCTAACTTTCTTATATATTCAAAAAAATTTATTCAGTTTTACCAAACAATCCTTAAATTTGAACTTTTTTTTAGTTTCCCAAAAATATCCCCAACCTCATACTTTTAGCTTACAGGTACGGTATAAGGGTTCGAAACTAAGATTGTGTTTGATAAATTTGGGAATTAAGATCTGAATGATTATGATGTCTTAATAAATTAGATCATCTGAATAGTTATGAGGTATGAATCTAAAAAATTGTTTGATAACTAAAAAGTAAGTTGTCTCTTAATGACACTATTTTACCATTTTAAAAGGTAAAATTTTATTTAATAATTTTAAATATTCAATTTAATAAAAATGAGTGCATAATATTGTTGAATATATTTATATAAAAAAAAATTATCAAAAAAAATTCATTAAGAGGTACCTCTTAATTATTAAGATTTCATTTTCTGTCTTACCGATTAAGAGACATTCAGAGGTAAAAAAAACAAAACAAACAGTATCATGCCTCTTAGCGAATAAGAAGCAGTCCATTAAGAGGCAATTAGATGTAAACAAACATCACCTAAGACCATTTGTCTTAAATTTGATCTTTATGGAATACAACATGATTCTATAAACTTAACAGTATTGGGGTGCTAAACCAATTGTTAAAACTTGGGTACCACTATGTCCCAACTAGGCATAAACCCAAGCTCAGCCCAAATCATGCTTGGGCCTAGCCTTTCTAAAGATACCTTTAAGAAAATGATTACATGATGTATTAAGGCCGAATACTTAAATCAGTCCAATTCTAAAAAGGTCCTTTACAATAATATACAATATCTAGTAAATAATTACACTATTAGCGCATCACCAAAATAATTACAAAAATAATAACATTCCCATATTTATTTATAATATTAGTGTCCTTAATTTAGAGAAAACACTCATCCGCTCATTCTCTTTACCTCCCTTACCGCCTCTTATCTCCTCCTTTGCCGCCGTCGCTTCTTCTTCTGTTACTGTTAATTCTTTTTGCTCTTTTTTCTTCTTCTGTTAATTCATTTTGCTCTTTCTTATGTTTATGTTTTCTGGATCTGTTAATTCCTTTTGCTCTTTCTTATGTTTTCTGCATCTGTTAATTCCTTTTGCTCTTTTTTCTTCTTCTGTTAATTCCTTTTGCTCTTTCTTATGTTTTCCTTTAGTCCAAAAATTAAAAAGAGAAGAAGATAAATTTTAGTGCCTTCTTCTTCTGTTAATTCCCTTTGCTCTTTCTTATGTTTTCCTTTATGTTTTATTTTCATTATTAACATTTATATAACTGCCATTATGGCGAAGGTTGATTTAGTCCAGAAATTAAAAAGAGAAGAAGATAAAGTTTAGTACAGTTGGTAGCCAAATATTTATGCAAAGGTAACCATTTTAGTTTTTGTGGGTAATCAAGAGAAATTTCAGTGCAGTTGGTAGTCAAAACTTTCATACAAAGATAACCATTTTAGTTTTTGTTGGTTACATTTGTATTAAGGGTTGGCTACCAACTGCACTATGGGGAAAAAAAATCTATAATAGATTTTTTATAATTAATTTGTAACCTAATAAAACTGAATTGATTACCTTTGTATAAAGGTTTGGCTACCAATTGCACTATGAAATAAAAAAATCTATAATAGATTTAGATTTTTTGATATCTGTTTGTTGAGAAGATCGAGAAATACTAAACATTTAATGTTTTAAAAGATAAAGTTCTGAAAAACTTTGTTGCCAGATATGGATGGTTATGGAAAGGAGTTTGGCGGAGAGGGTTAGAAGGGAGGAGAGAGAAAGTACTAAATAGCAACCTATTAAAACACTCAACTAAATTAAAGGGATAAGAATGCACTAATTTTGTAAATAAAACTTTAAATGCATTAATTGTGTAAATATTTTATGAGTGCACTATTGTTGTAATAAGTTTTAAAAATGTAATAGAAAATATAATTGTTCCATCTTATAAACCCAACAACTCTTCATATAGATCCTATAACGACGGTTTTTACGGTTGCTATACATATATAATGACACTTTTTATATAAAAATATCAATTTTCTATTTTTAATAGACTATATGTTTAATGTTATTACACTAATAGAACCCTCAACACTAATCATATTATCCCTGATTAATCACGTCTGATTGGTGAACATGTCTACAATAAGTATATTATATCACAAAATTAAATTGCGATCCATGTACATGGAATTTCAAGTGATGGATCATTATTAAAAACAAATTATCTCATGTATTTATATATGTCAGTTTTTATAATTGATATAATTTTTTCTCTCATATATAACAAAACTCTTTAATTATCTATGGAAATTAAGGAAATAATTTTGACTAGGATGGGAGAAGAAAATAGAAAAAACTAAGGTGGTAATGTTAATTAGTAACATGGAATCAAATATTGTCTTTAATTTATAAATCTGATTATTGCAAATACTACTAAGGCAAATAATATCAGCACCCAACTTTTAAACGTAAAAACTAACAAGAAATGTAAACACAAAATAACAAAAACTAACTTTATAATATTGTTTGTTGATCAACAACAAATATATTAAAACAATAATAATAATAATAATAATAATAATAATAATAATAATAATAATATACATGCATATTTCTAATTAATTAATTAAAGCCAAAAAAGGTCAACACAAACGCTCAACAGATAAATCTTCTTCAAAATCCTCTTTCCTATCGCCCGGAGTTGTTGCCGGTGGCTGTTTCTTGGTGAAGCAAGGAGCACCGGCGGCATTTTTGGCTGACATTGAAGACGACGTCGTTGAGTAGTCCAAATCTGCATTTGGGTGTTTAAGAAATTGAGACACAAGAAGAACAAGAGAAGCCATTCATATATATATATATATATATATATATATATGCCCAGTATGCCAAGAAATTTTGTAATGATATCTATATTAATAGTAATTACTTGAGCTTAGCTTAGAGACCTATAAAAAGTCGTGAATTATATTTATAGGTGGGAATGAAGGCCTGCTGGAATATCAGTAGCACACTGGTTAGAGAGAGGAGGGGAGCTGCCTTGAAAATGTTTGCATGGACAAGGACTAAAGGAAGTTGGTGGTTGAAAAAACTAGGGGTTGGCTGCTGGATGGTTTTCTGTTGCCGCTTTTATTATATCTTTTCTTCTTATTTATTATTTTGAAAATTCACCAGATTTTTTGATATTTTTATATAAAAATCGTACATCTATAGCAACATTTTTTATATAAAAATTTTAAATATTCATAACATGAGACATGAGATTTATATAATTAACAAGTGTAAAATCTTGACCAATTCAAAAGATCATTCGATAATCCATGATTCCACCTTAGTAGGATACCAATGAATGAATTTGTATACTCAATATTCAATATACCAAAAAACCTTGCAATAAAAATAAAAATGATTAGAATTGAGTGATTAAAAAAGAAGTTGAAACCAATAAGTCTGTATTTTAAAAATCAGGATTAATATCTTTTCTTCTTTATTTTATTTTTTAGTTTCACAAACGGCACTGGTAAGATGAGCAGTAAATATTTATGTAGATATCTCTCATAAAACTATGAGCCCAAAGTCACCACTCCCCCTGCCTCCTGCCGTTGAAATTGTTGCATTTGGTTTATTCTTAACTGTGGATCCATCAATTTAGCTCAAATCAAGAAAATTTCCCTCCATTGGGTCCCATTTTGTTAGAAGAAAAAATTTATTTTAATTTATTTGTCGTTTATAACTTTTTAGGAGAATAAATTATTTATTTTTCTATATTACCCATAACCTGGGGAGGATCCAAAAATTTTGTCAAGAAGGGGCGAATTTTAATTAATATTTTTTGTTAAAGTTAAATTTTATTTTTTGAACTAATCATAATATTAAGTAATTATAATAATGTTTATAAATTGTAATAAATATTCATAATTCAAACTAAAAAAAAGTATTTCAAATAGAAAATATTTAGATACAATTTAGAAACTTATTTCTATTCTTTGTCATAGTTAATTCAATAATGATTCTCCAAATGTTCAAAGTCTCTAACCAAATTTTCTTTCTATATTCAAACAAAACCATGAATTAATTTAATGTATAAACTAGTTTTAGTATCTTTTTATAAGTTTCAAATAAGTTTTACTTGTATTTAAAATTAGTTTATGAAAAAAAAATTTGCCCCTTTAAATTTAACTTTTTCATTAATTTGCCTCCTTAAATTTATTAATTTACATATTTGCTCTACCCCTATACTCATATAAAAAAATTCCAGCAGGGGCAACTACATATGCTGCCCCTTGCTAGATTCGCACGTGTCCCTAACTTCTCTCATTCTCCCAATAAATTTTATCTCTTACATTAATAGTTTTCAACTTTTTATAAAGGGATAGTGATGGAATTTCATACAAATTTTAATTTTTAAATGATAGTATTAAATGACTTTCTTAATTTATGTACATGAAACTAAAAAGACAGTTATTATAGAACCGAGATACTACTATTTTCAATTCCCTACCAAAAGAGTAATCAATGCAAAGTCTCATTATTATTTTTTTAGATAAAAAAATAATACTTGCTATGCGAATTGCAAAGAGCTGCCCATGTGTTGGATTGGATTTGGAAAAAGTCTCGCTATTTACTGCGATTAAGGCGGTTAAAGAATCAAACAGTTCGGGATCGAAAAAAATAAGAGCAAGACTCGAATTCGGTGATCTACCTTTTAATTTTGTCAATTAGATGATTGAACTATTACTTTTTTTCGATTTCATTCAATTGGGTCTGTCACGTCAGAAATTGCTGACGTGACATCCTAATATGCTAAATGAGTGCTTATGTGTAAAAACAATATATATATTTAATGAGACAAAGGACAAAAAAGTAAAATAACAAATAAAACTATTAAAAATTACACAAATAATATAAATTATAAAATATATAAAATTAACATTAAGAATTAAGCAAATTACAGAGAAAAAAAAACATAATTATGAATAATTACACAAGTAACTTAACTTTAAAAATTACACAACAAACATATATTAATAAATTAACAATTAAACTAAACTAAACTAAACCCGGTTTCCGACAAGATCGAAGCCATATGACTTAACCCAGTTTCCGACAAGACCAATCCGAACAAGAACCAACATCCAAATCTCCCAACACAAGCAAACATCAAGATCTGAAAAATCCCAACCCAAAAAACATGCCAGAACAAATTGGTCAGCAAGAAGAGCATAAGTTCGTTTTCTACAGCCAAGCCAGAACCCAAAAAGTAATTATAACATTGATCATCTAGAAGAGCATAAGTTCGTTTTCCACAACCAAGCCAGAACATCAACAATTGACCATAACAGAAAGATTTATTAATGGAAAACTTCCCAATAAACCCAAATAGTCTCTACAAACCCGAGATCGGAAAAACATAGAAAATCATGGGATTTTGAAAGGAAACCCCTCCCCTAATAAATTGGATTTCAATAATAAACAAAATGGGAAATCAGACATGGGGAGTAACCCCCTACCAGCCCAAATCCGAAAGGAGCAGGTAAAATTGGAGAGCAAAGATGAGAAAACAAATCCAATAAATCAAGAGCTAAACAATAACAATCAAATTTGATAAATTGGAATACAACACCCAAGATTTCAAAGCCACAACTAGCAGAAAAGCATACGAAATTGGTCAAACCGAGCCAACACCACCACTAACTAAGATGTTCAATTGCTTTCATAAGCTATCATCATCGTCATCTTCTTCATCATTCACACCCTCCTCCTCCTATGAGTTATCATCTCTGGCGTTCATCCTCCTCCTCCTACCCGACTGATCCCTCTCCCCGTCCCCATCCCGATCCCGTTCTCGACTGAAAAGCTAGTTGTTGCGAAATTTTTTATTGTCGGACCTAAGGTTTTTGTCGATCGAATTTTGAGATTTCGTTGAGAGAATCGATTCTGATGGTTAAAGGTTTTGATGATTTTTGCTTAGTTTTGATGTTTGATAGAAAGTGACGGGACAATTTTACGCTTTAATATATCACCAATGTTAAATTAAAAAAATTAGAAACTTTTTTTAACCACATCAGCCAAGTTATGCTCCACTTGGACAACCACGTCAGCAATTTCTAACGTGTCGACTTAATTGAATGGAATTGAAAAAAATTAATAGTTAAATCATCTAATTGACAAAATTGAAAGGTTAATTATCGAAGTGGAATAAGACATATAGTTTAGGATAGTAATTTATATTTAATCCTACTATTTTCAATTCCCTACCAAAAGAGTAATCAATGATAAGTCTCATTATTATTTTTTTAGATTAAAAAATAAAACTTGCTATGCGAATTGCGAAGAGCTGCCCATGTGTTGGATTGGATTTAGAAAAAGTCTCGCTATTTACTGCGATTAAGGCGGTTAAAGAATCAAACAGTTCAGGCTCGAAAAAAATGCGAGCAAGACTCGAATTCGTTAATAAAATAGTTCGAATAAAAAATGAGAAAAATCTGATTAAGGTTATACTCGACTCGTTTAATATTCAAACTACTCGAACTCTCGATTGTGATTCAATACATACTCGATTGATACATATTCGATTAGATACTCGATACATTCTTTTATAATATATACAAAATTAAATCAAATTAGGATAAATAATTATTATTTTAATTTAATTTTAACTGTGATTTTATATTTTTAAAGTGTAATAGTAAATATATTTTCTCATTTCCAAGTAAAATAACAAATTCAATTTATAATTATATCTATTGTAAAACTAGTTATTATGTGGAGACTCAAATTCGAGCTTGAATTCGAAGATCGCGAGTAGTTTGAATATAATTCGATCAGAGTCGGATCGAATTCAAGTAATAAATATTTGAGTCAAGTCGAATTTGAATAAAAAATTTCAAATACAATTCGAGTATGAATTTAATGTTTTGAATCGAATTCAAGCAACTCTTTGTTCGCTTCGATTCGACTCGTTTACATCCTCAAACAAAATTCGTAAAAATTACAAGATCTCACTTATTACACATCTCTTGAAAAAAATTATCACCAATATAACTAACAATCAAAAAATTAACATAAACATTCATAATATATATAATTTTTTATTTAAAAATCATCCTTTTGTTTAAGTAACCGTATGATTAGTCTAGATTTTTTTTCCGTCCCCCGAAAAAAAAAAATATCAAGCGAATCAAGTGAAGACATGCACCTGATATGGAATTTTGGAAAATATATATGGAAGTTAATAATGGAAGAGAAGTGATATTTCCACATGATCTTCTTTCACATGAGCATACATCGAGTCTCACTTTCATGTAAAAATATCAAAAATACATATAGAAATAGTACTCACCAGAAGGAATTGTGATGGTAAGTTGGCATACATTAAAGGCGAAGAACATAGTTGGGAAAAAAAAGAGTCAAAAACCATTCCATTCCCACAAGTTCAAACAAAACAAAAGGGTGCAAGGAAAAATGAAGAAAAGAAATTAAGGATCCCAACTCAAGTCCTTGAAATTTAAAAATCAAAACAAGCCATGCTCATCAAGATTCCAACACTTTTGACAGAATAACTCCAACTTGCAACCTGGACAAGAAAAGATGAATTGAATGGTGTAAGCAACAAACTTTTAATAAGTTTAACAAAAAATATATAATACAAAGCACCTTTTCAAGCAAAAAGGTAAACATTTGTACATATCATAACACAGCCCATATATTTCCTTCACAACTCCTATTTCGTCACCCCCTACAAATTTATTACACATCTTTTTTCCCAAAGCTGGTATCACATTGGAAGTTAAATTTATCTGAGGTGGCCTTGTACAAAACTGTGCTGCTTTTTTGGCACGTTTAAATTCAAGGAGCGTGCTCCACTTTTTATAGCAATTCTGGCTCTTCCATACAAAAATTATAATTTTACTAAGAACCCATGATTATTTACAGTAATAACAGATCTCCCATATTGCAATTATAATTAGTATGAGGTTAAGAGCTTGTCTAAAAAAGCCACAGTAGAACAATGGATTGGAAGGAAGAAAATCATAATAGGCTACCTCCTTTCATCCTTCAAACACTACCTTACCTAGAACCAGCACAAAACCATGATCTCTACCCCCATAATAGCAGCAGAAAATAGGCCTCGGAGATTCTGTTTTCCAGCGTAGTACCTGCAACTCAGTAAATTCAAGTGTTAATTCACTTGTTTCAGGTATTAAACACTTCCATATCACTTGTTCCTATCACATACAGATAACCCATTCCATAAAACTCACTTACAACATCACCCACGCATATTTTAATCAATATTTTGCTTGATCTTCTCTATCGTTTACATTTTTCCAATTCTATGAATTAGTTTTGTTTGATTTGTTTTGTGTTAGGTGACTCATATTAAATTGTTTCAGTCGTAAAGTCTTATAAGTTGTTCCGGTCTTCAATCGCAGAGTCTTATAAGTTGTTCTGGTCTACGATCATAGTCTTATAAATTGGTCTGGTCTACGATCGAAGAGTCTTATAAATTGTTTCGATCTATTCTCATAGTATTGTAAGTTATTCTCATAGTCTTGTAAGTTATTCCGCTCTACGATTGTTTGGCCAGGGCTACTCAAACTCACTTACTCTTACCCATGTAGTGTTGCTACTTCTTGAATTCATTTTCAAACTCGAAATCACAATTATTCTGTGACACTTTTCTCTTTGCTCTCTATAAATATGGTTGGTCCTACAGACAGTACACCAATGAGAAATTACAACTGATTGATAATGATGAGAAAATGGACCACTTATGGAAGGTATGAATGAACTGTTGAGACAGAAGAGTGTAGATAATGATGACAGGTTTGAAAATCCTTTTGGGGATAATGGAAGGGGTAAGAGGCCTGCTCATATGGGGCAAAGGAGGGATAAGGGCTTCTTTAGAGACCCTAGGCATGCTAAGCAAGAAAGAACAAGAAAACCTGAAGAAGATGATGCTCAATGGAGGAGTAACCAAAATGATGATGATGGTGAAGAGGAGAGAACTTAAACATCTTAAATTAGTGTTCCCATTTTTACTGAGGGTGATGATGCTAAGAGCTGGATACAAGATTGCGATGAGTATTTTGGCATATATGGGATTCATTCTCATAAAAGGATTGCCATAGTTGGAATGCACCTCCATGGTTCTCCAAAATATTGGTACAAGTCTCATGTCAATGGCAAAGTGGGCCTTCCTTGGAGAGAGTTTGCAAATAATTTCATTGTGAGGTTCGTTGAGGCGGGTGTGAAAAACATGTATGAACAATTCAAGTTGTTGAAGCAAGTAGGAACTGTGAATGTATACTATGATGAGCTTGAAAGGCATAACAAGGGGAGACTACTTGAGAATTTGCCTCACTTGACTGAGGACTTCTTTGTGGGGACCTTTGTTGATGGTCTAAAAGATGAAACCAAAAAATGGTAAATTTGCTTAACCCATAAACTTTATTCCAAGCCTTCAAACAAGTCAAGTTCTATGAGAGTCATATTCCTAATCTTGCCAACACCCACAACCCAGCCACACCAACACTCAGTTCAGCTATAGAAAGGAACTCCATGCACCACCAACAACCAAAACTCCTACGCTCACCTATCCTAGAAATGACTTTAACAAACCTAAAACCTATTACTGCAACTCAAAGAGATGAGAGAAAAGCCAAGGACCTATGTTTTTATTGTGATGAGAAATACACCATGGGACACCAATGCAAGGCTCCTCAACATTTCATAATCACTTGTGAGGATTTCTAGAACTGTAAAGACTCTCAAGAGTTTGTGGAATACTTTGAACCTCCTCAATATAATGAAGAACCAACCTAAGAGATTACAGAAAATTTACCAACCAAAAAGAATATTGAGGTATCCCTTAATGCCTTTGAAGGCCATGTTAGTTCCCAAACCATGAAAATGATTGGTTATATTGGAAAAAAGTCTATATCAATCCTCATTGGTGGGGGTAGTACGCATAAGCACAGAGGCTCACATGTGCTCTAGAGCCCACCTCACCTATGATGGCTTCTGTGGCAGATGGTAGTCAGCCAACAATGCTCAAAGTTTAGATGGAAAATAGGAGATTTTTTTTAAGGATACAATGAGTACACTACTTCTAGGAGGATGCGACATGGTGTTAGGAGATCAGTGGTTGAAACAGCTGGGGCCAACCACATTCGACTATGAGAAGCTAACGTTACAATTCAACTATGGAGGAGGGACAGAATAAAAATACATGCCCAGAACTGTAAATGATCACAATAGAAGGTCTGGTAGAGCATATTAATGAGGAAGAAAATGGGTTCCTAGTGATTGTGCAGTCACTCCCAACCAATGACTTTTCAACAAGTATGCCACCCCAAACCAACTCTAGTTGTTATTAACTTATTCCTTAAACTCTACCATTACAAACCCAAAAATACAATCATTGCTTGAAGAATACTCAGATATTTTTCAAGAACCTCAAGGTATGCCACCAAAAAGATTGTTGGACCATAGCATTCCTCCTGAAGTCAACTTTTCACCTTTCTCCATCAGAACCTACAAGTGCTCTTAAGACCAGAAAAATGAAATAGAGTGATTGGTGCTGGAAATGCTACACACAGGGATCATAAGACCTCCATATTCTTCTCCCTTGCTCCAAGTTAAGAAAAAAGATGGCAGTTGGAGATTTTATGTTTGACTACAGACACCTCAATTCTCTAACTATCAAAAATAAAAACCTTATTCCTCTCGTTGATGAGCTAATAGATGAATTATATGGGGCTAAATATTTTACGATGTTGGACTCAAGGGTTGGGTATCACCAAGTCAGAGAAGAGGACATTGAAAAGACAACATTTAAGAAGGGCTATTCGAATTCACAGTCATGCCATTTGGGTTAACTAATGCCCCTGCCACATTCCAAAATTTGATGAATCAGGTGTTTGAGCCCCTTATTGGAAAAAATGTATTTGTTTTTTGATGACATCCTAATCTATTCCGAGGATTTGGATGGACACTATAAACATCTTCAAGAAGTATTTCAAATTCTAAGGGACAATCAGTTATATATGCTAAAGAGAGCAACTACACCTTTGCACAACCTCAGATGAATTATTTAGTTCATGAAATTTATAACACAGAGTGGCAATGGACACAACAAAAATCCAAGATGTACTGGATTGGCCTGAACCAAGAACCATCAAGCAACTAAGGGTTTCCTTGGACTTACAGGATACTATAGGAAATTCATAAAGGGCTATGGAATCCTAGCTAAACCCCCGACTTCTCTACTACAAAAAGGAAAATTTGGGTGGAATCTAGAGGCTCAACTTGCTTTCACAGCTCTAAAAAACTCTCACTACTTCTCCAATTTTGAAGTAACCAGATGATGCAGAACGGGATAGATAGAAGGAATAAAAGTATCCATCTTCGCAGAAAATCGGTAAATTAACACATACAAAAGCACACAATTTTAATCTCAAATCAATATATTCAATAATCTCTAAAAATAATAAAGTATTATAATGCTTAAATAGAAAACCCAATAATTGGAGACTAAATAAAAACCCTAAATTCAAAAAGGAAACAATCTCCTAAAAAAAAATTCTCATAATTAAAATCTACTACCATAATTAAAAATCTCGTAATTAAAATCTACTACCATAATTAAAACTTCTAAAATATCTTACTAAAATAATTACATTAATAATCCAACATTTATCTCTAAATAATAATACAAAATTAATAATAAACTTTTTGAATTTCTTCTTCTTAATCGCATCACCAGACTTCACCAAGTTCTTTGAAATTGAGACTGATGCATCAGGAACAGGGATTGGGGTCATTCTAATGCAAGAAGGCAGACCCCTTGATTATTTTAATAAAGTTTTTGGTTCTAAACCTCATAATTACTCAACCTATGAGAAGGAACTAATGGCTGTAACTGAAGCTATTGAGAGATCGTCTTCTTATTTAGGGTAGAGACAGTTCATTATCAAAACAGACCACCCGTCCTTGAAGTACTTTTTAGAATAGAAGGCGATGACATGCCTGCAACAAAGATGGATGAACAAGCTTGTGGCATATGATTTCATCATCACTTACAAAAAGGGAAAGGTTAACATAGGTGTAGATGGTTTGTCCAAGAAATTTAAAGAGTGAACAAATTCAGAACTCATTCACGAGGACATGAATGTTCTAAAGGAGGAGGGAATGTCAGGCCAGGGGTAAATTGGGAAGGAAAGAGTAAATAGTATATTATAGAGTTAGATATTTTGTATGCACATGGGTAGTTAGTTAGGATGTGTGTGTAGGATAAGAGAATGGTATAAGTTCGGAGTATTTACACTTTTTCTAATGGGTGGAGTAACATCCAACTTTTGAATATTATGCAATTTGTGAAAGAAATAGGAAGAGTTTGTTCAAGCTTTCTCTCTATCTCTCTCTTAGTCTCACGAACTCAGGAATAAATCATTGAGGTCTTCTCCTTCCTTCCTTATTCTCTCTGAATTATCACTTATTTCTATCTTTATCCCTGTTTCTCCCTTATTTTTTGGTCGGGCATCAACAAGGGCCTGACAGAAAACTTCTACAGTTCCGGCTGCTAAGGTGGATGTAATCCAACATAATACAAATAATTTCATCCACAAAAATTGTAAAAGTTATTGATAATGACCATTTAAAAGGTTAGTAAGGCAGAAGAAGCTATTCATAAAAGAACCATGCAAAAAGTATGACCAAGTGTAGGGTTCAGTCCATAATCGTTCTCAATGATATCATTCACACCATCAAATGCAGGTCTCACTCCTTTTAAGACATTACACATGGCAGATTGACCGTCCTCTATCTTGAGTCATTGGCTTTTATAGTCTGTAAACTTCCTTAAGTTTTGTTGTCTGTTTTAATCTATCTTTGTATCTATAGCATGACCGCACAACTCTGTTTTCAGAATATAGTATTCCGGGGAATGCCCCAATGCCATTGTGCATTGCTTCTTTTTTAATACTCCCTCTGTCCTCAAAAGGATAACTCAAAGTACTATATTTTTTATGACACATAAAATAAATGGTATGTTATTTAGTGTGGTTCATTAGTATAAAAAAAATATAAGGACTCGCCATTTTATGTAATCTTGTGGGGCTACTAAGGATAAATTTAAAACTTTTTTTATTCTCTTTCCGCCACTTTACTTTTCTTAATTTGGGTGTAACGAAGGCAGTACATTACTAATTTTGCCACAAAAAAAAATGTACATCTACAAACTATGTTTGAAGTCGTAATATAAACTAAACCATTTATGTAATACATGAATATATATGTCTCAAATGCTGAATCAATAATTAATTATATGCACACTTGAAAAAATGGACGAAGTTAGAAGCCTACTACCACTATCATATGCTAATCAAGGAGTTTTAATATGCAGCCTCAAAATTTATTGGCCGTTGACAAGCAGCCAAAGCATTCTTCAAATCTTCCCATCTACAATTTTAACTAAATACAAGCTATCCATTGGGCCCATGCCCCAGCAATCAAATTAAGAGGTTGTGAAGAAAATAAATAGACGAGGACATGAGCTCTGATAGACTATCATATAAAATTTGTAATCATGGACCATTTCTGCTCACTTAGTAGTTTTTTGATAACTCAATGGGTTTAGGTTAGAGAAGCAAATAAATAATTAAGTTTGAAAAAAACAGAGTTGCCTATTATGTAAATTTGTAGCCTGGTTTATGTTCACCCTTACTCTCTCTATCTCTATATATATCTATATATAACAGTGTACCTCCAAATCAAACAAAAATTATGATAGAACGATGTATATTCCCTACAGACACTATATGCTTTACTAGTATCTTCCCAAACCCATTGCACTACAAATTTACATTCCACTCGCAATGAGATACGCAAAATTGAAGCTGTAGTTTCTCAGTTCAGGTGGGCAATAAACCAGGGCCAGTTCAATATTAGATTATTACCTAAGTTCTAGCCCGGAACAAACATGACTATTCAAGTCTTGGCTTGGTTTTGTAATTGATTCATTATAGAGTTCAATTCCATAAATACAAATATATATATATATATATATATATATATATATAAGTGTAGCTCCAAATCAAACAAAAATTATGATAGAACGATGTATACTATTCCCTACAGACACTATATGCTTTACTAGTATCTTCCCAAACCCATTGCACTACAAATTTACATTCCACTCGCAATGAGATGCCCAATATTGAATATGGGGCTTCTCAGTTCAGTTGGGCAATAAACCAGGGCCAGTTCAATATTAGATTATTACCTAAGTTCTAGTTAGACTTAAACCAAACCTCCTTACAAAAAGCTTTAACCCCTTAGTTTCAATTATGACTTATGATGCTCTCCTCAACAAGTAAATAATTAATTATAAACAAAATATAAACAAATTAAAGTGACCAAGTAATACCAAATTCCAATTAAACAAATGTTGATATCTTTTACCAACCCCTGTTCTAGAACCAAGTCCCAACTTGCAAGAATTTAAATCAAACCAAAAGTAGTCTACGTTATAGTTTGGTTATCTGCTCAGGTAATGCAGAAAAAGGGTAAAACTAGGAGGAGTGCTTAGTTAGCAACCCAAAAATTTCTTTAGCAAGGAAAATAAAAACTAGGAACCTTATACATAGTAAGACTAAAAACAGACAAGGGCAACCTGACTGCATTTGAACAGTTATTTTATTCATTTCAATACGTGAATAGAAATTTAACAAAGAACCAAATATGAATAACTTCAATATTGTTCAAGAATATATAATCATAAGTCATAACTACCTTTCAGTTATTGAACTTGTAAAAAATAAGAAAACATCTTCACACATACATTTAAAGTATATCTTCTGGAGTAAATAAATGTTGTTTGTCCCAAAGTATATTTTTAAATTCAGACCTAATACTACATCATCCCCTGGTATGCTAACTAAAGCTTTAGAATAAAAATTATGCACAAACTCAATATCTAGCCACATTAAACTAGTTGATTCATACACTCAAAACAGTTCAAGGAAGATACACCAAATTCCTAGACAACACCACAATTATAAATATTTCTCTGATTTAATATGAAGGCAATAAATGATTACCCATTTTAAGCTTCAGCCTTAATCTCCTTGTCATCCACATCATTTGTAGCTGCTACAGTTGTCTCCCCGCCATCTTCATTCTCTGCAGGAGGCTGCACCTGTTCGTCTTCTGGCAATGGCTCCTCCACGTAATCATTCTCAAAAGCATCAGCCGGAACCTCATAAATCCTCACCTGTGGCTTTGAAGGATCCTTTACAAGTACATACTTCCCCTCATTCAACTTCATACACAAATCAACAATAGACTTAACTATCCCCCACATATTTGATACATTCAAATTTATCTGCGTCGCAAATTCCCTGGGCTTATATCCAACCACAGCCAATATAACATGGTTAAAATGATCCCTTGGATGAACCCTCGAAACATACCCTAATTTCATCAAATCTGCACTAGCCAAAAGTGATTGTGCAGTCCATTTTGCCAACTTATTCGCATTATTCTTCAACTCAGTAGCCAAAACAGCACCCCTCTGTGTCTCCAACTTTCGTCTCCATTCAACACCCGAATACTTGGGATCAAACTCATTAAGAGCATTCAATGTTAAAAAGGACCTTGTATTATTAACCTCAACAACACTCTGCACCTCACACCTTGCCACCAAGTACATATCATTATCCAACTTCCATCTCCTATACCTATATCCAACTGAAGCCACCTCTTCACCCTCATTGGCAAACGGATTCGACTCCTCAAAAGTCACCTTATTCCCATCCCTAACCAAAACCTGCTGCGAGAAATTCTGGTTAATATAGGCTGCCTCCACACTCAAAGAATAAGCGGAATTGATATCATCCTTATCCTCGGGCAATGGCTCCTGGGAAGTTTCATGAACCGCAAGCAAATCTAACTGAGACCCATCACGTTTATCAAAAAACAACTTATTCCCAACTCGCTGGATCACAATATCCCACGAATAAACTGACCTGGGAGCACACATTAGCGTAGAGAGAATCGAATCCGTTGCAAAGACTGTAGCTTTATCCTCATTTGCAAGACGGCGAATAACAGGGTCATCAGTAGTTGTGACCTTAAAAAAGTTCCTATTCTTAAATCTCTCGAGGCGGCGCTCGTTTTTGGGAGTAATTCGATCATAAGAGCGGTCGTAGAATTCAAGGGCACCGCATATGAGAAGGTCTTCAGGTTCGGGTACCGAAAAGGAGAGTTTAGTGAAGGTGGAAAAGGGGATTTGATCCAGCATGTTCCATTCCGGTTGAATATCGACGGATGATTTGAAGACAGCGGCTTCCCGGCGTGTGTTATGTCCGCCGGACCGATTGAGGTTGTAGAGTCGATCACGGCGGGCACGGTCGCGCTCGGCCTCGCGCTTGCGGGCTTCAACTTCTTCGTCGCGGCGCTGGGGAAGTTGATTGCGGTTGTTGTGGTAGTGCTGATTGAAGCGCCACTTGGGTCCAAATTTGGGGCGGGGAGGTGGTTTGCCGTCGACAAGGCGGAAGGAGGCATCGTCGTCTGCATTACCGGCAAAGGAATCGTCGCCAGTGAAGTCGAAGGCGGAGTCGGCAGGGTTACCGCGAGCGCTTCTAGGGTTATTGGAATTGGGGTTGTTGCGAGTGAAGTCGGCGATCCGACCCAGCTTGTCGGACCGAGAAAAGGGAGCGAAGGGAACGTTGATGGGGTGGTTGGGGAGGAGAGAAGTGTTGGTTCCGGTGGAGTGTTCAACCGGTCCCCAGCCGTCGGGGTTGAAGGGGACGGCGCCGATTTCAAAGCCTACCATGTTGTTTTCCGATCTGATTGAGGTGAGAGAGTGAAGATGAGTGAGAGATAGGGGATGACTAAACCCTAAATCAGGGTATTGTAACATATAGTCTATGTATGTGTTTATGATTACAGTTTTGCCCTTGACAACTTGGAGAATGACAGTCCGGATTTTGGGCCTTAATTTTTTATAATATCCTCATTCAATAAGTCTTGGCAGACTGGAATATTGAACATTTTTAATTTTATTTTTTTATTTTTTTTATTTGTGATTTTCAAAAAATGTATAGTATTTATTTTAACAGAATTTTTTATAAAATATAGTGTTTTAGGTGTAATTTAGATACATATCTGAAGCGATTATTATACATAAACAGATATACCTTATTTTTGTATATGTATCCAAATTATACCTACAACATTATAATTTGTAAAATTTTTAATTGAAATAAATACTATATATATTTTGAAAGTCACAAACAAAATAAAATAAATTAAAAATATCCAATAATCATATCTAATAAACATGTCCATGAAGAAGGACTCATCCTCGTTGGGCTTTCAATTAGAGCTTATGACAAAATCCATAAAAGTGAATGTTATTATACCTGAATAATTTTTGTGCAGATATGTCAGTGTTGGCTGAATTCAATGTGAGAAATGTTTGTCTAATTTGTAAAATTATACTTAGTGAACATTTGTCCATCAAATGATGATGGACCAACTACTTAGCCGAACTAGTACAATTGGAGAGAAGAAGGATTTGCTTCTCTATCAATCTTTGACTAAGGACTTTAACAATTTATTATTTTCTTTTTGACTAACTGATTCTAGTTTGCTTGGTAAAGATTATTGTTTAAGATTTTTATATATGAATTAAAAAAATTATTTATAATTTATAGCTAAGGTGAACTATGCTATAAACCGGAAGTTCTACTCTACTATTATCAAATAAGTTTTTGATATTTGAAAAATATAACTACAACACAAGTTAAACTAATTATCTGTTAAACTAACATGCATCTATCTCACATCTATTTAATAAAATACAAATGATTTTGAATTTTCTGCTCACTCAAGAAATTATCTGAACCGTCCGAAATTTGAGATAAATCCCACTGTCCATACAATGCCGGAGGCACGGGACACAACTAGTTCATAAATATGCAAGAAAGTTGAACACTAGAAACAAATAGTTATGTAAGAACTTGGATATAATTGTTCAAGATATGTTGTCGAAACAACTAGCTAGAATGAACATACAATTAAGTCCAAACGGATGTAAAAAACTGCAAATTCACTAATCGAATACACAACTAAATCCAGCTGGACATAACAAGCAATGGATCCAATATAACTATACTGAAACAACAATAACTAAGCTGAAGATCATTGGCGCATGCAACAAGCTAATTGTTGATGCTAAAGCTAGAAAAGCTGCAAGAATTGGATAAAAACTGAAAAAATGAAATGTTCTGGAGTGGGTGTTGCCAACTTGCACGTAAGAATGTTGATTGTTAGTTGCCACTTAACTGTTGTACTGCCTTAGCTGTCTATTTAGCCACCACGTTCTCCCTTGAATTTCGGCCTACTAACCCACTTTCTGCTAATGCATTAGGAACTTGAACATGACCTACCATTCTGCTGAATTGAAATAACTTAACATGCAATAAGCCACAATAATAATAACTGCAACAGTTCTGAAAGATATGTATATATTGACTACTGTTGAAATGTAGCAATTAATACTAAGCAGGTAGTATAAACTACTTGTGTGAGTACTAGTACTGGTAAGTAGTAGTAGCAGCAGCAGAAGCATAAAATATTTGCTTCCCTATTTGCACCAACTTTCAGGACAAACTCCAATCTCTGCTATTAATTACATTCTTAAATGTAGATTTAGACTTGTCAATGATCTAGAAAAGTACCAAAAAATGAATGATAAATGTTTTGGAAATGATAGTTATACATCTAATTTTTATATTTCACACGTATTTTTATCACATAAATATTGTTGAGAAGAGATCGTATAAAAATATTAAAAATAGATGAAAATAATATTTTCTTTAAAAATTTCACTACGAATAATATTACACTAACAATTTCATTAGGAATAATATTAATGCTAAAGAAAATATGTTTTATTATATTCTTAATTTTAAAACGAAAGCTTAAAGTTAATACTATATTGATTTTATTGTTGAGAATGTTAAAATGACACGTGAAGTCAAAGGTTTTCATGGATCCAATCGTCACCCTAATACGGATGGGCAAAAAAAACTCAAATTTCTTAATACTATATTTGATATTATATTTAATATTATACAATTATTTCTTTAATATTTGTGCACAATTCTAAAACGACCTATATTAAGGAACGGATCGGATGGAGGGAGTAGTATGCTATTGTACTTTGCATAAATGTGTTGTGTTGTATTAGTACAGACGAAAGGAACTTAACAATTAATATTTCTCCAGACAATTCTGAGAGGATCATAGCCCCGGGGTTGGAGTAACGGAGGGGATTGGAAACGGAGGAGGAAAATTAGGGTGAGAAAAAATGGTTTTATAATAAGGACTAGTGATTTATTTTGGGTTATTAAAGTGAGGGGGGAAAAGGGTGGTTTTTGTTTTGGTTGGAAAGGGTTGTATAGGGAGAGGTAAAGGGTTAGGAGGAAAGAAAGTAGAGAAAGTAGGAAAGTGAAAGGGAAGAGAGAGAAAGAGTAAGGGGAAGAATGGAGGAAAGGGGTGAGAGAGTGGCGGGAGAGAAGAGAGCAGATGAGTAAGAGGAAAGAAATAAGAGAAGAAAATGCCATTGTTGATTTTAGTCGATCGAGGATCAGTCATCACCCTTTTTTTACTTCACTCGTCTTTCCTTTCTTTTAGACGACGGTTTAAATTATTACATTGTCGTCTATACTTTTAACGACAGATAATATATATAAGCGTCGCTAAAAGTATAGATGGCGATTAATGATGGCAAAACCGCATCGCTAAAGGAGGTGAGATGGTACGGTGAAGATAAGATATGCACTCGATCCGACAATATATATATATATATATATATATATATATATATATATATATATATATATATATATACCGTCCAATTTTAAACTCACCTCTTAAACTCACCCCTTATCTAACATACATTGCTCACCCCTTTAGCGACGGATCGAGCGATTTATTGATTCTGTGGTATATATAGAACAGTCGTCTTTGCTTTTAACGACGGACAACATATAGCAACGGACCGAATCGTTGCCCAATCCGTCGCTAAAGAGGGGTGAGCTTAAGATATATATATACACACGCACACAATTATACATTAACTAACATTATAAAATGACAAAAGGGTAACAAGAATCACAAAAAAACTTGGTATCTCTGCAAATAAATCAAATGTAAATTGTAAATCTAATTAGATAGAACAAGCAAACTTAGATTGTAAACCTGAATTGATAGAACAAGCAGACGTTGCTGTGCTTCTCTGTGAAGCGTTCAAGGAAATGGTTATTGGTTAGAACAGAAACACAAAGTTAACATAAGTTAAAAATATTCATCACCCTTCCCCCAACCACACAAAGTGTACTACTTTTATCCTTGAAAAATTGTAACCAGGCTAGACACAATAGTTTCGAGTTATGTATAACGTGACAAGAAATTTCACTCGATGCATGCCTACATCTATTCATTCGCATTTGCATCCAAGTGAAATAGAGAAACACAATAAGGGGAGCATTGAAAAAAAACGTTGTAATTTACATTGTGACGGGTACTACAAAAGTCAGATCATGATTAAATTCATGAGAACTTAGGTTTAGGCATCGATGAAGCATTTTGATGCACCGGACCAAGCTTTTGGATCCAATGAAGAAGCCCCTTCTTATGGTCTTGACATGTTGGATTTCGTACCAGATTTAGGGTTCCACCACATGCAAGTGAAGACTCGAACTGCTCAAGTACCTTCACAACCTGCCAGAACTCCGGCCTCTTATCTGGTTGTAAGGACCAACATTGCTCAATTAAAGCTCTCATTGCAGGGGAGCAGTCCCCAGGGATAGCTGGTCTCAAATTCTGAAAGATCCCAAATGTTTGATTTTAGAGTTGTGTAATAATACAGAAGGTTGATTTTAATACTAGGAATTAGGAAAGAGTAGAGGAACAAGACGTCCTCGAAAAAAAGTAAAAATTAGAGGGAGAAAACAGAGAAAAAGAAAGCCAAAATTAAATAAGTACTAGTTCTGTATGCATCCTCAAGTTCCATTATAAACTGGTGGATAAACAGAGAATAGTATTTGAATATATATATATATATATATATATATATATATATGGAATGATATCTCAATTACATGTAATTCATGAACAGTTAACAGCCTCATTTTAACAAAATTACGATTATTGTTCATTGGTGAAGAATATGTGATGATAGTTCAACTACCAACAAATGGATATATGTCACTTGATTGAATTGCAATGAAACTTATATATGTTAATTTCAGGACATATACATCCTCAAGATAACAAGAACTAATGCAAACAAGCGTCTTTTCTCTTCCATCTAGTAATCTAACAAAAGTGGAAAACAAAATGACCAATTGTAAGCCATAAAATTGAACTTTCTCAAAGAGTGATAATAAGTTGTAGCAAGGATATTATCTAGAACAAGGCTTCTAATATCATCAAAATATTTGGCTCGCATACAAAGTTGAGTTGTTTGGTTATGCCCACCAAAACTTTTTTTGAGTGACTGAAATTAATTTGTGCCTATGTTTATTCTTTCTGAGGTTTTGAGAAAACAACCAACCCCAAGAAACACACAAAGGGGGAGGGGAGAAAATTGTTTGTACACTGGAGGCTTATTCATAATAACAAACACGTAACTATGACATATACAGAGAAAATAATATAAAGACGTATACATGACAAGATGAGAAATGGTATGGAAGGATCTCAGTGAGCATTCTGAAATTTTTGAATCATAAAAGCAAGATATGAAAATATCCATATTGGAAAGTACCTTATTCACCACAGCGAAAGCAGCTTGTATAGGTGTCATATCTTCGTAAGGAATAGTTCCAGCCACCATCTCCCATAAAATGAGTCCAAAGCCATACATATCCACCTTCCTGCCATATGATTTACGTTTGATCATCTCTGGTGCCATCCAGCGGTAAGTTCCTGGGTCCTCAGCCAGAGAATCACTACATGTCTCCTCACAAGCTATTCCAAAATCTGCAATTTTCAACTGGAAATCCTGATTAATAAGTATATTCTCAGGTTTGAGGTCTCTATGTATGACGCCTTGTGAGTGAATAAATTCCATTCCTCGAGCAATATCCAAAGCCATTGAGATTAGTTTCGGTAAGGGAAGAGTTTTCTGCTCAAGCTTATGCAGGTATGCCCTCAAAGAACCCTCTGAGAGATACTCGGTGATAATGCAGAAGACTGGTGGCTGTCTACATGCTGCAATGAACTGTGTTGTCAAGTGAAAGAGTGAAAATATCAGAAAGGTTCAACAAAGGAAACAAATGTTACACAGACTCGGGTATATGTGCAGGTATCAGGTACGTGTACAGGTATCAGATATTCGATAATCCCAAATTTAGGATATGAAGACTTTAAATGTGTCCAAATATAGCCTGTGTTAAGTGGGCATGTCTTGCATAATTAAATTCAATATATTTTAGATAATCTTGTACTACTAGTGCTCAGATTTTTGCATTAGTAAGTTTATATTAAATGGGATATTGTAGGAAAGAAGTAGGGCTGACAACAGCCAAACTGAACCGGACAAAGGGGTGCTCAAGTTCGACTCAAAAGGTCAAAACCATTGATAAGATCCAACCTAAATTCAAATTACATTTGGAAACCCGAGTGTTCTAGAAATCCCCGCCTAGGCGCCCCCCCCCCCCCCCTGGCATCCCGCCTAGGCGCTAGGCCCCCTAGCACCTCATCTAGGCCCAAGACGGCAACAAAATCACTCCAGGAAATTAGGCGGAGAGATTTTTTATTTATTTTAATAACTACTCAAACCATATCTTGATATATTTATTGTTATAATGATTTACCATATTTATAATACAGGTTGTAACATATCAAATCACAACAAGAAGTAAACAATATTAAGTCAAAATGGATAATTTTATTATAGTTGCAATTTTTTGAACTTTTACCAACTTCAAATTAGATAAATGATGATACATTTATAATATTTAGTTTAATTTAATATAATTCTTAAATTTATTTTTAGTTTCTGAAGTTTTAAAATTGAATTAAATTTTTGAAATTTTGAATTTTATTATTTAATTGCAATATTGTTTATGAATAAAACTAATACGTTAAAAATATGTTTGAACTTTGAACAATTGCATGTTTGTGTTTGAACTTTGACATTAGCAATATGGATATGTGTTTGAACTTTAGGCAAAGACTTTTATTATCTTTATTATAGATTGTTTTGCTTTATATTATTTTGTTTGAATAAATGTAAAATAAAATATTAAAATTGACTTAAAATAAAAAATCTCGTCTAGGCCCCCTAGGCGCTTGACCCTCAATACCTATGCCTGCTTATAATGCCTTTTTAGAACATTGAGAAACCCTACTCAAATTCGATATGTGCGGGTTTCAGGTATATGTGCGTGTTTCAGATCTTCTAGAATCCCAAATTTAGGATACAAAGGTTGGACTTTAGAAGTGTTTAATATAGGCTACGTTAGGTGGACATGGCTTGCTTAATTAAATTCAATATATTTTAGATACTCTTGTACTATTAGTGTTCAGATTTATATATTAGTAAGATAATAATTGAATGGAATATTGTGGGGAAGAAGTAAAGCTGACAACAACCAAACAGAACCGAACAAAGAAGTGCTCACATTCTAGCTCGGAAGGTTAAAATCATTGCTCGGATTCGACTCAAATTCGAATTACATCTGGAAACCTTTCTCATATTCGACTCGGCTTGAATTTTCTCTTACTCGGATTCAGCTGATCTCGAATTATAGTCGAACTATTCACGAGCTTCTAAGTTGAGTTTAAATTCAAGTATGCAAATGATACATACCTTCATAATACATTTAATTTAAAATAAATGTATTAATACTAACAAATGAAAAAATATATTTATGATTACAAGTTTAAAAGTATAAAATTACAAGTACAACTGAAAAATAAAAGGAAGAAACAATAACTAATTATTCTATTTTTACTTTACACGTGTGTATATATATATTATAATTTTTAAAGTATGCATTGGGTATAATTCAAATATGTATGAATCGAGTATGTATTGCAAATCACTGATATTTGAGTAGTTTGAACACTAAAGGGGTCAAATATAATTTTGTGAGATAATATTTAAATTCTAAATCAAACTTTTTTCTACTCAAATTTGGATCATTTTATAAACAAATTCAAGCACCTACTCGAATTTTTTTGAAACAAGCTCGAGTCAAAGCCCGAATTGTTTGGTTCGATTTTCAGCCTTAGGAAGAGGGAGTTTAACCGTCATCTTTATTAAAGAAGCAAGAATTCTCCTTCATTATTGCAAATAACTGAAAAAGCCTTTACTTTCTCTACCATACATACAACTTAAAGCTAGTGTCCGAGAAATGTAGTTCCAACCATTTAGAAGTCCATGTAACATAGAAGGAAGCATATCTCAGACCTGATCAAAATTGACACTCTTTTGCCATGATGCAGAGGTCACCAGGGACGAAGCCAAGATTTGTTATTGAGGGGGGCCAAAAAAAAATTTAACAGCAGAAAATATATTCATTACTAAAAAGTAAAATTTTAACATTACAAAACATATTTTTACTAAAACAAAAAAAATGTAGTAATAGAATTTGTTTTGACAAAGACAACAAAAAATAGCAAAAAAAGTCTTTTAGAACCTATCAAAGCTTCGTCAGACCAAATATACAAGTGAGTCTTACAAAATTTTCAAACCTTGGGGGGGCCGTGCCCCACTCCAGTCTACATGTGGCTCCGTCCCTGGAGGTCACAACCAAATTTTGGAGTAGGACCATCCAGTAAATTCACCAATTCATAAACAACATCTATGGTAAGTGACTAGTATGGATAGGATGTGAACAGCTTTGCCTGGAAGAAAAGGAGGATCTGGACAAAGTTGATGAAATGACTCAAATCATTTTTATGCAGTTAATTAGTTAATGGCAATTAGCTACTTATCAAAAAAAGTACATAGATTTTAACAGATCTTGATTATTGCTTGTGCACCTTCTGGACTTCCCCAAGTCATGGACTGATTAAGCAGAATAAAGTTAAGTGGAAAAAGTTGGTACCTTTATGACATTTTGGTGGTGGAGACGAGTCAAAAGAGTTACTTCTCTTGTGAACTGCTTTTCTAACCGTGCTCCAAGTGCTCCATTTTCGTCATCATCTGGCAACCTAATAATTTTTACAGCAACAGGTTCATCCATATATATCCCATGGTAAAGTTGACTATGTGCCCCATGAGCAAATCTAAGCCCAAGGAATAGCTTTGAGAGATCAACCATCCACTCTTCGGCTGATTCTACAGAGGTGACCCTTACCCCACCATGATCAAAATATTTTGTCCATGTCGACTCCTTCCTGCTCTTTGATTTATCATGAAATTTCATTGAACGCAATTGCCTTAGTGGGCTGATATTGGAGCGCGACTTAGACTCAGGTGCCTTCTTTTCATGGGAATCCTTGCGGAACAACTTGCCTACAACTCCCTTCTCAGTTTCTTTTCTTATTGGATGTGGAGTTGAGAATCTCTTCCGATCAGACCTAGCTTCCTTAAATGTCTGTGAAAGTTTGGTTTCAGGATGAGGTGATACAGCCCTAGGCTTGTTTGTGCTAGGATTTTGCTGAATCAGCGTCACATTAGGTCCTGACCTTTGATTAACAGTTCCAGGTCTCGATTTGACACCTGAAATATGGTCCGACTGAATGGTGAAAGGAGCTGAAACCAATCTGCCAGAGTCCAACCGATGATAAATGGTGTGAGAAAATTTTGTTCTCCGTATCCAAGAATCCTCTCCCCCCATATTTTGGCACGCTTAAAATACCTGGTAATCTCAAATTACCCAATTTTTCTTATCCTCCTTTAGACCAGTAGACAGTTCACAATTAAAATTTTCCTCCAAAGAATCTAGGTAATTTGAAAAGCTCCATATGAACAATTTTTTCAAACCCATCAAAAGGTTAAGAGTAACAAATCAAATGCCACATAATTGAAATATGATAGGCCTTCAAATCCATGCATACAGAAACCAAAGAAAATCAATTAAGCCACAATGAAAATCAGAAAAAATTTCAAAGTTCAACCCCATAAACAAGGATTAAAGCATAGACTGATCTCAAACCTTAATCTCTTCACCAAACATGAGAAAAACTTAATCTTCAAGCAGTCGGAATCAAAATCCCTCATAACCCATCAAAACTAATTAACAAACAAGAGCTACCATCAAAATCAGCTGAATTTTGAGCTCAAACAAATCTCATCCCGAAATTCAAACCCTTTTTAGCCTCAAAGTCAAATACCACCTTCCTTGAAAGCCTGTAATTCCCACATACAAACACAAATTTAAAAAATTAAACAAATAACTAACAAATCAATTAAATAAGCACAACCAACAAAGTATACTCAATTGGATTGAAAATAAAGAAACACCCATAATTAAAAACCCCATCACCCACCAAATAAAAAGTAATAATTCCTTCAAATAAATCATAAACCGTAAACCCATTATTAATTAACTATAATAAACAAACAAACAAACCCCCATTAACTAAAAACACACGCAAACATACATAACAAAGGATCTAGATACTTACCAAAAGGGTATTTCAAATTCGAATTACTGCTCTTATTCTTCACCAGATTCAAAAAGAAAACCCAAATTTTCAATGAGACTCCCAAATAAAATAAATACTACTACAATCCCATACACCGGTAGATGATTCTGTGGGGTCCGGTTTTGTTGCTCTGTTGTGGAAGGAACGGTGGTGTGTGGGACCCACACCCAAAAGTCAAGAAAGAATATGAAGGAGAGGAGAGAAAAAAAAAAGAAAAAAAAAAGGAGAAAAACAAGAAGAGGTATTAAATAATGAGAATACAGGCATCACCATCAAAAATGAGGTACGGAAAATAAAGAGATGCTCCATAATAAATGATTTAAAAATAATAAATGGGGGGTGTTTGTATACGGTGAAACAATACGGTTCGCACGGATATGTTGCGATTCCTGTTTGTTGGTTGGGATAAGGATTAACGAGAAGCAATTAATATTTTTACGTATATTTTATGATATAAGCCGACACTGAATTTCACTTTTATCTGAGAACAAATCATGTAAAATTATCAAAAATATATAAAAATAGTATTCCTACTAATAAAATTCTTCTAAAGGTTAAGCCAGTAGTCTATAATTTTAATATATTTATTCAGTTAAATAATATTAGTGGATTCTTTACTAGTTTAGTGCCATAATTAAAACTAAAATTCATTGAATCGTAAGTTTATTCGGATTGGCAAATTAAGTGAATTTCTTATTTATATTGATAATATAGTGTATGTTTGATTACTCAATGTTTTGTGCATTTAAAAATCCAAACGCATGTAAAAATTATAAGTCTAATACTAACTTATTTGGAATAGTGTTAGACTCAAATCCAACGCATCAAAATTAGTGCAGTTCGTTTGAATTCAATGTCCAAAAATTACAAATGTAATCACCACAAACACTACGAATGCTGGTAGCTAAACAAACTCATAATATAAACTGTACATATAACTTTCGTTACTTACTCATATAATAACCGAATAAATTCATATTGCATTTGAATATTTACCTTAATAATTGACTAAAAATTTTTGTAATATAGCCCAATTAATTAACTATCCTAATAAAATATTATATTCTCAAAGTCTTCCTATAATTAATATTCTTAATAATTAGCCAATTTGGTGAACTTGCTAATAATAAAACAACCAACTAATCAATTTATTCAACATTTAGTCGATTCAAGGGACAGGTGTTGTTTTGTCCTTTGGAGGATTAGTGGGGCATCATGAATATCTTATCTTCTTGTAAAAATAATACTATAAATTTGAAAAGATGACTTTTTATCTTAATGTTCAAGTAAATAACAAACAAACAAAAGTGACATGGATGGTTAGACCGAGTTGCTTTCGTCCGAATGGTATGACTCAATTTATGGTATTTATTTATGAGATTGGAAGTCCGAGTACTGGCATGTTAAAGAAGAGAGTGAGTTTAAAAATTATTAATATAAATTATTTAAAAAAAAATGGCATGGATGTTAGTGCTTAAACACATAGACTAAAAGTTTGTTTAATAAAATATTGTATTCGAATTAATATATTACAAATGATTAAGATGCTATTCTTCTTAAACTTCAAAAACTGAGGCAATGGACCTTTTAAATTTTTTAACCAATAAATATTAATATGGGCTAATATTCCCAAAATTTCGTCCCATTTGAGACACTAACTTAGTAATTTTCCTTTTATTTGTTAAGGCCAGAACAGGAGCAGATCTTTTTTTTTGAACAAAATCCAGGCCCAAATCTTGATGCCAATGCTTGAAATTTAACAAATTGGGGCATCCTGCTAAGCAGCTTGAACTTTAGTGGCATGTTCAAGACATTATCTATCAACATATAGGCTGTAGGTCTAACTTCAGTGCAAGTACATTTCTTCACAAAAACTAGCTAACGTTGTCAAATTAAGATTATTTTTATAATAGATTGTGAGCGTCCATCCGATGATCCAACAGTTTAATGTAGCCTTCATACGCAGCGGTTTATTTTTTCAATGTTCAAAGAGCTTTAATCTCAAGGATAAAACAAATGTCCAAAATACTTTTCTTTATACAAAGGACGCGCGTAGTAAAGACGTAGTTTTTAAGCAAGTCATTATTAACCAGTAAATGCCAAATTCAAATTTATTTTTTTATATTTCTTAAGTTCCGTAGCATTAAATTGCAGATACTAAATACACATAAATTGCTAATAGACGTTTTACTCCTCCTGAACAAAAAGATAAATATATATTATGGGTTATGGCGGTTGAGGGTGGTCCTTCCATCTGCTAAGAAGTTTGGGTTTTGTTTTTGTGGATATTGGTTGTACGTTGTTTCGTAATAATGATTCTGGTGACACGGTCTATTCGGGCGGCCACGAAGTTGAGATTGTTTAGAGATTTCTATATCGCATTAGTTGTGTATTTGTACTTCACCGGGTATTTATTATAAGCAGCACTACCACTGGACACTGGACACTGAACAGGGCAGTCGGTATAACCTACTATACATTTTTTTGGAGTCACAAGCAAAAAAAAAAAAAAAATCGCCTGTCCAATAATTCTGTCCAGCTTTCCTGTCCGGCTAGACTTATTGTTTAACCAATATCTTGCTCTTGCTTTTGATGAACAACAACAAGAAGAAGCTGTTTTTTTTACTATCCTCTATTATTTATCATCTGCAATTTAATACTGCATAGCTTTAAAAATTAAAAATAAAATTAAATTTGGCATCTATAATTTAATATTGCGGACAGATTTACTTAAAAACGAGTTGATCATACATATCGTCCACATTATTAAATTACGAAATAATAAAAATAAAATACAAAAATATATTTAGTTAAAGTGTATCCACATTTATTTTTTTGTTGGAGGGGGGGTACTGGTTTGGAGTTTTCAACTCACAAACATACCTTTTAAGTCCTAAACACATTGTACTATTTTTGTGCTAAGAAGTTTGTATTTCGACGTTGTTCTATTGGAATGGTATTGAAATGGAACGAAACATTCCAATTCTTACCAAATTTAATTTGAGAAATTTATTTCTTCAGTAATGGTATAAAATGACTCATTTAAGGCACAAACATATCAAAACAAACAACTCTCAAATTTTTGGAAAATTTTATTTTACCACTCATAAATTAACCTTTTCTGTTTTCCCGTTTTCACCCATCTTAATTCACATCATTCCCCAAAATCATGATACTATTTTTTTTATCAAAAGATGCATCTAATTTCCTCTTCTTCTTTTTCTAAAGTAAGTAAAATCCATGATACTATTTTTAATTTTTTATTTTTAGCTTGTAGTGTAGCATTAATAAAATCCTTTTAACTGTAATTTATAGTAATCATTTTATATATATATATATAAGTTTTCACTTCACTAACTCCATTATACATAGAAAAACATCTCTGTTGTTACTACAATTACTATATGAACAAAAAACAAAGCCTCACAAAACTTCAACAGCTGCACAATGCAAGCTTGGCAACTTCTCTAGCAAATCCACCGTGAGCATGGATGCCCTTGGGCGCATGCGGCTGGAATATTCAGCGGCCGTCGACAAGGGACGTGAAGTGGCCTTACGTTCCGAAATCCTTAACCACTTGGCTTCCATATACTTGTGCTTCCTCCATGGTCCCATGTGCATTTTCTTCTCCTTCATGCATTTTTTAGCAGCTGAGCACAAAATCTTAACAAGGGACACTAATCTTTCCACTTTTCCTATAAACACTTCTGGTAGCTTGCTAATTAGTTGATTATATTCTTCGCTTGCTCTGGCCATCTCAAATTCCCCCCGAAAATTCAACTCGATTATCACCCGTACCTCCCCTTTTTTTGAGTTATCCACCACATCCACAAAGTTGTGTTCCCCTGCACAGCACATATATGGTAAAATTCATCCGTTTTCATGGTAAGTCGATCAATTGACCAATACAGTGCTGACACGCAGGGAGATCACCTTCTACCTGCGTGTCGACACTGTATTGATCAATTGACCACAATTAACTTCATACTAACTACTCCCGTAAATTTGATAGTTCCACAAAGTCATTTCTCACATGAGATGGAGTAGATTGTTGTTGAACTCTTGTACACAATTTTGAAAGGTGATTGATTAAAGTAATACTGGTTATTAAATTAATTATTACCTGATGGAATATCTGGTAAGCTTTTCCACTTGGACTTGCAAATGGCAGAATTGAAACCTGCATTTTGAAGGCAACTACTAACTCGTTTCATAAGGCAATTCCGGCAACCGCCGAATACCGGTTTCTGACAACTACATACATTTCCGGCCTCTCTCAGTGCTTCTTTTGTGCAGTTGCTGATTCTAGATTCCAAACAACTTGCTCTGTATAAGGCTGCCTGCAGATTAATTCATCAAAATATAAATATATATATTTTTAATTTTTTTTACCATACTAAAGTGATCAAATCACTATATTAAAATTATGCCCACTAATTTCTGCAATTGAAAGAGAATAATATATTATATATATGAGCATTTAATATCATAATTAACTTTTTTAGAAGGTGAATTGAATAGCAACAAAAAACTCTACGTGAACATAAAAATTAGATACAGATGTATTTGAATTTTATTTAATTATATTTTGACCTTAATAGTGAGTAAAAATTTGTGAAGTTCAAATACATTCGTCTTCAATTTTCATGTCCATGTCCATCTAAAAGAGGTCATTAATATTACCTGTAAAAGTTGGTGTTGATTATCCCAAAAGCTCTTGTTATCTTCAACAATGCTACCGGAGTTTTCTCGCTCCTCCTCGTCTTCATTGTGGCCTTCATTCTCATTATACCCGTTGTAAATAATGCTTTCCGGTGACCCTTCACCTTCTTGTTCATGAAGAAACCCGAAAACCGTATCGGACAAACTCATCGCCAGTTCATCGGGAAACTCAACTTGACGAGCATCATACGTAAATATCCGGTGGCTCATCGGAATTCTAGCAATTGCTCCGGCCATGTCCTCTCTCTGTTGTTATTTCTGCCTCTCCTCAAATGCCTCCTCGTTCTTTTTTGGCAAGTGAAAGATATACTACTGAAATTGGTTTATAAAGGCATTTGGCGTCAAGGCTTTTGGACCATTTTCTTACGTGGACGAACAAATCTTCACGCACATGCGGACCAAACCAACCGTCCACGTGGCACTTACACATTGGACATTATTAATCGGGTGGGTTAAACAGCAAGGATCCACGTTAGTCTTTAGTCAATTATTTTGATCTACTCCGCATTCCAATGGATATACTAGAATATTTATGTTCCAAATAAAATATTAAAAAATAGTCATGTTTAACTCGGTCTTATTTAAATTAATCAAGTAGTAATTCACTATAGAAAATTGATATTCTTACATTAAAAAAATATTTTATAAGTTTCCCTACAATCTCTATAGAATCCCAGCAGTTGACGCAATGGTTCAAAGTCGTCTTGGGATAAGTTGTAAATCCGAACATCTTAGATTCTCCTATTACAATGCAATAAATTATCGAGGCAGAAATGTTCATGGGTAACGGACCGCCAGCAAAAACTGGTTCAAAAAAAAGACTAATTCAAATTGAGGAATTAGTCCGATTGCAGTTGAGAAACCCCACATTATCAAAAAAAATCTCTCCAGTTTATTCCTTAATCAGTTTCCAAATTAATTCTCCTATATAACCTAGGATTGAAATACATTTATAAATTTATTGCATTGTAATAGTGTAGAATTTTTTTTTTTTTTTTGGGGGCGGGCAAGGAAGCGGGCGGGGAATTGTTTACAATATTTATAAATTTGAAAATTTTATTTTATTTCATGTATTTCCTAAATATAAAGAGTGTTAAATTAATAGTGATAGTTTGATAATGAGATTATATTATTAAATTCGAGCATATTATTTCATTTCATTTTATACATACATTCGTTAATTAAAAAATGACACCTCTTTTTGTCAAACATATATATATATATATATATAAGACAAACAGAAAGTATATTAATTATTATATTAGTTAAAACATAAAATATAGCGTTTTATATTTTGATATCCAAAAGACAGAGAAAATTAAGTAAACTCTTTTTGTGAACCGCTAGAGTATAAAGTTTGAGTTTATTTTATTTATTTTATTGTTGTTGTTTATCCGATTCTAATCTAGTGGGTAAAAGACTTCAAAATACCTACTGGATAATGGGACCCACCCCCAGTGAGATGACAGCCACATATTGAAACGTGTGATGATCTGGAACGTTGATGCTTAGGTTTATCCATTTAGTTGGGACCCACTTGCTGGCTTACTTACCGATATCTGTTCCCTTGTGGCCCACAAAGTGGTAATGAGATAGTGGATAGATGTTTGGAATGTGTTGCATACGCGGCGTCTAGTCCAATATTACTATTGTTGGATAGAATTAGACAAATATGGCCATCAATTATTTCGAGTTGAACGTGGTATGCATGGGCAAATAAGTCATTTTCTTTGTATAATCATTTTGGACCTAGAGCAAACTTTATAAACATGTTATAAATCTTTTTTCTTAAATTAACATTGGGTTACATAATAACACTGCCACTAACTTTGTTTTGCTGTTTGCTTTGGTTTTTTACTGACAAGTGGACATGGTGTTTTATGATAGAGCAAACAAAAAAAATGATGACTTGCTTAGAAAGTTTTTTATGGAAAATATTTAGGAGTGTTCAAGATGAAGTTAATTTTGGTCAATTGATCAATCTAATATCGAAAGTGATCTCTCTTTTCTACGTTATCGATCAGACGTGTTAATCGATTCTTGCATCTATGAAATTAACTTCATAGTAACCGGAAAGTCCAGGATCCTTTGGCTCAAATATCTTTTAAAAAAATTAAAATGAATTAAAAATATTTGAAAAATAATATACATATCGAGAGGTTGAATTGCAGTCAATGTGAGAATCTATGCAATAAGATATGATAAATTAGGATGAGACATATTATCCTATGTATGCACATAAATCACAATTATTATTCGACTAATTTTTTTTGCAATGCATAATCGGAGTCAAACTATTTATTGTAACTTCAAAGAACACTTTAAAAATTACGTTATTTTATGTTTATACTTGTATTAATTTTAAGTGGTCTCTTTGATATTTTCACATGAAAATTGTTGCTATACATCTATAGCGACAATTTTTATATAAAAATATTAAAAAATCATGTAAAAATATCAATTTTTTTAATTTATCTTTCATTTTTTATTTTTTTTATTTTCTAATTTTAAAGTCCGTGAGATATATAGGAATCACTTACTAATCCTCGAGTAGTTTGTTGCGTTTAGTAATATTGATAATTTGGATTGTTGGCATGTAATTATTTGGGTCTAGTCAAGGTGTAGTACAATCTATTTAATGGACCGGATTTAGTGTTGGCCCATATACGTTTATTATTTATTTGCTCAAATAGTCGGAGAGTCCTTATTAAAGTAAGATTGCGTTCCCTTATTTGGTGGGATTAGGAGATCTAACTTTGAAATGAAGGAAGCAATCAATCATTAATTGCAGTAATAAGGTGATTTTGAAAAGGACTCCTGCTCCTTGTTAGATTCGGGTGGACATGACTTTTATAAATACAGCATGTACTCTCCATACTATTTTAGTAGATTTCTCATCTCTCTCCGTGATTTTTGTTCAATTAGGTTTCTAAGTAAATTATTGTGTCCATATTTTATATCTTTTATAATGATGTGTGTATGTTTATCTGTGTGTATTTCGTGAGTTTGATTTAACAACAATACAATCAAATTATTAGCGTGATTTTGATCTGCTGTTTTAGTGATTTTGTCAGGCGTACAAAATTTGACGTTAATAAGGATTATAGCTAATGAGTTGGAAAGTTTATTGAATTGGACATAATGATAATATTCTTTAATAAAACGTATCTTCTTTTAAAACGTACAATATACATTTTTTGGCTATTTGAGTGATTTGAATATTTTAATGATAAATTATGACATAGTCAATTATGTGACGCTCCCAAAATAGGTATACAACACTCATTCTAAGTCGTCAAATACATGGTACAGAAATAACTACAACTTTATTAATACAACATAAAAACTGTAATACAAATATTGTCATTTAGACAATATCCACACTCAAATAAGTCCTCATTACAATTATTAATACACTATTTTACATAATAGTGAGGACTACTAGAACAACTTTTAGAACCATCATTCCACACCCCGACCAGTACTCGCTACATTCTCGCCTCCTGAGAAGAAAAATGGAACAACAAGGAAAAGGGTGAGCTCAACTAGCCCAGTAAAGAACATTATGACTAAGATAATATAGATATGAATTTAAAAGTTCATCGCCAATATTTTATCCCTGTAACATCAATCAATATATATCTGGAATCAAATATTCATCTTTGCACTACAGGCCAAAGATATTCATCAGTTGGTCATGTCCATCTAAACACCTGTTCATCTTTGCACTACGGGCCAAAGATATTAATCAGTCGTTCATGTTCATCTCAACACCTGTTCATCTTTTGCACTACAGCCCGAAAGATATTGTGACGCCCCCAAAATTAGGTATACGCACCCATCTTAGGTCGCCACTTACATGGTACATAAATTCAAATACAACTTACTAATATAACTCGTAGTATACAATACGACATAAATCGTGAAGTTTGAATACAAATATTGTCTACTAGATATTATACAAAACTCAAAAGGAGTCCTCATTACAACTATTATCACACTATTTCACGAATAGTGAGGACTACTAATGCTATCCTCTGGACCATTACTCCGCTCCCCGACTCGTCCAAATTTATGTTCTCATTTCTCAAGAAGAGAAACGGTGAAAGAAAAGGGTGAGCTCAACTAGCCCAATAAGAAATATTATGACTAAGATAATGCGAATAAATTATCATTAGCCTTGAACAATGTTAAAACCGATAAAATACAATAGATAAACCACTTTAATCTGCGGTGAATATCTGATCCATTAAAAGAGTCAAGTAGAAAATAAAATCTCTACTATCTTTTAGGTTTTAAAAGGTTTTCATAAATTTTATCATTAAGACTCGGTTTAATTAATAAACCACAATATCTAATTATCCTCGCACTACGGTCAAGGATTTTCATCAAATTATCAATGGTCATGACTATACTTAAATCACCCCAGTCATAATCATACCAAAACTATCCATCAACGCATTGCATTCTGGCCACCGAGGGACTTTTGTCACATCATTTATATCAAGCCATGATTATACCGAATGAACCCCGGTCATAATCATACTAAGTTCATCTATGCACGTAAGCCAAAGATAACTTTCAACATAATATAAACATGAGGATGATGACAATGATATACTGAATTCAATAAAACAAGTTCAAGAATTAATTTATCTAGGAATTATTAACGTCCAAATTGTCAACAAGATCTTTGCTTTGTAGAGTAAAATTCAAGAATGATCGGAAGAATATTTCCATGAAAGATATCTTTGGATGAAACGCAAATATCAAGAATATTCTACTAATTTCATGGAGTATAGAAGTCAAAGTTTTAACCAACTGGGTATAATTAAGAATGGAATAACAAAGGAAATCACCACGCATGCGGTACTTCGCATGTATGGGTTATTCCAACGAAATAATAATAACGGAACCAGTCGGTGAAATTCACAAGCGGGATGTTCCAACAGAAATAATAAAGATGGAACCCGGATCCGGTGTAAAACACACACACTAGGATATTCCAACGAGAATGATAAAAGCAGCGGAACTAGGTCCGGTGTAAAAACACATGCACGTGATGTTCCAACAGTAATAATAATAAAAAGATTTTAACCAGTCCTGTAAAACACATGAGCGAGATGTTCCAATGCGAATAATAGAAGAATGTCACCAAGTATAGGGTAAACCACTTATACTGATTATGTATAGGGTATGCACAGCGTATCTGAGTTATTCCAATGTAATAATAAAGAATGGAATAACAGAGGATTTCACCAAGTATATGGTATGCCACGTTATACAAAGTTATTCCAATGTAATAATAAGGAATGGAATAACTCAAGTTCTCTTCATAAATCTGAAAAACTAATAATATCCTTCTTACCGTAGTAAAGACACTTTGGATATCAAAGTAGTGAAGTACGAATACTCTTCTTCTTTTTCTCTCTATAGATTTTCTCTCTATAGTTTCTCTCTATAATTTCTCTCTCTAGAGTTTCAAATTGAATTAATAAGAAAATAATGAAGGAATGAGCTTATTTATAGGAAAATAGAATGCATAGTAATTAATCCATGAATCGGTCCAGTTGATTTACTTTAATCGGCGGTCCATATTTAAAGCAAAATCTTTTAAATAAAATATAATATATTCTATTTATATAAAAATATTTTACTATGCAAACACTATGCAACACTATGCAACACTATGCAAAACACTATGCAAAATACTATGCATAATAAAATATAATATATTCTATTTATAGAATAACATTAATAAAGTATTCAGTTTTATATAAAAAGATGTTTCTGTTTTATTACGTTAATAATACGAATTAAACAAAACGTCATTATCGCTATAATAATTCATATTATTAATCGACAATAATGGAATCAAACTAAGTGACTTCTCACATAAGCATCAATAATTAATACCGTGTGCTACTATGCAACCACACGTATTACTATACTTTTACTACCGAGTAGTTCAACAGTATCAACGGTAAAACTTCCGCCGTTATTTTAATAAAATATTTTTGTCGTTTTCTCAATCCGAAAATAATTCTGTTGTGGGGTCCACCAATGATTGAGCCGTTGTACGAATATTCCCTGCTAAACCAAATATTCCTCGACCAATCAAATATAATATAACTGTAAGACCCCAACTTAGTATTAATGAAATTTAATTTTCCCTATTTATTATTTTTAAATAGTAAGGGTTGATTTGATTAATGTGGATAGTTAAGGGTAAAATACGCAAATATTTCAAAATAAGCAAGTGGTTATAAAATATTCATTGTTATCGGAGAATATTCGTTTGGTCGTGGAATATTAAATCGTCGGGGAATATTAAATGACGACAACAAGCAATATGTATATGGGCCCATAACGAAAAAGCGATTGGATGAAAAAAATGATAAATATAAGTTGTTTAAAAATAACGGTGTAGTTATTACCAATTAATCTTTGTTAAAATACTCGGTGGTTAAACAACGGTGAAGACACGGTATTGCACCAATTATTGATTCTTACGTAGAAGACACTACTCAATAATGGTTACGATAATTACTTGCTCGATTATTTTATTGAGTTAATAATTGCTTTAACGCGTTGATATTTTATATTCTTTGTTTTCAATAATTGTCATTACACGGTATTTTTCATTATTGAAGCAATAATTCATATTATCTGAATAATATTATTAGATAACATTATTGGCAATGTCTAGAAAGTTCTGTCTAAGGAGAGGTTTGGTCACCTAATTGCGCGCCAGTAAGAAGAAATTCTTATTGGAAAGCCCCCTCTTTCCTGAGAACTGTCTGGTTGTCAATATTGTGATTCTGTAATATTATTTGTGAATAATTAATTATTGATTCATATGATGAGGAAAATATTGATTTTATGTGGATATAGATGGAGAAAAATTTTAATGTGACAATTGTTGAAAATTGAAATTTTATCTTTTTCTGATAAAATAATTCATTTAAATATATTATTATATTTTAATAATATAATAATGGTGATATTTTTACAACGAATGTGGGATATATGAGTATACGAGGAGGAAGAGTATTTTTGTTGCAATAAATGTTTAAAACATGTTAAACATGTCAGTGGACCCCATTTATTATTTGAAATTTGATTATAACTTTGTAAAATCGCCTGGTTGTGAATTTCGTCAATTTGTGTTTGGAATTCGGAAAAACTTTCTTTTGTAAAGTTGTAGAGAATTGAATTTCCTATAAAAACTCATGAGATTTGAATTTTCGATAAAAGGCTATTTATTATGAATTATTGAAGTTACGAAGTTCCAAAATAATTAATTTTTGGGAGTTTTAGTTAATTATTTTGAGAAAATGTTTTTTGCAACTAAGTTGGCCTCACATGATTCAAATGGGCTGAGATCAGTTGTCTAAGGTGGGCTAAAGAAAATGTGAAAAATATATTAATATTATATTCAATTTTCTACTTTGGTGTTCTAAGCATTTTCCTATAAATAGGGTCTTAGGTTAGAATTGAAAACACACCGTAAACCCAAGTTTCTCTCTATTCTCTCTCGATATATTGAGCGTATTCTTGTGAGTATACTTTGAGTATTGTTAGGCGGTGCAAGTAAGTTCCCTTCAAAGACTATAAATTATTCCAAATTATAAGTCTTAATCTTTCGAGGTAAGGGATGTTATTTTCTTCTCAAATGATATTATTTCTTCAATATCATTATCTTTGAAATATTGGTTGAAACTTTTTATCAAATTTGGAACTTTTCCATGTCGGGTTACTATTCATGAAGTTATTATTCATGAGTTACTATTCACGAGAGTTCTTATTAAGCGAGTTCTTATTCACGAGTTACTATTCACGAGTACTATTCATGAAGCGTGAAGATGTTTTTGAGAAATTTCTATCTTTTGGTGTCTGATTACTATTCACGTATCTGCACTATTCAATAGAAAAATAAAATTTCTTCTTTTTGTCCAAAATATCTATTCTGGATACTAGCTTTGATTGTATCCATGTTTTGATCATTCTTGAATTTTACACCACTATGATTATTTTTGAGGTATTTTTGAACATGGATAAAACAAATTACGAATCCTTAATCCTTAATCCTTGTCATTTTGCTTCACTGGATTCGTTTCTTTAAAAATATTTTTCATCATCCTCAGTCTTAAATGATGATATTATTGAATATCTTTGGCTTTAGTCAAAGATGAATGATTTCTGAAGAATCTCTTTGGTCAGTAGTGCAAAGATGAACAGTGTTTAGATGAACATGACCAACCGATGAATATCTTTGGCACATAGTGAAAAGATGAATGATTTCAAGAATATCTTTGGTAGTAGTAGTGCAAAGATGAACATGTGTTTAGATGAACATGACCCGGTGATGAATATCTTTGGCTGTAGTGCAAAGATGAATATTTGATTCAGTATGTATATTGATTGATGTTACGGGGATAAAAGATGAGCGATGAACTTTTAAATTCATACACGGAAGATAGTAGTTTGCATTCTCTACTTAACTCTTCTAATGAATTATTATTTCATTGCGAATATTGATTTAAAATTTGTTGCCTATTATATTCTATTAGATTTTTCCTGTTGAAGACTAACGGTAATTTGTTGTATATTATCTTAGTCATAATATTCTTTATCTTGGGCTAGTTGAGCTCACCCTTTTCCTTTTTGTTCCATTTTTCTTCTCGTGAGGCGAGAATATAAGCGAGTGCAAAGTCGGGTATGGAATGAAGGTTTTAGAAAGAATTGTTTAGTAGTCCTCACCATTTTTGTAAAATAATGTATCAATAAATGTGATGAGAATTTATTTGAGTATAGATATTGTCTAGAAGATAATATTTGTAGTCAAACTCACGATTTCTTGTTGTAATAATAAAGTTGTAGTTGTTTATACATACCATGTATTGACAACTCGTAATGGGTGATGTATACCTATTTTGGGGGCGTCACGATTCTTTATCGAGTTTAGGGATATGATCTCCATGGAGATCGGGAATAGAACTAGGAGGGAGAGACGAGTAAATCCTTCGCTAGTGTGTCCTACCTAAGCTTATTTTTTAGTTGGTCAAGATATAAGGATATTATGTGATATATTGATTTCCTTAATTAACCCTTGTTTTATGGCAAGATTTGAGAATGTCGTGAGAATATTAACAATGGAAATGAGACCGTGTGACGCCTTTATACTCACCAACGAGGAGAGCGTGCACAGCAAAGTAGCAATGTTCTCATGTGAACAACACCACCGAAAGCGAGATGATGAACGAGGGGATGTTTAGAAGCTTTTGCGCTTCGTGCAAAATCGCACGAGGAGACTCGTGTTCAAAATCTGAGAGGAAATGATAGCAATTCACGGGTTGTCACAACCAAGCGCTTCAAAGAGTTGGGACCACGAATTTAAGGAAAAGCCGATCCGATCATGGCGGAAACATGGGTCAAGTAAATTACCAAGATATTCGATGTCTTGGGATGCACGGAGGAACGAGAGGTTCCATTCGCCACCTTTATGTTCCGTGGCGAAAGACTACTTGGTGGAGTCTGTGAAGCGTACCCATCCAAACCGCACTCAAAGATGTCTTGGGAAACGTTTGAAACTATTTAATGACAAATACTTTCCCGAAAGTGTTCGCTATATGAAGGAAGTGGAGTTCATCGATTAGAAAGCAAAACAACACGACGGTGTCTCTCAAAGATGAGGCAAAGTTTGCGAGTTATCGAGTTTGCACCTCATTTGGTGGAGAATGAGGAACGATGACGCGGATGTTTCTTAGAGGTTTGAAACCCAAGATATGTAAGTATCTCATTTCTCATAAATTTTCTCTATTCGAGATGTTGTCAATGTGGCTCGATTATTAGAGCGAGATAACGAAGTACTGCCAACCGAGGACCATAACCAGGATCGTACTCAGAGATAGCGAACAATGTAATAATGATAACCAAATGAGAAAGAAACAGATGGACAAAAATGGTAACCACTCGGGTGGTAATCATGGCCATGAAAATAAAAGAAGCGAGTCAGAGGTGATGACGACCCCAAAATAGGTCCATTCCATCCAACCCATTCTCGAGTCGCCAAATACATGGTATGTAAACAACTACAACTTTATTATCACAACAATAAAATCGTGAGTTTAAATACAAATATTATCTTCTAGACAATATTTATACTCAAATAAATCCTCATCACATTTATTGATACATTATTTTACAATAATGGTGAGGACTACTAAACAACTCTTTCTAGAACCTTCATTCCATACCCACTAAAGATTCGCTACATTCTCGCCTCCCGAGAAGAAAAATGGAACAACAAGGAAAAGGGTGAGCTCAACTAGCCCAAAGAAAGAATGTTATGACTAAGATAATATACAATAAATTATCGTTAGTCTCCAACAGGAAAAATCTGATAGAATACAATAGACAACAAGTTTCGATCAATATTCGCAATGAAATAATAATTCATGTAAGAGTTACGTAGAAATGAAATCTACTATAATCTATGAATTTAACAAATCCATCATCAATATTTTATCCTCAGTAACATCAATCAATATTCATCTCAAATCAATATTCATCTTTGCACTTACGTGCCAAAGATATTCATCAATCGATTATGTTCATCTCAACACTGCTCATCTTTGCACTAAAGGCCAAAGATATTCATCAGTCGGTCATGTTCATTTAAACATCTGTTCATCTTTGCACTAAAGGCCAAAGATATTCTTCCGAAATCATTCATCTTTGCACTACAGGCCAAAGATATTCAATAATATCATCATTTAAGACTGAGGATGATGAAAAATATTTCTAAAGAACGAATCCAGTGAAACAAAATGACAAGGATTAAGGATTCGTACTTTGTTTTATCCATGTCCAACAATACCTCAAAAATAATCATAGTGGATATAATCAAAGCTAGTATCCAAAATAGATATTTTAGACGAAAAGAAAAATTTTCATTTTTCTATTGAATAGGCCAGATTTTGTGAATAGTGCCAGATATCGTGAATAAAGGCCGTATACGTGAATAAGAATCTCACACACCAAAAGATAGAAATTCCACAAAAAAAATATTTTCACACTTCATGAATAAGACTCGTGAATAGTAACTCGTGAATAGTAACTCATGAATAAGAACTCATAGAATAATAACCCCCACATGAAAAAGTTCCAAATTTGATAAAACTTCAGATCAACATTTCAAAGATAATGATATTGAAGAAATAATATCATTACGAAAAAAAATAATATCCCTTACCTCAAAGAATCGAAGATTTCCGGAAGGAAAGGTCAAGGATGATCTTTGAATGAAACTTGTACCGAATAAAGAACTCTCAAAGTATCTAAATACTCACAAAATACGCTCAATAATATAGAGAGAGAAAGAGAAAAACTTTGTTTCGGTGTGATTTTCAATTCTAACTTAGCCCTATTTATAGGAAAATGTTAAATACCAGAGTAGGCAGACTTGACCATACACGATGGCTTTTACTTCTCTACTATTGCCACCCACCACATTTGAAATAAAATTCAGCACATTTTTTTCACCAACCACAAGTGGGGCCCACTCAATTCTAGAATTTTCCACCAAAATTAATTATAAACCTAATTTAGAATCCGACACCTCTTAAAATTCACAACAAATCATTCGTGCATTTTTAACGGTTCAAAATTTGTGGACATATACTCAACTTATGTATGTATAACATATCCAAAAATTACAACGATCCAACGGTCGGATTAAAAATTATAACCCCTGAATATATCTCAAAACCCCGATTTGATTTTTAATACCTCCAATCCGATAAAATACCGATAAAACACCTCAACATTAATTCCTTCATTAATAACCACATAAATAAATCCATCATTTATATTCATATAAAATAAATATTTCCTTATCATATGAATCAATAATTAATTATTCACAAATAATATTACGTAATCACATTTATGATGAACCAGTGCATTACCGGGAAAGAGGGGCTTTCCATAAGGATCTCTCCTTATTGGCAGCGCAATTAGGTGACCAAACCTCTCCTTAGATGAACTTTCTAGACATTGCCAATAATGTTATCTAATAATATTATTCAAATAATATGAATTATTGATCCGATAATGGGAAATCTCATGTGCGTTGACAATTATTGAACAACAATAATATAAAATATCAACGCAGCAATTATTGAATCAATAAAATAAAATATTGAATAAAGAATTCACTGTGAAAATTATTGAAGTAGTGCCATCTTACGTGCGAATCAATAATTCAACAATCTTTATGTATCTACCGTATCTTCGCATGCAACCACGCCAGACATCGTATTTTTAACCACCGGGTATTCCAACGATCTTAACGGTAATAACTACGCCAATTATTTATAACCACCCAAACTTTGTCGCTTTTCCTTATCCAATCGCTTTCACATGGGCCCACATTACGATGGCTACTGTCGTATTTAATATTCCCGACAATGACGAATATTCCACGACCAAATGAATATTCCCCAAAAATGAATATTTTATAACCACTTGCTTATTTTGAAATATTTGCATATTTAACCTTTAACTATCCACATTAATCAAATCAACCCTTACTATTTCAAAATAATAAATAAAGGAAATTCCTTTTATTTAAAAAAATTTGAGGTCTTACAGAGGAGATTTTTAAAAGAGGAGATTTAACAACGACCGTATGAAGACGACAGTCACGTAAGCGAATCGGTTCTACAAGGAGGAGAAACAACCACCGGTCATATATATTACAAATGCGGAAAAGAGGGACATATCGGTCAAACCGCCCACAACAGTTCAAGGTATGCTATAATTGTGGAAAGGAAGGACATATCGCCGAGATTATCACATGAGCGAAACCTAGTTCAATGGGGGACGGTGACTCAAAAGATCGTCCCCGAAAAGTCAAAGTCAACGATTCCGGAAGAGCGTTTGTTGTGATCGGTCATAATGCGAGAACCCAAACGAGGTGATCACGGTAAGCTATTTATAAATTCTTGCGAAGTTTATACCTTACTTGATACTGGTGCTACCCATTCATTTATCTCTCCCGCTTGTGCTCAACGCTTAAACTTGACTCGGGAGAAATTAGACTTTGACCTATCTCGTGGAAACTCCGTTAGGAGAAACTTTCATCACATCCACTGTTTATAAATCTTGTTTGATTCAAGTTGGCACCATTACCTTACTTGTTGACCTTATCTCTTTAAAGATACTTGCTTTTGATGTGATTTTAGGGATTGATTGGTTAACTACTCATCATGCCAAAATTGATTGTTTTCGTAAGGTTGTTAGTTTTCATATTCCTAACCAACCTGTTTATGCAATTCAAGCAACTAAACCATTAAAATCAATCACCGTCATATCTAATCATAAAGCTATTCGTTTATTGAAAAACGGATGTCAAGCTTTCTTAGCCCATGTTATGGATTTGAATAAAGACACGCCAAATTTGAATAATATTCCTGTTGTTATTGACTTTCCCGACGTTTTCCTCGAAGAACTTTCCGGCCTACCCCGAACGTGAAGTTGAATTCTTTATTGATCTTGAACTTTGGTACAAAGCCCATTTCTAAAACCCCATATCGAATGGCTCCTATTGAACTTGAGGAGTTAAAGGTCCAACTACGAGAATTGTTGGACATCGGTTTCATTAAATCCTAAGTACATCTCCTTAGGGTGCTCTGTTTTATTCGTAAAGAAGAAAGACGGGAGTATCGACTTTAGTATTGACTATCGGAATCGAACCATGTCACCGTCAAGAATAGGTATCCTCTACCTCGTATTGATGACTTGTTTGACCAATTCAGCGAGGCACAATTCTTTTCAAAAATCGATCTTCGCTACGGATATCATCACCAAGATTAGAACGAGGATATTCCAAAGACGCCTTTAGAACTTCGATGCGGGCATTTTGAATTCTTAGTCATGTCTTTCGGACTGACTAATGCTCCTAACGACTTTCATGGATATGATGAACCGAGTATTCAAGGAATATTTGGATCGGTTTTGTTGTTGTCATTATTGATGACATCCTTATATATTCCAAAAGTCGTGAAGATCATGAGCACCATTTGAAGTCGGTACTCCAAAGGCTTCGTGAAAACAAACTATATGCCAAATTAAAGAAATGCGAGTTCTAGCTTGAGGAAGTAGCATTCCTTGGGCACGTGGTGTCGAAACATGGAGTATCTGTTGATCCGTGAAGATTGAAGCAATACTGAAGTTGGAACAACCGAAAGTCGGTGGCCAAAATCACGTAGCTTTTGGGCTTATTTGGTTATTATCGGAGATTCGTGGAAGGGTTTCTCGAATCGCTACTCCATTAACTCAATTAACTTCGGAAGGATACAAAATTCGTTTGGAGCGAAGAATGCGAGAAGAGTTTCGAAGAGCTTAAGAGGAGACTTATTTCGGCACTGTTCTAACAATACCATCCGGTTCGGATGGATTTGTTATCTCTGACGATGCTTCGAGCAAAGGGTTAGGATGTGTTCTCATGCAACGTGGGAAAGTCATAGCCTATGCCTCGCAACAACTTAAAGAGTATGAGAGGAATTATCCTACTCATGATCTAGAGTTAGCGGCAATCGTTTTTCGCTTAAAGATATGAAGGCACAATCTATATGGGGAGAAAGTGGAGATATATTCGGACCATAGAAGCCTTAAATATTTCTTCACTCAAAAGAACTCAACATCTTGGCGGCCGACGTTGGCTCGAGCTATTGAAAGACTACGACCACACTATTCAATACCATCCTGAAAAAGCGAACGTGGTAGGCGGCGCGTTGAGTAGAAGATCATATCAGAGAACGAGTGTGATGATGTCAAGTATACGATAGAGCCAACTTTAATAGAAAAAGTTAAGGTTGCTCGAAGCCACCTGACGAAATGATGCGTATGAAGAAGAAAAAGTACAAGAAGGAGCTATTCCTAAGCGAGAATTGATGAAGAAGGAATACTTGAGTTCACTCTAGACTTTGTGTTCCTAACGACTCGATTTGAAGTACAAGATTATGATGGAGGCGCATGATACACCATTTGTAATCCATCCTGGAAGTACTAAAATGTATCGTGATCTTGACATACATTTTGGTGGAACAATATGAAGAGAGATTGCAAAGTTTATCTTAATGTGTTTAACTTGTCAACGTGTAAAAAAGCGGAGCATCTGGTACCTAAGGGTCCGTTGCAACCACTTGAGATTCCGAAATGGAAGTGGAAACACATTACCATGGATTTCGTTACGTGTCTTCCTACGGTTTCTCAGGGCATCAATGCTATTTGGGTTATTGTTGATAGATTAACCAAGTCTGCTTTCATTTCTTGCCGACACGGAGACTTATTCCTTGAACGTCTTGCTAGTATGTACGTGAATGAGATTGTGAGGTTGCATGGCATGCCTGTATCCATAGTTTGGATCGTGACCCAAGATTCACTTCAAGATTTTGGGTTAGCTTGCAAAAAGCTATGAGCACGGATTTGCGATTTAGTTCGACATACCATCCCCAAACAGACGGACAATCGAGAGGACTATTCAAACTCTTGAAGATCTATTAAGACTCTGTGTCCTGACATCAAGGGTAGTTGGGATAAGTATTTACCATTGGTGGAATTCTCCTACAACAACGCTTATCGAGGCAAGTATAGGTGTGGCTCCATTTGAAGCATTATATGGACGAAAATGTCGTTCTTCAATATGTTGGGATGAGGTGGGTGAAGCAACATTGTTGGGACCCGAGTTAGTACGTATGACTACCGAAAAGATCCAAATGATTCGACAACGTATACAAACGGCACAAGATCGACAAAAGAGTTATGCGGATCTTCATCGAAAGGACGTGGAATTTAATGTAGGGGATCATGTATTGTTGCGAGTTGCTCCATGGAAGGAGTTACAAGATTTGGGAAGAGAGGAAAGCTCAATCCACGATTTATTGGTCCATTTCAAATTCTTGACCGAGTAGGAAATGTAGCCTATAGACTTGCGTTACCTCCGAGTATGTCTCGTGTTCATAATGTGTTTCACATATCTGTACTTCATAAATATGTGAAAGACCCGAACCACGTTATTGAGTTAGAACCGGACGAGATAGCCGAAGACTTAACGTATGAGGAGGTAAGTGTCAAGATCTTGGATAGGAAGGAGCATGTCCTACGCCAAGAAAGGTCATACCACAAGTTAAAGTTTTGTGGAGGAATCATGCTATAGAGGAAATGACACAGGGAATTGGAAACGGAAATGAAAGCGAGGTATCCTCACCTTTTGAAACACAGTATCGTCGTCGTCAATTTCGAGGACGAAATTTCATAAGGAGGGAGGTTGTAAGACCGAAATATTTAAATAAAAGGAATTTCCTTTATTTATTATTTTGAAATAGTAAGGGTTGATTTGATTAATGTGGATAGTTAAGGGTTAAATCATGAAATATTTGAAAATAAGCAAGTGGTTATAAAATATTCATTATCGTCGGGAATATTCGTTTGGTGGTGGAATATTAAATCTTGTCGGGGAATATTCGTCGACGGTAGCAGATACCGTATGGGCCCCATAACGAGCGATTGGATTAAGAAAACGACAAATATAAGTTATTTTTAAATAATTGGCGTGGTTATTCTGAATTAATCTTTGTTGGAATACCGGTGGTTAAAAACACACTACGGCGTTGTTGAGCAGTAGCTACGGTATTGCACCAATTATTGATTCTTACGTGAAGGCACTACTCAATAATGGTTACGATAATTCTTTATTCGATATTTTATTGAGTTAATAATTCTTTGCGTTGATATTTTATATTCTTTGTTGTTTGATAATTGTCATTACACGGTATTTTTCATTATCGAAGCAATAATTCATATTATCTGAATAATATTATTAGATAACATTATTGGCAATGTCTAGAAAGTTACATGTCTAAGGAGAGGTTTGGTCACCTAATTGCGGCGCCAGATGAAGAAATTCTTATTGGAAAGCCCCTTTCAGGAAGCTACCGGTTGTCGATATTGTGATTACGTAATATTATTTGTGAATAATTAATTATTGATTTATATGATGAGAGAAAATATTGATTTTATGTGGATATAGATGGAGAAAATTTTTAAAATGACAATTGTTGAAAATTAATATTTTATCTTTTTCTGATAAAATAATTCATTTAAATATATTATTTTAATAATATATTAACGGTGATATTTTTACAACGAATGTGGGATATATGAGTATACAAGGAGGAAGATTATTTTTGTTACAATAAATGTTTAAAACATGTTAAACATGTCGGTGGACCCCATTTATTGATTTGAAATTTGATTATAGCACAGTAAAATCGCTTGGTTTGTGGATTTCTTTCCATTTTCTATTTGGAATTTGGAAAAACTTTCTTCTGCAAAGTTGTAGAGAATTGAAATTCCTATAAAAACTCGTGAGATTCGAATTTTCTGATGAAAGGGCTATTTATTATGAATTATTGAAGTTCCGAAGCTCAGAAATAATTGATTTTTGGAGTTTAAAATATTTTTTGTAAGAAAAACGTTTTTTGTTGTAATTGAGTGGCTCACATGTGTTATAAATGATCTGAAATCAGATTTCTAAAGTGGGCTTGAATATTTTTAAGAAATATTATTATTTTATTAAATTTTACTGCTTTGGTGTTACAAAGCATTTTCCTATAAATAGGGTCTTGGGTTAGAATTGAAAATCACACCAAAACTGAAGTTTTCCTCTCTATATTATCGGCGTATTCTTGTGAGTATTTTGAGTATACTTTGTGTATTGCTAGATTTGTGCAAGTTCCTTGAAAGACTATACAGGTATTCTAGCTAGAAATCTTGATCTTTCGAGGTAAGGGATATTATTTTTTTAGAATGATATTATTTCTTCAATATCATTATCTTTGAAATGTTGATCTGAAGTTTTTATCAAATTTGGAACTTTTTCATGTCGGGGTTACTATTCATGGGTTCTTATTCATGAGTTCTTATTCACGAGTTCTTATTAAGCGAGTTCTTATTCACGAGTTACTATTCACGAGTACTATTAATGAAGCGTGAAGATGTTTTTGTGGAATTTCTATCTTTTGGTGTCGGAGTTACTATTCACGTATCTGGCCTTATTCACGTATCTGATCTTATTCATAGAAAAATAAAATTTCTTCTTTTAAATCCAAAACATCTATTTTGGATACTAACTCTCGATTGTATCCATGTTTTGATCATTCTTGAATTTTACACCACTGTGATTATTTTTGAGGTATTTTTGACGTGGATAAAACCAAGTCTTAATCCTTAATCCTTAATCCTTGTCATTTTGTTTCACCGGATTCGTTTCTTTAAAAAAAAAATATTTTCATCATCTTGATCTTAAATGATGATATTATGGAATATCTTTGGCACATAGTGCAAAGATGAATGATTTCTTAAGAATATCTTTGGCACGTGGTGCAAAGATGAATGATTTCTAAAGAATATCTTTGGCCGTGAGTCTGAAGATGAACGAGAATTTAAATGAACATGACCAATGATGAATATCTTTGGCTGTGAGTGCAAATGAATATTTGATTCGGATGTATATTGATTGATGTTACGAGGGATAAAAGATGAGCGATGAACTTTTAAATTCATACATAGAAGATAGTAGTTTGCATTCTCTACTTAACTCTTCTAATGAATTATTATTTTCATTGCGAATATTGATTTAAAATTTGTTGTCTATTGTATTACTATTAGATTTTTCCTGTTGAAGACTAACGATAATTTGTTGTATATTATCTTAGTCATAATATTCTTCTTTGAGCTAGTTGAGCTCACCCTTTTCCTTTTGTTCCATTTTTCTCGGGGAGGCGAGAATATAAGCGAAAATGCACAGTGGGGTATGGAATGAAGGTTTTAGAAAGGATTGTTTAGTAGTCCCTCACCATTTTGTAAAATAATGTATCAATAAATGTGATGAGGATTTATTTGAGTATAGATATTATCAGAAGATAATATTTGTATTCAAACTCACAGTTTTCTTGTTGTAATAATAAAGTTGTAGTTGTTTCGCATGTACATGTATTGACAACTCGAATAGGTGATGTATACCTATTTTGGGGCGTCACAATTTTAATCACTTCTTAAATTTATAAACAATTTATCTCAATTGTTTACGCTTTACCATATAATGCATTTAATCATTCAAAATGCCATACTCTTAAGATATCATTACCAATTATCAAATCCTCATCAAAAAATATGCATATACTCTATATATTCTTCTAGCCATAAAATCCTATTTTCAACTTTGTTACTTCACAAAACATATTTAACTCATATGTTCGTAACTAAACTATTTTTATGAAAAATACCAAATCAGTCCCAAAAATATTTCTTTTCTTGTATTTAGCATAATATAGTCCCATAATGAAAATATATTTTTCTCGGAATTTTTAAAATTCATTTACTATTTTTCAAAAATCAATTTCTAATTAAATCCTTAATAAATTTGCTACCTCAAGTTTAACTCCAAAAATTTCCAAATCTTGGCAGGACCTTACACATGTTAATTTGAGCCTCCAGTTTAAATTTCATGGTAATCGGAGTTATAGAACTCCGGTTATAGCGTTTTTCGTCGAAAAAACTTAAATATTGAAATAGTCATAACTTGCTTATTTTAAGTCAGAATGAGCTCATTTTTGGACAGGAGGTACTTTATACCAATTCCCTCCATGTCCCAAAAGGCCAGAATTTTTCTCATAATTTAAGTGGCGAAACCGCCCTCTAAAATCATGGCGGCGACTTTTTTCGGTTTTTGCAGCTTTGCACTCCTTTGCTAAAATCAGTCCACACAAAAATCTACAACACCTTTTCCAGTAATTCCACTTGGATTAGTTAGGTAACTCATAGATCTAACTCTAGGACTTGACCACACTCAAAAATTCAAAATATAATAGGAGATATGGTCAATTGAATTTCATGTTATGTTTTTCACCAAAATTTTATTTTCAACTCTTTGTGATTTCTAAGAAACTTTCATGTTTTCACATAATAACCAACATAACTCATCATAACACTTACTAATACTTCATATACCCATGATTTTCATTAGTCCAATGCTTTTATTATGACTTTCATCATAATCCTCGTAAACAGATCCTTTTAGTTGAAGAAATATTTGAGGGTTTAAGAAATGAGTTTTTTGTCTTTGAAATTGATACAAAATTCGATTTCACGTTCTAGGGTAGGCTAGGAAGTCTTCAAGAATACGCCAAGAAATTTATTAATGATAGAAATATCATTCAAAATTGTTACTCTCGTCCAAGACTTGGATAATGACGTCACATTAATACCAACTGTGACTTTCATCCCTTAACACGATAACACCTCACAATGATACCTATCAACTTGCCATCTTCAACATCACGACGTCGCCTACTGAAAAGTCCGGCTTCGGTGCATTCCACACAAGGAAGTCAACAACGAAAGGATCGGGGCTCTTTACTTATGGCTTGATATAACGATGATTAACTTTAGGGTTTGGTTACTTTGAATTAGTGATAACTTGAGTTGGTTAGGAATATGAAAGCTAACAACCTTACAAAAAGAATAATGAGTAGTTAATCAATCATTTTCAAAAATTACCTCAAAGGCAAGTATTTTCAAAGAGATAAGATTGTGAAAGTGTTTATTTGAAACAACAAGATTAATAAATAGTAGTGGTAACGAAGGCTCCTACTAACGAAGTTTCAACCAATAAGTCAAAGTCTAACTTCTAAAGTCAAATTTAAATGTTGAACGCATAGCAAGAGAGATAAAATAATGGGTAGAACCCATATCTTATAAGGTATAGACTTATGATTTATAATTAACTAACCCGTCTTAACTTCGTTCGGTTTACTCGCTTTTGAGAAGTCATGAAAATGCACTTCCTAAAACCAACGACTTTGTTTTGTCCATATCCACCTTTGGTGCCACCGTCCCAGCTAGACTTGACTTTGGTGCACAACAAAATTGGGCTAAATGACCTTCTCTTCTTGCAATTTCCACTTCTATTATCTTTGCCATGATTACCACCAAGTGGTTACCATTCTTAGCATGATAATTTCCCCGATGGTTATCATTATTACGATAAATTGCCACCACCAATGAGATGATTATTATCGTGTTGTTGGTCGTTACCTTTTGTTTGAGTGAATCAACACTCTCATGTGCTTCATTGCTTATCTCGGCATTTTAGGATGCCATTCTCAAACACTATCACAAAATAAGGATTAATTAACATATCACATATTATCCCTATACTCGTGAGCCAATTAAATACCAAATAAATTTAGGTAGGTCATACTAAGAAAGAATTCCCGTCTCTCCCCTCCTAGTTCTTATCTCACATCTCACCAGGGATCATATCCCTAAGCTCGATACCAACCGTGGCGCCCCAAAATTAGGTATACGTCACCCATCTTGGGTCGCCACTTACATTGTACATAAATTCAAATACAACTTACTAATATAAGCGTAGGTATGCAATCGACGTAAACTATGAGTTTGAATACAAATATTGTCTACTAGATATTATACAAACTCAAAAGGAGTCCTCATTACAACTATTATCACACTATTTCACGAAATAGTGAGGGACTACTAATCTTATCCTCTCTGGACCATTACTCTGCTCCCAGATTCATCCCAAATTTATGTTCTCATTTCACGAAGAAAACGAAAGAAGAAAGGGTGAGCTCAACTAGCCTAGTAAGAAATATTATGACTAAGATAATGCGAGAATAAATTATCATTAGCCTTCAACAAAGGGTGTTAAACCGATAAAATACAATAGACAACCGGTTTAATCTGCGGTGAATATCTGATCCATTAAAAAGAGTCAAGTAGAAAATAAAGTCTACTATCTTTTAGGTTTTAAAAGGTTTTCATAAATTTTATCATTAAGACTCGGTTTAATGAATAAACCACAATATCTAATCATCTCTACGTACCACGGTCAAGGATTTTCATCAAATTATCAATGGTCATGACTATACCGAATCACCCACAGTCACGACCACAATTATTCATACACTACGGGCCAAGAATATTTGTGTATTCATTAATGGTCATGATCATGCCAACAATCGCTCCATCAATGCACTACTACCACCGAGGATTTTTATCACATCATTTGTAACATTACTATTAATGATTACACCGAATAGTCTCTAGTATAATCATACCAAGTCCATCTATGCACTCACAAGCCACGAGATGACTTTCAACATAATATAAAATACATGAGGATGATGACAATGATATAAGAATTCAATAAAACAAGTTCAAGAATTAATTTATCTAGGAATTATTAACGTCCAAATTGTCAACAAGATCTTTGCTTTGTAGAGTAAAATTCAAGAATGATCGGAAGAATATTTCCATGAAAAGATCTTGAATGAAACGCAAATATCAAGAATATTCTACTAATTTCATGGAGTATAGAAGTCAAAGTTTTAACCAACCGGGTATAATAAAGAATGGAATAACAAAGGAAATCACCATGCATGCGGTGCTTGCATAGATGAAGTTATTCAACAGAATAATAATAATCTAAACCAGGTCGTGAAATTCACAATTGAAGCGGATGTTCCAACGAATAATAAAGATGGAACCCGGATCCGGTGTAAAACACACGATAGGATATTCCAATGCGAATGATAAAGATTTTAACCGGTCCCATGTAAAACACACACGAGCGGATGTTCCAAATGAATAATAATAATAAAGATTTTAACCAGTCCCGTAAAACACATGCATGTGATGTTCCAATGAGAATAATAGAAGAATGTCACCAAGTACAGGGTAAACCACGATACAGATTATGTATAGGGTATGCCACGATATCTGAGTTATTCCAATGTAATAATAAAGAATGGAATAACATAGGATTTCACCAAGTATAGGGTATGTCACGTATCACAGTTGTGGCGCCCCAAAATAGGTATACATCACCTATTCTACGAGTTGTCAATACATGGTATGTAAACAACTACAACTTTATTATTACAACAATGAAAGCTGTGAGTTTGAATACAAATATTATCTTCTGATAATATCTATACTCAAATAAATCCTCATCACATTTATTGATACATTATTTTACAAAAATGGTGAGGACTACTAAACAATCCTTTCTAAAACCTTCATTCCATACCCACAGACTGCACTCGCTATATTCTCGCCTCCGAGAAAAATGGAACAAAAAGGAAAAGGGTGAGCTCAACTAGCTCAAGAAAAGAATATTATGACTAAGATAATATACAACAAATTATCGTTAGTCTTCAACAGGAAAAATCTAATAGAATACAATAGACAACAAATTTTAAATCAATATTCAAGAATGGAAATAATAATTCATTAGAAGAGTTAAGTAGAAATGCAAACTACTATCTTCTATGTATGAATTTAAAAGTTCATCGCTCATCTTTTATCCTCAGAACATCAATCAATATACATCCGAATCAAATATTCATCTTTGCTACAGTGCCAAAGATATTCATCGATTAGTCATGTTCATTTAAACACTGCTCATCTTTGCACTACGGGCCAAAGATATTCTTCAAAATCATTCATCTTTGCACCACAGTGCCAAAGATATTCTTAAGAAATCATTCATCTTTGCACTACAGCCAAAGATATTCCATAATATCATCATTTAAGATCAAGATGATGAAAAATTTTTTTTTAAAAGAAACGAATCCAAAGAAAACAAAATGACAAGGATTAAGGATTAAGGATTCGTACTTGGTTTTATCCACGTCCAAAATACCTCAAAAATAATCACAATTGGTGTAAAATTCAAGAATGATCAAAACATGGATACAATCGAGTTAGTATCCGTAATAGATGTTTTAGACGAAAAGAAGAAATTTTATTTTTCTATGAATAAGATCAGTAGATATCGTGAATAGTGTCAGATATCGTGAATAAGTCCGTGATATCGTGAATAGTAACTCCGACACCAAAAGATAGAAATTCCACAAAAAACATCTTCACGCTTCATGAATAGTACTAAGTGAATAAGAACTCGTGAATAAGAACTCATGAATAAGAATCTCGTGAATAGAATAACTCATGAATAAGAACCCATGAATAAGTAACCCCACATGAAAAAAGTTTCCAAATTTGATAAAACTTCAGATCAACATTTCAAAGATAATGATATTGAAGAAATAATATCATTCTGAAAAAGTAATATCCTTTACCTCGAAAGATCAAGATCTTCTAGCTAGAATACCGGGTATAGTCTTTGAAGGGAACTTTGCACTGCCTAGCAATACACAAAAAGTATACTCAAAATACTCACAAGAATACTCGATAATATAGAGAGAAAACTTCAGCTTCGGTGTGATTTTCAATTCTAACCTAAGCACCTATTTATGGGAAAATCTTTTACACACAAATGCTGAAAATTTAATAAAATAATAATATTTCTTAAAAATATTCAAGCCCACCTTAGAAATCTGATTTCAGATCATTTATAACACATGTGAGCCACTCAATTACAACAAAAAACGTTTTTCTTCCAAAAATATTTTAAACTCCCAAAAATCAATTATTTGAGCTTTCTAACTTCAATAATTCATAATAAATAGCCTCTTTCATCAGAAAATTCGAATCTCGCGAATTTTTATAGGAATTTCAATTCTCTACAACTTTGCAGAAGAAATTTTTTCCAAATTCCAAATAGAAATTGACCGAAATCCACAAATGGGCGATTTTACGTGCTATAATCAAATTTCACCAATAAAATGGGGTCCACCGACATGTTTAACATGTTTTAAACATTTATTGCAACAAAAATACTCTTCCTCCTCAGATACTCATATATCCCACATTCGTTGTAAAATATCACCGTTAATATATTATTAAAATAATATATTTAAATGAATTATTTTATCGTAAAAAGATAAAATATTAATTTTCAACAATTTTCATTTTAAAATTTTCTCCATCTATATCCACATAAAAGCAATATTTTCCTCATCATATAAATCAATAATTAATTATTCACAAATAATATTACGTAATCACAATATTGACAACCGGACGCTTCCCTCAGAAGAGGGCTTTCCAATAAGAATTTCTTCTTACTAAATACAAGCAATTAGGTGACCAAACCTCTCCTTAGATGTAACTTTCTAGACATTGCCAATAATGTTATCTAATAATATTATTCGGATAATATGAATTATTGCTTCGATAATGAAAAATACCGTAATGTGATTATTATCAAACAACAAAGAATATAAAATATCAACGCAGTAAATTATTAACTCAATAAAATACTTTGATAAAGAATTATCAGTAACCATTATCGAGTAGTGCCTTCTTACGTAAGAATCAATAATTGGTGCAATACTGGTGCTATCTTCTCAACAACGCCAGCATAGTGTGTGTTTTAACCAACGGGTATTCCAACAAGATAATCTGTAATAACTACGCCTGCTTATTTAAAAACAACTTATATTTGTCATTTTCTTCATCCAATCGCTTTCCGCATGGGGCCCACATATGGTATTGCTACTACATGCCGTCGCATTTAATATTCCCTCGACAAGTATTTAATATTCCACGACCAAACGAATATTCCCAAGCGATAATGAATATTTTATAACCACTCACTTATTTTTGAAATATTTGCGTATTTAACCCTTAACTATCCACATTAATCAAATCAACCTTACTATTTCAAAATAATAAATAAAGGAAATTCCTTTTTATTTAAAAATTTGGGTCTTACAACCTCCCTCCTTATGAAATTTCGTCCTCGAAATTGACGTGACGTACTGTGTTTCGAAAAGGTGAGGATACCTCGCTTTCATTTCCGCTTTCCAATTCCTGTGTCATTTCCTCTATAAAGCATGATTCCTCCACAAAACTTTAACTTGTGGTATGACCTTTCTTGCGTAGGACATGCTCCTTCCTATCCAAGATCTTGACACTTACCTCCATATCGTTAAGTCTTCTATTTATCTCGTCCGGGTTCTAACTCAATAACGTGGTTCGGTCTTTCACATATTTACTAAGTACGGATATGTGAAACACATTATGAACACGAGACATACTTGAGAGGTAACGCAAGTCTATAGGCTACATTTCCTACTCGGTCAAGAATTTGAAATGGACCAATAAATCGTGGATTGAGCTTTCCTCTCTTCCCAAATCTTGTAACTCCCTTCCATGGAGCAACTCGCAACAATACACGATCCCCTACATTAAATTTCACGTCCTTTCGATGAAGATCCGCATAACTCTTTTGTCGATCTTGTGCTTGCTTTGTATACGTTGTCGAATCATTTGGATCTTTTCTTGTGAGTCATACGTCTTAACTTCTCGTCCCCCAACAATGTTTCTTCACCCACCTCATCCCAACATATTGGAGAACGACATTTTCGTCCCATATAATGCTTCAAATGGAGCCACACCTATACTTGCTCGATAACTGTTGTTGTAGAAGAATTCCACCAATGGTAAATACTTATCCCAACTACCCTTGAAGTCTAGGACACGAGTCTTAATAGATCTTCAAGAGTTTGAATAGTCCTCTCTCGATTGTCCGTCCGTTTGGGGATGGTATGCTTAAACTAAATCGCAAATCCGCGCCCATAGCTTTTTGCAAGCTAACCCAAAATCTTGAAGTGAATCTTGGGTCACGATCCAAAACTATGGATACAGAGGCATGCCATGCAACCTCACAATCTCATTCACGTCACATACCAAAGAAGACGTTCAAGGGAATAAGTCTCCGTGTATCAAGAAAGAAATGAGCGAGACTTGGTTAATCTATCAACAATAACCCAAATAGTATTGATGCCTTGAGAAACCGTAGGAAGACCCGTAACGAAATCCATAGTAATGTGTTCCCACTTCCATTCCTAATCTCAAGTGGTTGCAACGGACCCTTAGGTACAAGATGCTCCGCCTTTACACGCTAAGCAAGTTAAACACATCGAGATAAACTTTGCAATCTCTCTCTTCATATTGTTCCACCAAAATGTATGTCAAGATCACGATACATTTTAGTACTTCCAGGATGGATTGCAAATGGCGCGTTGTGTGCCTCCATCATAATCTTGTACTTCAAATCAGTAGTCGCTAGGAACACAAAGTCTAGAGTGGACTCAAGTATTCCTTCTTCATCAATTCTCGCTTCGAATAGCTCCTTCTTGTACTTTCTTCTTCATACGCATCATTTCCTGCCTTGGTGGCTCGAAAGAACCTTAACTTTTTCTATTAAAGTTGGCTCTATGCGTATATACTTGACATCATCGCACTCGCTCGTTCAGATATGATCTTCTACTCAATGTGTGACGCCCCCAAAATAGGTATACATCACCCATTCCGAGTTGTCAATACATGGTATGTAAACAACTACAACTTTATTATTACAACAAGAAAAAGCTGTGAGTTTAAATACAAATATTATCTTCTGTACAATATTTATACTCACATAAATCCTCATCACATTTATTGATACATTATTTTACAAAATGGTGAGGACTACTAAACAATCCTTTCTAAAACCTTCATTCCATACCCGACTGCGTACTCATTATATTCTCGCCTCCCGAGAAGAATGGAACAAAAAGGAAAAGGGTGAGCTCAACTAGCTCAAGAAAGAATATTATGACTAAGATAATATACAACAAATTATCGTTAGTCTTCAACAGGAAAAAATCGATAGAATACAATAGACAACAAAGTTTCAGATCAATATTCGCATGATGAAATAATAATTCATAGAAGAGTTACGTAGAGAATGAAATCTACTATAATCTATGAATTTAACGTTCATCATCAAAATTTTATCCCCAGTAACATCAATCAATATTCATCTCAAATCAAACAATTATCTTTGCCTTCTGGGCCAAAGATATTCATCGATCGGTCATGTTCATCTCAACACTGCTCATCTTTGCACTACAAAGCCAAAGATATTCATCACCGGTCATGTTCATTTAAACACTGCTCATCTTTGCACTACAGCCAAAGATATTCTTCAAAAATCATTCATCTTTGCACTACTACAGCCAAAGATATTCAATAATATCATCATTTAAGACCGAGGATGATGAAAATATTTTTAAAGAACGAATCCAAAGGAAACAAAATGACAAGGATTAAGGATTAAGGATTCGTACTTTGTTTTATCCATGTCCAACAATACCTCAAAAATAATCATAGTGGTGTAAAATTCAAGAATGATCAAAACATGGATACAATCAAAGCTAGTATCCGAATAGATATTTTGGACGAAAAAGAAGAAATTTTATTTTTCGATGAATAGTCTTGTATATCGTGAATAGTCAGATATCGTGAATAGTCTTGAGATATCGTGAATAAGAACTCTGACACCAAAAGATAGAAATTCCACAAAAAAACATTTTCACGCTTCATTAATAGTACTCGTGAATAAGAACTCTCGTGAATAAGAACTCATGAATAGTAACTCGTGAATAAGAACTCATGAATAGTAACCCCTACATGAAAAAGTTCCAAATTTGATAAAAAGTTCCAACCAATATTTCAAAGATAATGATATTGAAGAAATAATATCATCCTAAAAAAAGAAATAACATCCCTTACCTCAAAGAATCAAGATTTCTAAGGAAAGGTCAAAGTGATCTTGAATGAAACTTGTACTAAACAAAGAACTCTCAAAGTATCTAAATACTCACAAAATACGCTCAATAATATAGAGAGAGAAGAGAAAACTTTGTTTACGGTGTGATTTTCAATTCTAACTTAGCCCTCTATTTATAGAAAATGTTAGCCTACCAAGCAACTTGACTTGACCACCACTGATGGCTTTACACTACTTATTATTGCCACCCACCACATTTGAAATAAAATTCAGCACATTTCTTCACCAACCACAAGTGGGGCCCACTCAATTCTAGAATTTTCCACCAAAATCAATTATAAACCTAATTTTCGAATCCGACACCTCTTAAAATTCACAACAAATCATTCGTGCATTTTTAACGGTTCAAAATTTGTGGACATATACTCAACTTATGTATGTATAACATACCCAAAATTACCATTATCCAACTATTTGATTAAAAATTATAACCCCATAATATATCTCAAAACCCCGATTTAATTTTTAATACCTCCAATCTGTAAAATATCGATAAAACACCTCAACAATAATTTCTTCATTTATAACCACATAAATAAATCCATCATTTATATTCACATAAAATAAATATTTCTTTATCATATGAATCAATAATTAATTATTCACAAATAATATTACGTAATCACAATTATGACAACCAAAGTAGCTCCTGTGAAAGAGGGGCTTTCCGATAAGGATTTCTCCTCATCGGCGCCGCAATTAGGTGACCAAACCTCTCCTCGATGTAACTTTCTAGACATTGCCAATAATGCTATCTAATAATATTATTTAAATAATATGAATTATTGATCCGATAATGGAGATAATGCGCAAAGTGACAATTATCAACAACAATAATATAAAATATCAACGCAAAGAATTATTGAATCAATAAAATAAAATATTGAATAAGAATTCACTGTAAAAATTATTGAGTAGTGCCTTCACGTAAGGATCAATAATTCAACAATATCGTGCAATACCGTAATATTTCTTGTCAAACCACGCCAGACATCGTATTTTAACCACCGGTATTCCAACAATCTTAATTGAGAATAACTACGCCAAGTTATTTTTAACCAACTTATATTTGTCGCTTTCTTCATCCAATCGCTTTCCGTTATGGGCCCCACACATGGTCATACCATCGCATTTAATATTCCCGACAAGCATTTAATATTCCACGACCAAACGAATATTCCCCGACAAAATGAATATTTTATAACCACTTGCTTATTTTGAAATATTTATGATTTAACCCTTAACTATCCACATTAATCAAATCAACCCTTACTATTTCAAAATAATAAATAAAGGAAATTCCTTTTTATTTAAAAAATTTCGGTCTTACAACCTCCCTTCTTATGAAATTTCGTCCTCGAAATTGACGTGACGACTGTGTTTTCAAAAGATGAGGATACCTCGCTTTCATTTCCGCTTTCCAATTCCTGTGTCATTTCCTCTATAAGCATGATTCCTCCACAAAACTTTAACTTGTGGTATGACCTTTCTTGGCGTAGGACATGCTCCTTCCTATCCAAAATCTTGACAGTACCTCCTCATACGTTAAGTCTTCTACTATCTCGTCCTGGTTCTAACTCTATAACGTGGTTCGGTCTTTCACATATTTACTGGCATGATATATGAAACACATTATGAACACGAGACATACTTGGAGGTAATGCAAGTCTATAGGCTACATTTCCTACTTCGGTCAAGAATTTGAAATGGACCAATAAATCGTGGATTGAGCTTTCCTCTTTCCCAAATCTTGTAACTCCCTTCCATGGAGCAACTCGCAACAATACATGATCCCCACATTAAATTCCACGCCCTTTCGATGAAGATCCGCATAACTCTTTTGTCGATCTTGAGCCGCTTGTATATGTTGTCGAATCATTTGGATCTTTTCGTAGTCATATCGTATTTAACTTTCGGGTCCCAACAATGTTGCTTCACCCACCTCATCCCAACATATTGGAGAACGACATTTTCGTCCCATATAATGCTTCGAATGGAGCCACACCTATACTTGCTCGATAATCATTGTTGTAGGAGAATTCCACCAATGGTAAATACTTATCCCAACCGCCTTGAAGTCTAGGACACGTAGTCTTAATAAATCTTCAAGAGTTTGAATAGTCCTTCGATTGTCCGTCTGCTTGGGGATGGTATGTCAACTAAATCGCAAACCGCGCCCATAGCTTTTTGCAAGCTAACCCAAAATCTTGAAGTGAATCTTGGGTCACGATCCAAACTATGGATACAGTACATGCCATGCAACCTCACGATCTCATTTACGTACATACTAGCAAGACGCTCAAGGAATAAGTCTCCGTGATCGCAAAGAAATGAGCAGACTTGGTTAATCTATCAACAATAACCCAAATAGCATTGATGCCTTGAGAAACCGTAGGAAGACCCGTAACGAAATCCATGGTAATGTGTTCCCACTTCCATTCCGGAATCTCAAGTGGTTGCAACGGACCCTTAGGTACTAGATGCTCCGCCTTTACACGTTAGGTAAGTTAAACACATCGAGATAAACTTTGCAATCTCTCTCTTCATATTATTCCACCAAAATGTATGTCAAGATCACGATACATTTTAGTACTTCCGTGATGGATTGCAAATGGTGTATTGTGTGCCTCCATCATAATCTTGTACTTCAAATCGTAGTCGTTAGAACACAAAGTCTAGAGTGGACTCAAGTATTCCTTCTTCATCAATTCTCGCCCTAATAGCTCCTTCTTGTACTTTCTTCTTCATCGTATCGATCAAGATTCGGCCATGGCTTGAGCAACCTTAACTTTTTCTATTAAAGTTGGCTCTACGCGATATACTCTGACATCATCGCACTGCTCCTCGCGATATGATCTTCTACTCTCAACGCGGCCACCACCACGCTCGCTTTTTCGTGATGGTATCAATAGTGTGGTCGTAGTCTTTTAATAGCTCGAGCCAACGTCATTGCCGCATGTTGAGTTCTTTTTGAGTGAAGAAATATTTAAGGCTTTTATGATCCGAATATATCTCCACTTTCTCCCCATATAGATAGTGCCTCCATATCTTTAATACGAAACGATCACGCTAACTCTAGATCATGAGTAGGATAATTCCTCTCATACTCTTTAAGTTGTCGCGAGGCATAAAGCTATGACTTTCCCACGTTGCATGAGAACACATCCTAACCCTTTGCACCAAGCATCATCAGAGATAACAAATCCATCCGAACCGGATGGTATTGTTAGAAACAGTCTTAAAAATAAGTCTCCTCTTAAGCTCTTGGAAACTTTTCTCGCATTCTTCGCTCCAAACGAATTTTGTATCCTTCCGAAGTTAGTTGAGTTAATGGAGTAGCGATTCGAGAAAACCTTCCACGAATCTCCGATAATAACCAAATAAGCCCAAAAGCTACGTGCTTCAATCATCGACTTCGGTTGCTTCCCAACTTTGATTGCTTCAATCTTCACGGGATCAACAGATACTCCATGTTTTGACACCATGATGCCCAAGAAATGCTACTTCCTCAAGCCGAACTCGCATTTCTTCAATTTGGCATATAGTTGGTTTTCAAGAAGCCTTTGAGTACCAAATTTTCAAATGGTGCTCATGATCTTCACGACTTTTGGAATATATAAGGATGTCATCAATAAAGACAACAACGAATCGATCCAAATATTCCTTGAATACTCGGTTCATCATATCCATGAAAGCCATAGGAGCATTAGTTAGTCCGAAAGACATGACTAAGAATTCATAATGCCCATACCGAAGTTCGAAGGCGCTTTGGAATATCCTCGATTCTAATTTTCAAATTTGATGATATCCGTAATCGAAGATCGATTTTGAAAAGAATTGTGCCCTTTGCAATCGGTCAAACAAGTCATCAATACGAGGTGAGGATACCTATTCTTGATGGTGACATGGTTCAATTCCCGATAGTCAATACAAAGTCGCATACTCCCGCTTTTTTTCTTTACTGAATAAAACAGAGCACCCCAAGGAGATGTACTTAGGGGCGAATGAAACCGATGTCCAACAATTCACGTAGTTGGACCTTTAACTCCCCGAAGTTCAATAGAGCCATTCGATATGGGGTTTTAGAAATGGGCTTTATGCGAGTTCAAGATCAATAAAGAATTCAACTTCACGTTACGGGGTGAGACCGGGAAGTTCTTCGTGAAAATACGTCGGAAAGTCAATAACAACAGAATATTATTCAAATTTGACGTGTCTTTATTCAAATCCATAACATGGGCTAAGAAAGCTTGACATCCGCTTTTCAATAAACGAATAGCTTTATGATTAGATATGATGATTGATTGATTTTAATGGTTTAGTTGCTTTAATTGCATAACAGGTTGGTTAGGAATATGAAAACTAACAACCTTACGAAAACAATCAATTTTGGCATGATGAGTAGTTAACCAATCAATTCCTAAAATCACATCAAAAGCAAGTATCTTTAAAGAGATAAGGTCAATGTAAGGTAATGGTGCCAACTTGAATCAAACAAGATTTATAAACAAATGGATGTGATGAAAGTTTCTCCTAACTGAGTTTCCACAGATAGATCAAAGTCTAATTTTTCATAGAGGAACATTGCCAAATTGCTGTTGCACGCTCTCCTCATTGGTGAGTCTGAGCATCTCCACGGTCTCATTTCCATTGTTAATATTCTCAAATGACATTCTCAAATCTTGCCATAAAACAAGGGTTAATTAAGGAAATCAATATATCACATAATATCCCTATATATCTTGACTAACTAACAAATAAGCTTAGTAGAGGACACACTAGCGAAGGATTTACTCTGCCTCTCCCTCCTAGTTCTATTCCCCGATCTCCGCCAGAGATCATATCCTAAGCTCGATACTAACTGTGGCGCCCCAAAAATAGGTATACATCACCTATTCCGAGTTGTCAATACATGGTATGTAAAACAACTACAACTTTATTATTACAACAAGAAATCAGAAGTTTGAATACAAATATTATCTTCTGAGCAATATATCTATACTCAAATAAATCCTCATCACATTTATTGATACATTATTTTACAAAATGGTGAGGACTACTAAACAATCCTTTCTAAAACCTTCATTCCATACCCCCACTTCGTACTTCGCTATATTCTCGCCTCCACGAGAAAAATGGAACAAAAGGAAAAGGGTGAGCTCAAACTAGCTCAAGAAAGAATATTATGACTAAGATAATATACAACAAATTATCGTTAGTCTTCAACAGGAAAAATCTAATAGAATACAATAGACAACAAATTTTAAATCAATATTCGCAATGGAAATAATAATTCATTAGAAGAGTTAAGTAGAAATGCAAACTACTATCTTACATGTATGAATTTAAAAGTTCATCGCTCATCTTTTTATCCTCGTAACATCAATCAATATACATCCGGAATCAAATATTCATCTTTGCACTACTGCATCAAAGATATTCATCACCGGTCATGTTCATTTAAACACTGCTCATCTTTGACTACGGGCCAAAGATATTCTTCAAAATCATTCATCTTTGCACTACGTGCCAAAGATATTCTTAAGAAATCATTCATCTTTGCACTACTGTGCCAAAGATATTCCATAATATCATCATTTAAGACCGAGGATGATGAAAAATATTTTTTTTAAAAGAAACGAATCCAAAGAAACAAAATGACAAGGATTAAGGATTAAGGATTCGTGACTTGGTTTTATCCACGTCCAAAAATACCTCAAAAATAATCACAATGGTGTAAAATTCAAGAATGATCAAAACATGGATACAATCGAGTTAGTATCCGAGAATAGATGTTTTAGACGAAAAGAAGAAATTTTATTTTTCTATTGAATAAGATCAGTATCGTGAATAGTCTTCAGATATCGTGAATAGTCTTATATATGTGAATAAGAACTCACACCAAAAGATAGAAATTCCACAAAAAATATCTTCACGCTTCATGAATAGTACTCGTGAATAAGAACTCATGAATAGTAACTTTCGTGAATAGTAAATCATGAATAAGTAACCCATGAATAAGTAACCCCATATGAAAAAGTCCCAAATTTGATAAAAACTTCAGATCAACATTTCAAAGATAATGATATTGAAGAAATAATATCATTACTGAAAAAATAATATCCCTTACCTCGAAAGATCAAGACTTCTAGCTAGAATAATGTTATAGTCTTGAAGGAACTTGCACCGCCTAGCAATACACAAAGTATACTCAAAATACTCACAAGAATACGCGATAATATAGAGAGAAAACTTGAGTTAAAAAGTGATTTTCAATTCTAACCTAAGCACCCTATTTATAGGAAAATGCTTAGAACACCAAAGCGTAAAATTTAATAAAATAATAATATTTCTTAAAAATATTCAAGCCCACTTTAGAAATCTGATTTCAGATCATTTATAACACATGTTGTGACGCCCCAAAATAGGTATACATCACCCATTCCGAGTTGTCAATACATGGTATGTAAACAACTACAACTTTATTATTACAACAAAGAAATCGTGAGTTTAAATACAAATATTATCTTCTGACAATATTTATACTCACATAAATCCTCATCACATTTATTGATACATTATTTTACAAAATGGTGAGGACTACTAAACAATCCTTTCTAAAACCTTCATTCCATACCCCACTAATTGCACTCGCTTATATTCTCGCCTCCCGAGAAGAATGGAACAAAAAGGAAAAGGGTGAGCTCAACTAGCTCAAGAAAAGAATATTATGACTAAGATAATATACAACAAATTATCGTTAGTCTTCAACAAAGGAAAAATCGATAGAATACAATAGACAACAAGTTTCGGATCAATATTCGCAATGAAATAATAATTCATGTAAGAGTTACGTAGAGAATGAAATCTACTATAATCTATGAATTTAACAAATCCATCATCAAAATTTTATCCTCAGTAACATCAATCAATATTCATCTCAAATCAAACAATTATCTTTGCACTACTGTGCCAAAGATATTCATCATCGGTCATGTTCATCTCAACACTGCTCATCTTTGCACTACTGTGCCAAAGATATTCATCACGGGTTAGTCATGTTCATTTAAACACTGCTCATCTTTTTACACTACTGTGCCAAAGATATTCTTCAAAATCATTCATCTTTGCACTACAAAAGCCAAAGATATTCAATAATATCATCATTTAAGACCGAGGATGATGAAAATATTTTAAAGAACGAATCCAAAGGAAACAAAATGACAAGGATTAAGGATTAAGGATTCGTACTTTGTTTTATCCATGTCCAACAATACCTCAAAAATAATCATAGTGGTGTAAAATTCAAGAATGATCAAAACATGGATACAATCAAAGCTAGTATCCGTAATAGATATTTTGGACGAAAAAGAAGAAATTTTATTTTTCGATGAATAGTGCCAGATACGTGAATAGTCTTCAGATACGTGAATAAAGTCTTGAGATATCGTGAATAGTAACTCACACACCAAAAGATGAAATTCCACAAAAAACATTTTCACGCTTCATTAATAGTACTCGTGAATAAGAACTCGTGAATAAGAACTCATGAATAGTAACTCGTGAATAAGAACTCATGAATAGTAACCCCGATATGAAAAAGTTCCAAATTTGATAAAAAGTTCCAACCAATATTTCAAAGATAATGATATTGAAGAAATAATATCATCCTAAAAGAAAATAACATCCCTTACCTCAAAGAATCGATGATTTCTAAGGAAAGGCTCAAGTGATGATCTTTGAATGAAACTTGTACTAAAACAAAGAACTCTCAAAGTATCTAAATACTCACAAAATACGCTCAATAATATAGAGAGAGAAAGAGAAAAACTTTGTTTCGGTGTGATTTTCAATTCTAACTTAGCCCTCTATTTATAGAAAATGTTAGCCCACCAAAGCGCACTTGACCAAGCACCGATGGCTTTACACCGCTACTATTGCTACCCACCACATTTGAAATAAAATTCAGCACATTTCTTCACCAACCAAAAGTGGGGCCCACTCAATTCTAGAATTTTCCACCAAAATCAATTATAAACCTAATTTTCGAATCCGACACCTCTTAAAATTCACAACAAATCATTCGTGCATTTTTAACGGTTCAAAATTTGTGGACATATACTCAACTTATATATGTATAACATATCCAAAAATTACCACAATCCAACGGTCGGATTAAAAATTATAACCCCCGCAATATATCTCAAAACCCCTGATTTAATTTTTAATACCTCCAATCTGGTAAAATACTGATAAAACACCTCAACAATAATTTCTTCATTTATAACCACATAAATAAATCCATCATTTATATCCACATAAAATAAATATTTCTTTATCATATGAATCAATAATTAATTATTCACAAATAATATTACAGAATCACAATTATGACAACCAGGCCGTTTCCAGGAAAGAGGGGGCTTTCCGATAAGGATTTCTCCTTCTTGGCGCCAATTTAGGTGACCAAACCTCTCCTTGATGTAACTTTCTAGACATTGCCAATAATGCTATCTAATAATATTATTTAAATAATATGAATTATTGATCCGATAATGGAGATAATGTGCGTTGACACAATTATCGAACAACAATAATATAAAATATCAACGCAGCAATTATCAATCAATAAAATAAAATATTGAATAAGAATTCACCGTAAAAATTATTGAGTAAAGCCTTCACGTAAGGATCAATAATTCAACAATACTGCGGCAATACCGCGCTGCTATCGCGCAACCAATGCCAGACATCAGATTTTAACCACCGGGTATTCCAACAAATCTTAATCAGAATAACTACGCCTGTTATTTTTAACCAACTTATATTTGTCGTTTTCTTCATCCAATCGCTTCCGTTATGGGGCCACACATGGTCAAGCATTGTCAGCATTTAATATTCCCTCGACAAGCATTTAATATTCCACGACCAAACGAATATTCCCCACAAAAATGAATATTTTATAACCACTTGCTTATTTTGAAATATTTGCGTATTTAACCCTTAACTATCCACATTAATCAAATCAACCCTTACTATTTCAAAATAATAAATAAAGGAAATTCCTTTTTATTTAAAAATTTTGGGTCTTACAACCTCCCTTCTTATGAAATTTCGTCTCGAAATCGACGTGACGACTCTGGTGTGTTTCAAAAGATGAGGATACCTCGCTTTCATTTCCGCTTCCAATTCCCGTGTCATTTCCTCTATAAAGCATGATTCCTCCACAAAACTTTAACTTGTGGTATGACCTTTCATTGCGTAGGACATGCTCCTTCCTATCCAAAATCTTGACAGTACCTCCTCATACGTTAAGTCTTCTGGCTATCTCGTCCGGTTCTAACTCTATAACGTGGTTCGGGTCTTTCACATATTTACTTAAGTATGAGATATGTGAAACACATTATGAACACGAGACATACTTGGAGGTAATGCAAGTCTATAGGCTACATTTCCTACTCGGTCAAGAATTTGAAATGGACCAATAAATCGTGGATTGAGCTTTCCTCTCTTCCCAAATCTTGTAACTCCCTTCCACGGAGCAACTCAAGAACAATACATGATCCCTACATTAAATTCCACGTCCTTTCGATGAAGATCCGCATAACTCTTTTGTCGATCTTGAGCCGCTTTATATCGTTGTCGAATCATTTGGATCTTTTCGGTGAGTCATATCGTCTTAACTCGGGTCCCAACAATGTCGCTTCACCCACCTCATCCCAACATATTGGAGAACGACATTTTCGTCCCATATAATGCTTCAATGGAGCCACACCTATACTTGCTCGATAAGCTTTGTTGTTGTAGGAGAATTCCACCAATGGTAAATACTTATCCCAACCGCCTTGAAGTCTAGGACACGAGTCTTAATAAATCTTCAAGAGTTTGAATAGTCCTCTCTGATTGTCCGTCTGCTTTGGGGATGGTATGCCAACTAAATCGCAAATCTGCGCCCATAGCTTTTTGCAAGCTAACCCAAAATCTTGAAGTGAATCTTGGGTCACGATCCAAACTATGGATACAGGCATGCCATGCAACCTCACGATCTCATTTACGTGCATATACTAAAGCAGACGCGTTCGAGGAATAAGTCTCCGTATCGGCAAGAAAAATGAAAGCGGACTTGGTTAATCTATCAACAATAACCCAAATAGCATTGATGCCTTGAGAAACCGTAGGAAGACCCGTGAATCTAAATCCATGGTAATGTGTTCCCACTTCCATTCCGGAATCTCAAGTGGTTGCAACGGACCCTTAGGTACTAGATGCTCCGCCTTTACACGTTGGCAAGTTAAACACATCGAGATAAACTTTGCAATCTCTCTCTCATATTATTCCACCAAAATGTATGTCAAGATCACGATACATTTTAGTACTTCCAGATGGATTGCAAATGGTGTATTGTGTGCCTCCATCATAATCTTGTACTTCAAATCGTAGTCGTTAGGAACACAAAGTCTAGAGTGGACTCAAGTATTCCTTCTTCATCAATTCTCGCCCTAAATAGCTCCTTCTTGTACTTTCTTCTTCATACGTGTCATTTCCTGATTCGGTGGCTTGAGCAACCTTAACTTTTTCTATTAAAGTTGGCTCTATGCATATACTTGACATCATCGCACTCGCTCCGCATATACGATCTTCTACTCAACGCGTCACCACCACGCTCGCTTTTCCGTGATGGTATCAATAGTGTGGTCGTAGTCTTTTTTTAATAGCTCGAGCCAACGTCATTTTGCATGTGTTGAGTTCTTTTTGAGTGAAGAAATATTTAAGGCTTTTATGATCCGAATATATCTCCACTTTCTCCCCATATAGATAGTGCCTCCATATCTTTAAGCGCTAAAACGATCTGGGCCGCTAACTCTAGATCATGAGTAGGATAATTCCTCTCATACTCTTTTGTTAGTTGTCATGAGCATAGGCTATGACTTTCCCACGCCAGATGAGAACACATCCTAACCCTTTGCCCGAAGCATCGTTGTAGATAACAAATCCATCCGAACCAGATGGTATTGTTAGAAACAGTCTTAAAATAAGTCTCCTCTTAAGCTCTTGGAAACTTTTCTCGCGATTCTTCGCTCCAAACGAATTTTGTATCCTTCCGAGTTAGCCGAGTTAATGGAGTAGCGATTCGAGAAAACCTTCCACGAATCTCCGATAATAACCAAATAAGCCCAAAAGCTACGTATTTCAAATACCGACTTTTGCTGTTCTAACTTTGTATTGCTTCAATCTTCACGGATCAATGAGATACTCCATGTTTTGACACCACATGCCCAAGAAATGCTACTTCCTCAAGCCGTAACTCGCATTTCTTCAATTTGGCATATAGTTGGTTTTCGCGAAAGCCCTTTAGAGTACCAAATTTCAAATGGTGCTCATGATCTTCACGACTTTTGGAGTATATAAGATGTCATCAATAAAGACAACAACGAATCGATCCAAATATTCCTTGAATACTTTCGGTTCATCATATCCATGAAAGCCAGCAGGAGCATTAGTTAGTCCGAAAGACATGACTAAGAATTCATAATGCCCATACCGAAGTTCTCGAGGCGCCTTTGGAATATCCTCGCCTCTAATTTTCAATTTGATGATATCCGAATCGAAGATCGATTTTGAAAAGAATTGTGCCCCACTCAATCGGGTCAAACAAGTCATCAATACGAGGTAGAGGATACCTATTCTTGATGGTGACATGGTTCAATTCCCGATAGTCAATACAAAGTCGCATACTCCCGCCTTTTTTTCTTACTTAATAAAACAGAGCACCCCAAGGAGATGTACTAGATCTAATGAAACCGATGTCCAACAATTCCTCGTAGTTGGACCTTTAACTCCCAAGTTCAATAGAGCCATTCGATATGGGTTTTAGAAATGGGCTTTGTACAAAGTTCAAGATCAATAAAGAATTCAACTTCACGCTTACGGGGTAGACCGGAAGTTCTTCTAGAAATACGTCAGAAAGTCAATAACAACAGAATATTATTCAAATTTGACGTGTCTTTATTCAAATCCATAACATGGGCTAAGAAAGCTTGACATCCGCTTTTCAATAAACGAATAGCTTTATGATTAGATATGATAGTGATTGATTTTAATAGTTTAGTTGCTTGAATTCGCACAACAGGGTTGGTTAGGAATATGAAAACTAACAACCTTACGAAAACAATCAATTTTGGCATGATGAGTAGTTAACCAATCAATCCCTAAAATCACATCAAAAGCAAGTATCTTTAAAGAGATAAGGTCAACAGTAAGGTGATGGTGCCAACTTGAATCAAACAAGATTTATAAACAAAGGATGTGATGAAAGTTTCTCCTAACGAGTTTCCACAGATAGATCAAAGTCTAATTTCTCCGAGTCAAGTTTAAACGTTGAGCACATGCGGGAGATATAAATGAATGGGTAGCACCGATCAAGTAAGGTATAAACTTCGCAAGAATTTATAAATAGCTTACCCGTGATAACCTCGTTTGGGTTCCTCGCATTATGACCAATACAACAAACGCTTCTTCCGGAATCGTTGACTTTGACTTTTCTCGGGACGATCTTTTGAGTCACCGTCCCCATCGAACTAGGTTTCGCCATCTGCATAATCTCGAAAGCGATATGTCCTTCCTTTCCACAACTATAGCATACCTTGAATCTGTTGTGGGCGGTTTGACCGATATGTCCCTCTTTTCCGCATTTGTAGCGATATGAACGGTGGTCGATCTCCTCCCTTAGAACCGGTTACTCTGCAGACTTTGCCGTCTTCACATAGTCGTTGTTAAATCTCCTCTTTTAAAATCTCCTCCTAACTCGCTTCTTCGCTTTTTCGGGCCATGATTACCACCAGAGTGGTTACCATTTCGTCCCGTCTGCTTTTCTCCGCAGTTATCATTATTCATTGATCGCTATCTCTCGTACGATCCTCGGTTATGGTCCTCAGGTTGACCGTATTTCGTTATCTCGCTTCTAATAATTGAGCCTCATTTACAACATCCGAATAAAGAGAAAGTTTATGAGAAATGAGATCTCGACGTATCCGTTTTTCAAACCTCTAAGAAACATCCGCGTCATACGTTCCTCATCCTCCACCAAATGAGGTGCAAACTCGATAACTCGCAAACTTTGCCTCGTCTTCGAGACACCGCCATGTTGTTTTGTTCCAATCGATGAACTCCACTTCCTTCATATGACGAACACTTTCGTGAAAGTATTTGTCATTAAATAGTCTCTGAAACGTCTCCCAAGACATCTTGAGTCTTGGTGGATGGGTACGCTTCACGATCTCACCAAGTGAGTCTCTGCCTCGCCACTTTAACATAAAGGTGGCGAATGGAACCTTCTGTTCCTCCGCATCCCAAGACATCGAATATCTTGGTAATTTGCTTGACCCATGTTTCCGCCGCATGATCGGATCTCGCTTTCCTTAAATTCTCGTGGTCCCAACTCTTTGAATCGCTTGGTCAGAATAACCCGTGAATTGCTATCATTTCCTCCTCAGATTTTGAACACGAGTCTCCTCGTCGATTTTGCATGAACTGCAAAAAGCTTCTAAACATCCCTCGCTCATCATCTCGCTTTCGGTGGTGTTGTTCACAGGAGGAGGAACATTGCCACTGTTGCAGACGTTCTCCTCGTTGGTAAAAGACAGCATCTCCACGGTCTCATTTACTCCATCATTAATATTCTCATCGACATTCTCAAATCACCGCCATAAAACAAGGGTTAATTAAGGAATTCAATATATCACATAATATCCTTATATATCGACCAACTAACAAATAAGCTTAGGTAGGACACACTAGTGAAGGATTTACTCGCCTCCTCCCTCCTAGTTCTATTCCCCGATCTCCGCCAGAGATCATATCCCTAAGCTCGATACCAACCGCGACGCCCCAAAATAGGTATACATCACCCATTCGAGTTGTCAATACGTACGGTACGTAAACAACTACAACTTTATTATTACAACAAAAAAAACTGTGAGTTTAAATACAAATATTATCTTCTGATAATATTTATACTCACATAAATCCTCATCACATTTATTGATACATTATTTTACAAAAATGGTGAGGACTACTAAACAATCCTTTCTAAAACCTTCATTCCATACCCCGACTCGTACTTTATATTCTCGCCTCCCGAGAAGAATGGAACAAAAGGAAAAGGGTGAGCTCAACTAGCTCAAGAAAAAGAATATTATGACTAAGATAATATACAACAAATTATCGTTAGTCTTCAACAAAGAAAATCGATAGAATCAATAGACAACAAGTTTCGGATCAATATTCGCAATGAAATAATAATTCATAGAAGAGTTACGTAGAGAATGAAATCTACTATAATCTATGAATTTAATGATCCATCATCAAAATTTTATCCTCAGAACATCAATCAATATTCATCTCAAATCAAACAATTATCTTTGCACTACAGCCAAAGATATTCATCATCATCATGTTCATCTCAACACTGCTCATCTTTTGCACTACAGCCAAAGATATTCATCACCGGTCATGTTCATTTAAACACTGCTCATCTTTGCACTACAGCCAAAGATATTCTTCAGAAATCATTCATCTTTGCACTACAGGGCCAAAGATATTCAATAATATCATCATTTAAGACCGAGGATGATGAAAATATTTTTAAAGAACGAATCCAAAGAAACAAAATGACAAGGATTAAGGATTAAGGATTCGTACTTTGTTTTATCCATGTCCAACAATACCTCAAAAATAATCATAGTGGTGTAAAATTCAAGAATGATCAAAACATGGATACAATCAAAGCTAGTATCCGAATAGATATTTTGAGACGAAAAGAAGAAATTTTATTTTTCGATAAATAGTCAGATATCGTGAATAAAGGTCAGATACGTGAATAAAGCCGTATAACGTGAATAGTAACTCTTGACACCAAAAGATAGAAATTCCACAAAAAAACATTTTCACGCTTACATGAATAGTACTAAATGAATAAGTAACTCGTGAATAGTAACTCATGAATAGTAACTCGTGAATAAGAACTCATGAATAAGTAACCCCGACATGAAAAAAAAGTTCCAAATTTGATAAAAAGTTCCAACCAATATTTCAGCATAATGATATTGAAGAAATAATATCATCTGAAAAGAAAATAAACACCCTTTACTCCAAGAAATAATAATTTGGAAGGAAAGGTCGGAAGTGATGCTGAATGAAACTTGTACTAAACAAAGAACTCTCAAAGTATCTAAATACTCACAAAATACGCCAATAATATAGAGAGAGAAAGAGAAAACTTTGTTTCGGTGTGATTTTCAATTCTAACTTAAATTCTCATTTATAGGAAAATGTTAGCCCACCAAGGCAGACTTGACCTGCAACTGATGGCTTTTTTACCTACTACTATTGCCACCCACCACATTTGAAATAAAATTCAGCACATTTCTTCACCAACCACAAGTGGGGCCCACTCAATTCTAGAATTTTCCACCAAAATCAATTATAAACCTAATTTTCGAATCCGACACCTCTTAAAATTCACAACAAATCATTCGTGCATTTTTAACGGTTCAAAATTTGTGGACATATACTCAACTTATATATGTATAACATATCCAAAAATTACCACAATCCAACGGTCGGATTAAAAATTATAACCCCCGCAATATATCTCAAAACCCCTGATTTAATTTTTAATACCTCCAATCTGGTAAAATACTGATAAAACACCTCAACAATAATTTCTTCATTTATAACCACATAAATAAATCCATCATTTATATCCACATAAAATAAATATTTCTTTATCATATGAATCAATAATTAATTATTCACAAATAATATTACGTAATCACAATTATGACAACCAAAGCCGCTCCTGGAAAGAGGGGCTTTCAGATAAGGATTTCTCCTTCATCGCGCGCAATTAGGTGACCAAACCTCTCCTCGATGTAACTTTCTAGACATTGCCAATAATGCTATCTAATAATATTATTTAAATAATATGAATTATTGATCCGATAATGGAGATAATGTGCGGTGACAATTATTGAACAACAATAATATAAAATATCAACGCAGCAATTATCAATCAATAAAATAAAATATTGAATAAGAATTCATCGTAAAAATTATTGAGTAAAGCCTTCTTACGTAAGGATCAATAATTCAACAATCACTGCAATACCGCAGTGCATCACAACCACCATGCCAGACATCGTATTTTAACCAATTCCGGGTATTCCAATGATCTTAATTGAGAATAACTACGCCAAGTTATTTTTAACCAACTTATATTTGTCGCTTTTCTTCATCCAATCGCTTTCACATGGGGCCCACACATGGTCACGTACTGGTCGCATTTAATATTCCCAAACAAAGATTTAATATTCCACGACCAAACGAATATTCCCCAACAAAATGAATATTTTATAACCACTTCAACTTATTTTGAAATATTTGCGTATTTAACCCTTAACTATCCACATTAATCAAATCAACCCTTACTATTTCAAAATAATAAATAAAGGAAATTCCTTTTTATTTAAAAAATTTCGGGGTCTTACACATGTGAGCCACTCAATTACAACAAAAACGTTTTTCTTAAAAAAATTTTTTAAACTCCCAAAATCAATTATTTGAACTTGAACTTCAATAATTCATAATAAATAGCCCTTTCATCAGAAAATTCGAATCTCATGAGTTTTTATAGGAATTTCAATTCTCTACAACTTTGCAGAAGAAAGTTTTTCCAAATTCCAAATAGAAATTGACCAAAATCCACAAATGGGCGATTTTACGTGCTATAATCAAATTTCAAATAATAAATGGGGTCCAATTTACATGTTTAACATGTTTTAAACATTTATTGCAACAAAAATACTCTTCCTCCTCGATACTCATATATCCCACATTCGTTGTAAAAAAATATCACCGTTAATATATTATTAAAATAATATATTTAAATGAATTATTTTATCGTAAAAAGATAAAATATTAATTTTCAACAATTGTCATTTTAAAATTTTCTCCATCTATATCCACATAAAATCAATATTTTCCTCATCATATAAATCAATAATTAATTATTCACAAATAATATTACGTAATCACAATATTGACAACCGTGCGGTTCCTGTGAAAGAGGAGGCTTTCCAATAAGAATTTCTTCTTCTTGGCGTAGCGCAATTAGGTGACCAAACCTCTCCTTGACGTAACTTTCTAGACATTGCCAATAATGTTATCTAATAATATTATTCGGATAATATGAATTATTGCTTCGATAATGAAAAATACCGTAATGACAATTATCAAACAACAAAGAATATAAAATATCAACGCAACAATTATTAACTCAATAAAATCTTTGAATAAGAATTATCGTAACCATTATTGAGTAGTGCCTTCTTACGTAAGAATCAATAATTGGTGCAATACCGTGCTTCTTGCTCAACAACGCCAGATTAGTGTGTTTTAACCATCGGGTATTCCAACAAGATAATTGTGAATAACTACGCCTATTATTTAAAAACAACTTATATTTGTGCTTTTTTTCATCCAATCGCTTTCCATTATGGGGCCCACACATGGTCACATGGCCGTCAGTATTTATATTCTCTGACAGTCATTTAATATTCCACGACCAAACGAATATTCCCTATTTACGATAATGAATATTTTATAACCACTTGCTTATTTTGAAATATTTGCGTATTTAACCCTTAACTATCCACATTAATCAAATCAACCCTTACTATTTCACAATAATAAATAAAGGAAATTCCTTTTTATTTAAAAATTTCGGGGTCTTACACAGGTTATTCCAACAGAATAATAAGGAATGGAATAACTGAAGTTCTCTTCATAAATA